>OY720464.1:32868152-33338152 GCA_963082715.1 Harpalus rubripes
AATGTAGAATTTTTACTTATATAAATAAATAAATATATCATCACGTCATATTACCCATTGCTGGGCGTGCCAATCTGCTTTGTACACAGATATCGGTAATGATGATGACATATTTGTACCGTGCGAGCGTTTACCAGGCGTCACCCCGCGGGCGCTCACTTCTGTCTTGGAGAGTGTACCACAAGGGTTAATTTTGTGCCATTTTAAATTCGAAATATTTGGCGGATTAATCAATAAATAACGATTAAGATAATTTTTTTACCTTTCGCTACCCTTGGTAAGGAAGATTTAGAGATTGTGCTAAAAATCGCATATCGAGATTTTGGTAAATGACCACGTTTTAAGGTCCCTAGAATCCAATTTTAACATTTTCACGATGATGTCTATGTGTATGTGTGTATGTGTGTGTGGATCCTCCACTCTTACTCAAATACTATTATTCAAAAAAAAAATGAAACCTAGTATTTCGAACTTTTTCTGTAATGGAAAGAGCCCATTAGATTTTGGTGACAATCGGATAACCGGAAATGGCACTTTACTAGAAGCTCAAAATTGTTAGAGATTATTAAATGGTCTATAGATTTGCAATAATACTTTTTCTATATATTTTATGGATAAATTTATAAAATTATCTATAATTTAAATCCCAGATCCTACGCTTTAAACAAACAAAACGCAGTTATTCAAATGTATGTAACTGACAGCTAAATGACACTATCAAAGAACTAATCATTTCAAAATAATATTAGTAACATTTTAAAAAGGAAAAAGTAAATAGAACAATAGAAAAGGAATTCAATACAGTTTCCAGCATAAGTAAATATATACATATGTAGGTATGTATTTATATTAATAAAAATTAACGATTCACAAAAATGTTTAAGCTAATCCTCATTTTTGAATTAGTGAATTCTATTCTATCCCGGTATATAAAATTTAATCTTCATTTTATTATATCTCCGATGGCTCAATGTTTAGAGCAACGGATCATAAGTCATGAGTGCGCTCGGGGCTCTGGCTTCGAATCCCACTAAGGCATGGATGTGTGTGAATGTGAACCCACTGTGTAATTGGGATTTAATCCTGTTGAGGGGTTTAAAAAAAGGTAGTTACTAGAATTAGATTAGATTATATTTTAAGAAATAAACTGTCAAAATTAGAGTAAAATTCGCTAATCTAATCTTTTTTGTGACTCGGGCTGTAAATGGCGGGAGGTATTGTGTTGGCCACACCAGATTTTTTCAATTAGACAGAGCTCGTATAAACCTCTAGGGTCGTCTTCGAGAGTTTGGTACTTTTGTAAGAGATCGGCCCTATGTTAATAAAACATTATTCACTCGAAATGACTTCTCCAACAAACTGTTAAAGTTTGTTATCATGTATAATGATGAATGGTTACTCTATATTTTACGATAACAGTAGGTAATGTTAATAAATTCACAGATGTAAATGATGATAACTTGTAACCGAATATTTTATTGATACTGATATGTTTTGTATAACATATGGTCCGTATGCAAATGAAAGAAAACTTATAATCATTATGTAACATTAATTTGTATTTTCTGGACATATTATTTAATACATAATATTGATGTCTATAAGAAATTCATTTCAAAATATAAATCGTCGTTTGCAACGCAACCTTAATATTGTTCTCATATCAGTCCAATTTTGACGCGGATTAAAATACAATACAATGTCAATCAGAGTTAATTAGCTGATTTTTAATTTCACATTAATTGTTTAGACCATTTCGACATATTTATAGCTACACAATTGTTATTTCGACATATTAGTTTGTTCTGATCGATATACAAATTGACAGAGAACAACTGATAGCATTGTATGCCCGACGTTCACTTATGTTAGCGAATTTTTTACTCTTTAAAAGGAGGGAAAAGTTGTCCTTAACGAGTTTATCTTATAGTTCCCTTTTGAATTGTTGCGTAACGTAGATAAATTACAATGTTGAGTTTAGGAAAATGTATCAGAAATATAATAAAATTTAATGAACGAAGAAATATAATACTCTTAAGCTTGGATGACATTGTCAAATTTAATGTAATTTTATGGTAACTTTAGTTATAGATGAAGATTTCAATGATGTCACTATAAGTACTTTCTTTCAAAATGAAGGCTGGGGTAATAAATAAGTACGCCAAAGATATTCCATTGGCATGTGAATAATTATTTACTGAGTTTACATGCAGTTTTCATACCTTTTTAAAACGTTATTATTTTTGAAAATGCCATGTATAGAGAGTCAAAACGATTTTGAGTTATCTCAAACCAAAACTTGAAAACTAGGTTCAAAACTACTCATGTAAACACTTAAAACTCAGTTTCGATATTGCGCATGCGTACATATCATAACGTTTCTGTCGATTTGTCTTACTTGGTGTTATTAACCTACAAATAAACTGACAGTTCTGTAATTTAAATGCGTAGTGGTGCAAAGTAAAAAAAATGGGATGATGGCAAAACGAAGAATTTGGAGTGAAGAGGATATGTCACTTTATCAGCCAAATGTGCATGCGCCGAAACTGTTTTCAAATCAATCTGTAAACCTGTTTTGAAAATTGCATGTAAACAGTTTCGGGAAATTTTCACTGAAAACTGAAAGCATTTTCAAAACTGCATGTATACGTAGTAGTTTGTTAAGGGATAGTTAAAGAGACTCAGTTCGATAGAGATCGACCATATATATATATATATATATATATATATATATATATATATATATATATATATATATACCGCGTGTCTGTCTTAAAGGTGTACATAGGAGATTAACATGGGAAATCAGTTTTTCGAAATTTCCTGCTAGCCTAATTATTTTAAGCAAAAATGCGTCAAATAAAAGTTTTAGGGCATAAAATTATCCATCTAAATCAATAAACAGAATTACTTTTACATGCTTTGTAACGACAGAAATTAAATATGAAAATGTCGAAAATTACATTGAAAAGATCGACAACCATGGAATTAAACAAAAAATAAATAAATGCTTGACGTTTTATCAAATTGCCAGAAACGTCATATAAGTTAACTTACGTTGTGACAGATAAAGCGTCAAGCATTTATTTATTTTTTGTTCAATTCCATGGCTGTCGATATTTTCAACGTAATTTTCAACATTTTTATAATTAATTTCTGTCGTTACAAAGCATGTAAAAGTAATTATATTTATTGATTTGGATACAGAATTTTATGCCCTATAACTTTTATTTAACGTGTTTTCTTAAAATAATTAAAGCAACAATTTGTAAAAAACTTTATATCCAATACTATTCTTGAAAATTTTGATTTATTACTCCAACTCATTTTGTAATGAAGTATAGTTTGTTTCAAGATATTTGCAAACGTACCTACCTCGACATACGCAGCGGGTGACTTCTTAAATAAGCTTGATAGGTAACCTTACAGGGTTGTAACAAAATATTTGAAATACAGCACATGAAATATTTGTGTAGAATTTAATGTTTCACTTGAATTTTAAGAAATACACAACAAACTATATGACATAACACCAAATGTTCACAAATCATAAATAAAAGCAGGTGTATTAATTAGCGGAATTTTGAGAATGTACCGCTACATCGTTTTCCCAAATTTTGCTAATCCTCCCCTGACGCATAGGATCGTAAATACCATGCTGTTTTGCGGTGTACCGCGTCATTACGAAGGCAGGTAGATTTGTAAATATCTTTAAACACACAATAAACAATGTTTACAAGGCTTGACAAAAATTATTAAAATTAAGTACTACTTCCGATTAAACCAGAATTGCCATTGTTTTGATAATATAAGAAATTGGTAGGTACCAATGTGGGAAAACCCGTGTAATTTGTAACCAATAATTTTACAAAGTTTATATGATTTTATTAATTTATTAGTAATCTGTTATATTTATTACATGATTAATAACATTATGACTGTTTATGTACTTTAAATGATGTGTATGGTAATAAATAATTTTTAATATTTATTTAAAATTTATGATTGAATTCAAACATTGGAAATTAACATTAATAATTGATTTGAAATTATAATCCAGAAAATATGAAAGGAAATATACTTTTTATAATCTAATAAAAACGGAAAACAAGTATTTATATAATAAATTATTCATTTAACTTTACAAAACAAAATAAGTATTGAACAAGATTTATTACAATTTACAGAGTAGGTACGACTTAGTACCCATTTCGCGCGAGTTTATAGTAGGTACCGGAATTTTTGATCCAATTGGTTGTGTAGTGTCCATAAAGAGCCGCATGGTTTATATGTGAAGTCCGTATCTTCGGAGGAGTCACTTTCTCTTATTTGAAAATTGGAAATAATTTTAGCTTCAAGTTTGACGTCAGCACAAAAAAATACATCATCATTTTCTAAATTTATGAATATATAGAAGCAAATTAATACAGAAATTGGTGATATATTTGTATTTGTCAAATATTCTACCCTTGTTTCCATTGTGTACCATTTTATCATAGTTATATCTGCATTTGTCTGTATATAATATATTCTACCCTTAATTTATTTGATAGGCATTCATGTATGAATATTGAAGAAATTTTGGAGATAGGATTTGAATTCAATTTCCTCCGCCATATTGTATTTATTTACCATATTAAACAAAAATTAAATCTGGGACTTCGCCAAAGTTTACAAATTAGTTGCGTAAACTACCATCTGAATTAAATTCAACCCTATTACTGAAATATCAACACAAACATCTAACTTCTGCGTTCGACGTATGATATTATAAACAGTAAATATATGATGATGCACATTGAATGTGGCAATTTTGAGAGTTTAGACATTTCATTAGACATTCACTATTGCGGCAACTGACCGGTTGTGGTTTTGACGGACCAAGTTCGAAAACAGACAACTAAAAATTATTTGCAAGTTTCAAATCGAGCAAAAATGTTTTTCTACATATAGATAGACAATGTGCAATCTTTTTTGTCCACGAGTGTGTATTACGTCTTAAAAGGCAAGCGCATTGTATCCTTTTATTTACAATTTGTTGTACATATTCTTCTTTCCCATATCCTTGAAAGTCGTATTCGGATGTGGGATTTCTTTCTCTCAAGGTTAATTTTTAATTCATTCCTTCCACTCTTTTATTTACGACTCCTGTTATGCTATCTTCTTTGGTCTACCTCTTTCTCCTTTTTTGTTCGTACTTCTAACTTCTACTACTTTTCTTACTAGGCAGTTCAAATCTATCTAGATTTATGTGTCAGCCCCAGTCGTTTCTTTTCTATCTTTTGCCATAATTCTGATGTTTTCATTTCTTTCCCTATGCCATTTTCTTTTTCCTACGATCTTCCTAAGGTATTTAATTTCCGTTGCTTTTATTTTTTCTCATTTTTTTGTCTGCTACATATTCTAGAATTTGCGAGCGTACATACATGGTTGCTGATGTAGCGATTTTTATTTTCTTATCTATTTTTTTTTTTGCCCAATATCGTAAAGTTTATAATATAATAAATGCTATTTGATTTCTTTAGTCTGTTGATTATTTCTAAATCAACTTTTTTACTTTCCGTCACCTTTAGGTAAGGAAGGTATTGTCTTTGGTCAAAAAATTCGATGATGAATTTTTAATCAATAAGCACGCTTTATAATACGAATGTATGTATGTGTGTGTGTGCATGTGGCTTATAATTCTTTCGTATTCTTCTTCGTTACAGCCATATGAAGAGCTGATTAGATTTTGGTTACAATTGTTCAACCGGAAGTGCCCTCATTTGAAGATTTTAACAGTTTTTCTTGAAAAAACTATGTTAAATATCATTTTTTACATTTTATGGTATTTACTCTCCACGCCAGCAATGAGTGCCCGTGAGGTGATGCCTGGTAAACGCCCTCACGGTACAAATATGTCATCATCATTACCGATATCTGCGCGTACAAAGCAGATTGGCACACCCAGCAATGGGTAATATGCCGTGATGATATATTTTATTTATTTATTTATAAATATTGAAAAATATTTTATTCTCTATATGATCTGACAGCATTTTATACTTAATATTAAATGGATATAAGGTGCATTCACAAATGAAAATTAGGTTTATGGTTTTTGTTTAGGTTTAAGTAAGTCATTCATAAATGTAAGTTTAAGTTACCTGAAAATTAGTTATGATATGTACAGACATCTGTGTAAATGCTTCAAAAACAAGATTAAAATATCAGTAGAGTATTACTCAACAAGACACCTGTGCGCCGTGAAACTGTCATTTGCTTGACATTATTGGTTATATTTCAGCAATTAAGTTATGACAGTCTTCATGTTCTCGCATTTGTTTAAAAAGCCGAAACCACCAAGTGGATACTAAATGAAGATGGGTGTATATATCTATATCATTTTAGACTTGTTCGCATTGGTGAAGTTTGTGACGTCAAACTAAATCATAAACCTAAAGTTTGGACTTTGCAATATTTAGCTTTATGATTTGGATTTAGAGACCCTAAATTCTGAAGTGTGAATGGAGTCATTACATAATATGCGGCCAAAGTTTTTAAATCTAAAGTATAAACCATAAATCGAAACCTAATTTTCATTTGTGAATGCACCTTTAGAGTTAAAAAATTATAAAAAAATTAAATTTCATTAAGTAGACAGATATGGAAACAGCTACTATATTAAGAAAATTCTGATTGAAAGATGACAGTGTCAAGTGCTATTAACATAAGTCTATATTTAATGTAGCTAAAAGAGTTTTGTAGAAATTTCTAACCATTTTAGTTTGGGTGCGTATTCAACATAATTGTTGTCAAATTAACATATTTACTGATTAGAAATTCCTGAAAAACGATTTTAAGACCAAATGTAAATAAATAAATATATCATCACGGCCTATTACCCATTGCTGGGTGCGCCAATCTGCTTTGTACACAGATGCGGTAATGATGAAATATTTGCACCGTGTGGGCGCTTACCAGGCGTCACCTCACGGGCACTCATTGCTCATTGCTGGCGTGGAGAGTGCACCACAGGGGTCAATTTTGTGCCATTTTAAATTGGAAATATTTGGCGTCGGTCGGGATCGAACCCGGTTCCCTAGATTCGCGACCTGACACTCAGGCACGCGGCCACGAGACCCCATTTTAAGACCAGATTCATATTAAACCCCAAAATCCAAGAACTATCGGAAAGCAAACCCCGCACCATTCCATATTTCATCTGTGACATTTCCCCGTGCGATTCGAACACGGAACACGTGGTCATGCTACGGACGATCGTATTTAAACAACGGCGCGGAACTTCTGCGGCGCATTCTACGTTCGGTCTCACTCGCGGAGCGCACAATATTTCGCCCAGATGAAATTCTCGTACGAGATGGAAACGGATTAAAATCAAATCCTCTAGGATCGTATTCGTAAGCGGATTGTGCGTGCAATTATCGGAAATGTAAACATTTTTAAAATGGAAAAGTGTGTGCTCTTGATATTGTTGTTCACTGTAAGTTTTTATATATGTATGAGTAGTTATTAAGGGGAATTATAATATTACATGTTTAAGCTGCTTATTACTAATATCAAGTTTAGGAATGAAATATTTCTCGTAATGTTATAAGAAGATGAAGATACTTTTTCATTTATATGTAATATAATATTTAGATGCGCGCCGCGGTCTCAATAATATAATCTTTAAAATTGCAATAAGTACAAACATTATAACCTTAATATTTTATCTACTTTTTATGTAAATTTATTATAATACTTATTCAAATATTTTCGGCTTAAAACTTTTTAAAAATAATCTGCATAAATATTATTTTCTTTTTAAGTTAAATTGAAGTGTCAAAATTGTTTTGAATAGAGTTGCCACATTTAATAATTGGAAATAGGATGTTATTACTGTTGAATGTATAATGCTATAAGTGAACGATTGTGATTCAATTGATGCAGGTTCAAATTCAGTTCAGCAATTTTTAATTTATGCTCAGTGCGTTGAGTAATCGGTTATAATTTAAATGATTCGGGTTTGAATTCGATTGATGTCAATTTTTACCTTCTGACATCTTTAGGTAAGGAAGGTATTGTCATTGGTCAAAAAATTCGGTGATGAGTTTTTAATGAATAAACACGTTTTGGGGTCCCTAGAATACGATTTTACTATTTTTACGATGATGTCTGTATGTATGTAAGGATGAATGTATATATGCATATACCACCTTTCCAAAAATTATAATTTCGGCGTATTCATTTTCTTATACTCATAGGAAGAGCTGATTAGCTTTTCGTTATAATTGATCGACCGGAAGTGCCCTAATTTGAAGATTTTAGCAGTTGTTCTTAAAAAAACGCTGTTAAATATCATTTTTTCACATTTAATGTTATTATAAATGTTAATGAATATTTTCATATTCAATGGATATAGGGTTAAAAAATTATAAAGAAATTATTAAAATTCATGAAGCAGCCAGCTGTGTACTGCATAACTATGGAAACATCTACTACTATAGGAGCTTTTTTTTTCGGGGGAAAATGAACTGATCTTACCTCATACTGAACTGAACTGAACTGCTCCTAAAAAGAACAGCATATTTTTTAGAAATAAGAATTAGAAGTTAAAAACATATATAGCGTATATTTATAATATGCTGAATTTGCTTGTGGTTATAGTCTGTTGTATATGTGATTTGATTTTGACATATTAAATTATTTTACCTTTGAGTATTTAAATATGGATGCATTTCTTATTGGTAATGAAACATGATATAACGTTTCAAACCATTTATGTCATTTTAATATCAAATACTTACAAAAAAGACAAAATACATAGCAGTCAGTCATATTGACGTGACATTGACATTCGGGATCAGTTCAGGATCTATATGATCCTGTTTCAAAAGTGGTGCTTCGCGGGGGCGGGGACGAAGAAAATGGGTAGTACAAGATCATTTATCCCCTTTTAAAAAGAACGATTTAGGGTAGATGTGTTCTACTCGGAGTTGATCTTGATAAAAAGAAAGCGGCTTATATTAAGAAAATTCTGATTGACAAATGTCAGTGTCAAGTGCAATTGACATAGTATGTTTGTGTTATAATTTTACTGGAAATATGTTTATAGAATCTCTTACAAGACACGTTCTGTATGAAATTTACACAAAATACGTAGAACTGACTGAATGTAATGTACTGGAAATATGGAATCTTTTGCAAGAAACTTTCTGTGTGGAATTTGTACAAAATATATAGAACTTACAGAAAGTAACGTACTGGCCACATCAGATTTTTTATTTTCAAATCAGTGCTGCCATGGAATAATAAACAAATATCTAAGATAACCTATTCGTAGATTCAGGCATACCTATTTAATAATAATAGTAATATGTCATAACGGCTTTTGACCAATTGCTGGGTGTACCTATATATTTTACATAGATATAAGTAACGGGACATATTACTATTTATACAAGGGTCACGCTAGAATTATTGAGAAAATCCCACATATGTAGTTTTTTTTTTTTAATTTAAAACGCCTCATGTCATGAGTGCCCTCGGAGCTCTGGGTTCGAATCCCACTAAGGCTTGGATGTGTATGAATGTGAACCCACTCTTTAATTGGGATTTAATCCTGTTGAGGGGTTTAAAAAAAGGTAGTTACTTGGATTAGATTAGACTATATTTTAAGAAATAAACTGTCAAAATTAGAGTAAAATTCGCTAACCCAAAAATAAAGATTAACTTAATCTTTTTTGTGACTCGGGCTGTAAATGGCGGGAGGTATTGTGTTGGCCACACCAGATTTTTTACTACATATTTTCAGTCATCAACCTAGTTGAGATGTAAAAGGAAAAGATTCCGTCAACTTTGTTTCAGTATAACTTACTTATAGTACTTTTAAATTATTAAAACGATGTAAGGAAGTGTTTTGCTCACTTGGATTTACAAATTGTTAATTGTAAGTTTTCATATAAAATCCTTACTTTACTCTTTAATCAGTTTTTATTGATTTCTCCAAAACTACCATTAACGGAACCTTTTCCTTGTACATGTCACCGCTTCAATTGGAATCCCAGATAAATACTGTCTAAAATATGTTCAAAGTATTTTCCTTCAACAATAAAACTAAATAAATAAATAAAATAAATATATCATGACAGCATATTACCCATTGCTGGGTGTGCAAATCTGCTTTGTACACAGAATTCGGTAATGATGATGACATATTTGTACCGTGTGGGCGTTTAGCAGTCGTCACCTCACGGGCACATTGCTGACAATTTTAAATATTTGGCGCCGGTCAGGATCGAACCCGGTTCCCCAGATTCGCGACCAGACACTCAGGCACGCGGCCACGAGACCCCATAACAATAAAACAATTCACCATTTTTTCGTGACCCTCGAATCAATTCGCAAACATTAAAATAATATTAAATATCATGACATAGGCGGAATAAAATGTCTTCCAACCTTATGAGCTAATATTTTGAATTAAAAAGAGACAATTAATTTGCATTAGATACAATTAAGAACAATTCGCACAGATTACGCAGCGTGACCATAAATCAAATAATCAAATTGTTGAGATGAGCAGATTGTTATAGATTTGTAGTCTGAACATTTATATTTAAATTTATTCACGAATTCATGAGTCTTTGATGCATATAATTGTAGCTAACTGTAAGTACGGACACAAAAAAGATGCCTTGAAATTATATCAGCTAGAAATTTTTCGTAAAAGGAATTATATTCAAATTTATGCAGAATTTCATGCATTTTGATGGCAGGCATAAAAAATATATTTCCCGGAAATATGTTATAATTTTACAAGCCATTATTTAATCTAACTTGTTTGTTATTAAAGAAGCTAAAAGATGCGTACAATTATTTTTTCTATAACTGTTATTTGAATTAATGTGTCCTATAATATTTGGCACAATTTTTTTTTTCAATAAAATGCATTTTACTAAAAATATTACAAAGTCATGTTTCACAATGGGCTACTTGCGTGCCATTTTTTATTTAATATTTTTGAACAGACGATAAAAACTTGCTATCCATATTTTTTCTTAATTGGCCAGAAAAGAATTATAAAATTTTAATATTTAAATTACCGCCATGTATGACGTAGAATTACGCCGAATCAATGAATGGCCGTAAAGCAATAACATCGGTACGTCCAATGGCAACGGCATGTGCGGGAGTCGCGTTCTTTTTATCATTTGTCTCATCTCAAAATGAGATGAGTTTGACATGAACTGAGTTGAGATCAAGTGAGATTTTTATGAAGAAAAAGAACGACAAAAGACAAATTTTGTTGGTAACTTGAACGACTGATCTAGCTGTATGTCTTCTGTATACAATTTGAATTTGACAATAGCGTTTCAACGGTCAACCCAAAACTATGAGTGGGCATTATTTGGGCTTCTGTTATTCTGTCGATTACATAATAACATGTAGTGCGACACATTCTTAAAATGTTGTTTAAATTGTACGGTACTATAACTTCCACATAATTTTAATTCTATGAAGTTTACTTCTCTTTGCTATATTATTTTCCACGGAATTGTCTGCATATTTATTTATTCTTCAAATAATAATAATATGTATTAAAGAAATAAACAAATAATCTTTACAATAACGAAACTAATTGTATGTGATAGCCCGTGACAGCAAAAATTCATTCCCACCATTCATCTAAGATTAAAACCTCAACAAGCACAACCTCCATAGGTGACTAAGAATTAAGAAAGAGGGAGGAATTCTTCTCACTTCGGTCTCACTTTATCTCATCTCCGTTAGGATAAAAAGAACGGTCAAAATTAGTGAGGCAACTGAGGCGAGCTGAGACGAACTGAGATCTCATGTAAAACGTGGTAAAAAGAACGCGACTAATTTAAATATGAGAGATCATCTGTTTGACGTTTGAATAATAGTTTGGAAGTTAATATTTTCGTTTGTCATTTTAATCTTGTACGAGTATAAGCTAAGTTAAAATCCTACTTAACAAATCGAAATACGTAATAAAAGTAACAGAAACCTCGCAAATTGTAAATAATAAAGAAGAGAGGGAGTGACAGAAAAATTAACTATTGTCAAAATCAAATTAAAACTCGCACTCACTCGCCATCTACAGGTTACATTCTTAAATATGCATCCCTTTCTCCAGTTCAAAATAATGACGTCAAAGAGAATCTTCTTTCATAATTTATTAAAAAACAAATAGCTTCTGACGATGACTGAAAAGTTGATTCAGAAATACATGAATTCTGGAATGTCCGCGAAATCTATGTAAATATGATCCAAAACCTAATGCTAGGTGTCTGCCGAAAGTTGCGCCTTGTGGAAGAACACGGTCTTCTTTATTTAATTTAAGTTCATAATTTAAATAAATTAATTTTATATTACAAAAAAAAAAAAATGTTGAATTTGTGCCAAAACTTACAGAACATAGGTACGTTATTTTTTTCCTAAATAATCCGTAAACCATTGACATATAAAACAATGCTAGTCAACTGCTCACTATTTACTTTTAGTCATTTGTTCATACATGTTATTATAATTAATATTCTAAATTTATCTAAAGTATGTAATTTATAAAAAAAAAAAAAAAAAAAAAAAAAACCAGTCTAGACGGACGTATACTCGTATGTGATGACAATGTAGTATTTTATTTTCTTCACAATGAAATAAAATTTTGCGTCACCTTATAAAATCGTAATTCTTCCATTTTAAATTCTTCTTGAGTGTTCTTAATTAAATGAAAGCTTAATTAGGTACTGACAAACAAAAAGATACTTTATTGGCACCATTCCATTTGTAAGAGAAAACAGAGAAACGTTTATTTTAAACTCATTCACAACTGTAAATACATATTGTTTTCAAAATAAAACTATATTATCGCTTTATTTCTAGGGCGTTTTAAAACGAGATATATTAATAGACTTTTATGTCAAAACACGAAACAGTAATTATAGATCGGCATTCACTTTAAATTTATTATTCCAACGGCTACTTTTAAAGCAACACTTTATCTATTGAAATGTAGTAACTAAAGCAACACTTTACGGACAGAAGGAAATTTCTTTTACCCTAGTGTCTTAGGGTAAAAGAAATTTGTTCGAAGAAAGAATACACATCAGTTTATAGCAGTAGCTTAGCAACATTATGAATTAGAAAGAGGAAGATTATTTGACCTATGTCTATTTAATTTATGTGGTGTGACAGATATACGTAAATAGTGGCATTACTTTCTAACCCACTATAAATAATAATGACGTATCTCGTAGAATTACAGATACCTAATTATCTACTACACTGCCCTATGTGCTAATATTTACCCAGTGGCGTTGACGTTTAAATCAAATTATTATTCCTTGGTTTATAAGTTAAGTCTATGTTTTTGTATTTTACAAAAACGTAAGTGAAGAACATAAATCTTTCAGAAAGGCATTATTTAGAAAGAAACATAATTTTCAAATGAATTATTCTTATTTTTTCAGTTAAAATGTGTCCATAAATATTTCATGTTGCACGCCTATACAAACGAAATGCAATGAAGTTATCTGCAATTAATATTATATCGGACGGCTCACAAATATCCTTGAATAGTCATCTTTCGTGAATAATAGTTTACTTAGTTACCAGCCTACTTTTGTACATGTAAACAAAGGCTTAATTTCCTGAATCCGGTAAAAATTTTAACCAGAGATTGATAAACTGGCCCATAGTGTTGACAATTAAGTCTATAAGTTATTGCAAGCCTACGTGTACGGTTGATATTTGGTTATGGATGCCATATGATACCCGGCACCCCTGAGATATAACCTTTTAGCTTTTAGTTAGTAGGTGTTTGATACTAATTTCGAGAAAACATGAACTCGGGGTTTTAGATTGAGCACGTGCTAAACGCTAGCACGCAGACTTACGATGTAACAGTTTAGTTTAATAATGTTTAATTTAATTCGTAATAATAAGTTAGTCTAGTTGTAAATTTGTGTAAATAAATAGTATAGATTTATGCAATAAATATCCAAGTGTGTATGTGTTCCTCCTCAAGAAAGTGGTCGTCAGTCATCGACCACGAGTTAGTTAAAGTGTCATCGTTTTACCCGCGTTTTATAAAATGCGTATTTACAAATATAAAAACGGTTTTGTTTAGTAGATGTTTCATAAACAATACCATTAGTTTTCAATATGCCAAGTAACACTTCCTTGTCTAAAACTTTTCTATAGTTGTGTTCTATATTTATTTTACTTACATAACCTTTTATTATCGGTAGGAAAATTGTCATAAGAATGTTTGTATTCAAACAAATGTTTTTGATTTTGTGTAAGATTGTAGAAGCTCTTTAAAAGGTCTACGACTTTTTATTCTAGTATTTACTGAGATAAGATATTGATTTACGCACTATATACGGAAGTTATCTCAATAATTGGTAGGTATAGCTACTGTAAATATAATTATTCATAATTTTCTCATAATTTTTTTTTGTCTGATATATTTTTTGTTGATACGTTTAATGTCTTGTAGATATGAGAAAATATTACATTGAGACTTTATTTACATTTACATAAAATATTCATTACAATTTAGACTTTGTTATTAATTTTGTTGCGTTACAGTGTTTAATAAATTTTAAAATGATTTGTTCTATAGATTTATAATAAATTATCAATATTCAGGATGCATACATAATTTACATCCAAACACCCGTATAGCGTGATACTATATCATAATTTTTTTTTTTAAATAGATACTTATTTATAAAATGGCACTTTTATCTACTAAAATCTCACTACTGTACTAACCTTTTAATTATGACAATGCATAATAGTGATTTAGCTATGTCACAATATCATCCAAATGTTTTTCAAAAATATAATTCATATGTATTCTGATCAAATTTTTGTCAAATACAGCTACTGCTACTGAATATATATGAAGTTAAATACATATTTATATATATTTGAAACCTGATAACCAAACCTAATGAGTATCAGGTGTTACAGGTTACCCAAATATCAAAACTATAATCTAAGTGTATCTTTATAATTCTCTATTGTTTTGAATAAACAGACATTTACACCATGGCGCTTCTTCCATATGTTTTAATTTAATATCGAATTAAATATTCAAATTTTCATCTCAACTTGACAGGACGATTAACACTCGTGTGATCTTTACCGGTGAATTTCTCTCGGATCGTAGGAGTTGTTTGTTTATTTTGATACGTGATATGATTAAATTATACAACATTTATTTTGATTTGTTATGAATGGAAAAACATATATTTATAAAGTTTATTTTACTATAAATAAATTGTGAAAAAACTATGTCAGCAAAGGGGATTTGAACCCAGGCCTTTACTTTGCCAGAGAACGCTCTATGGCTACGGTCTATCTAATATATTTTTCTCAGTTTTACTGCCAGCCGGGCTGTAAAAAAACTAAAACGCCCGGTCATTATATTAACCGTTATTTAATTACGTATATCAATTTTAGAAATTGGTTAAAACAAACTATTAATGCTTTTTTACCTCCCACTACCCTTGGTAAGGGAGGTATAGAGATCGTGCTAAATATCGCATATCGAGATTTTGGTAAATGACCACGTTTTAAGGCTCTTAGAATCCAATTTTAACATTTCCACTATGATGTCTGTGTGTATGTATTTGTGTATGTGTGGATCCTCCAGTCTAACTCAAATACTGTCATTGAGAAAATTTTGAAACTTTGTATTTCTATCTTATTCTAATATGGAAAGAATCCATTAGATTTTGGTGTAAATCAGATAACCAGAAATGGCACTTTACTTGAAGCTCAAAATAGTTTTTCTTCGAAAAATACCTTTAAATGTATTTTTTAGAGATTTATGTTTTTATAAAATTTAAAGATTATTAAATTTTCTAAAGGATGGGATTAATACTTTTTCTATATATTTTATGGATAAATATGTAAAATTATCTACAATTTAAATCCCGGAGCCTCCGATTTAAACAAACATAACTCCTTGGTTAAATGTATGTATAGTATGACTAGCGAATGAAAGTTGACGTTTAAATTATTTAATAGATGTGGTTTCTTTTGCAAACATTTCCCTATATTTGATTTGAAAGGAAACTGACTTATGTATTTCGTTAAAAAAGATTAGAATTGTACCCAATACCAGGAGGCACTGAAAATGACTTTAGCAACAGGATTCAGGGATGTATTTAAAAAATTTTATACCGCAAATTCTAGTTCGTTCGTCTCAGGTGTATGCAACCCTCGAGTCGGAATTACTGTTAGAGGAAATTAAAAATAATCCTATTTCATAGAATTGCCAAACTAAATAGTTTAAAGATCAAAATATGTTGTCATAATCAACATAAAGGAAAAATGTTTAAAATATTTTAAACGCACCCCTGTTTTGATATTCAGTTACCCTGGTTGGCCATCTATTTTCAGACAGTTATAGTAATGTATATCTGTGCTTTCCTAGTCCAGTATTTAAATAGGTTCATGCAAAAATGAAAGACAGCACATCTATAAAATAATTTAAACGTCAACTTTCATTCGCTAGTTATACCATAACTGACACATAAATGTCATTGTAAAAGAACTAATCATTTCAAATTAATAATAGAAACGTTTTAAAAAGAAAATAGTAAATAGATCAATAGTTATATGGAAATGTATTTAATACAGTTTCCAGCATAAATGTAAGTATATATTAAAATTAATAAAAATTAAATTGCGGGAGGTGTTGGCTACATCAGATTTTTACATATTCGTTTGAAGTTAATAAAATTTCTGCAGTACGTTACTGGTGTGTTGTGCTATCTTTACGCTTTGGTAATAGAAATATTTTAATCCAGAACAGATTTATTTGATTTATATGCGACTGTTTGTATTAATGTAGTTTTGAACGATATACAGCATTCGTTGAATTAATACAGATATATATTTTCATTTGATGTTATATCAAACTGTGTGTGTTATCTATTATATTATTTATACCAGCAATGTATTCAACATTGACTGCCACTATTTTAAATTGAAATTTCGTGCTAATAAATTTGCAATTTTGAAGCAGAATACTGGGTAAACGGTATACTTTCAGATATGGGTAAGCTTAGTTAAATCGTCTTGTTTTCAGTCAAGGAACAGTAGCAGTAAGTTGCTACATCCTTTAAATCAGGGGTGGGGAACCTTTTTTCTGTCGCGGGCCATTTGAACATTCATAAAATTATTCGCGGGCCATACATAACAACCCCCCCCCCCGGTTTTTTAAATGATAATGTAACCTTAGCTTTTTATTTTAGTTTTTATTTGTGTACAAACATGTTTACATATAATATGCATATTAAACAATTAGATTATTGCCTCTCCTCCCTAAATTAAAGTCTAGAATCCACAACCCCTAATGTGAGGGTTGGAACTGCTTCATTTTGGTAATTCATGTGATATCAATTGATATATTTGACGTTGCTATTCGCAACTGATTTTCCAGGTTTGTATCGGTCAACCTGGAGCGTAATCGTTTTTTTGCGATGGCGAGTTTTGAAAAAAAACTGCTCACAACTATAATTTGTTCCGAACATAGATGCATATTTCAATGCATGTCTCCATAAACTGGGATAATCATCACTACTTATATATCGTTTATAGAACTCAAGCAGTGAAAGGTTGTTGTACCTAGCTTTGTAGCTGAATATAATATATTATATATATTTTTTAATTTTATCAAAATTTACATTACGAGTATTATTCAGCTAATATAAATTTATTTTTCTATGAAAATTTCAAGTCCCGCCGCGGGCCGGACCAAACTACTAAGCGGGCCGTATACGGCCCGCGGGCCGGACGTTCCCCATCCCTGCTTTAAATCATCAAATTGTTTTGAAAATACCTCTAAACGACTCGTTAGTCTTGCTCTGAACTATACTCTATTCCAATTAAGAATGGACTCCATGGCGCTTCGGAGCCAGCCCGTTTTAGACGCATAAAAGTTATGAATTAGTTTTGTTTCGTGCTAGACTTACTTGACAGCTCAAATCGTCAGAATTTGATAAAATTCGTTAGTGAATAATCCGTTACTTCAAGGAGTATAATATAGAATCACATCTTATACTTCTCCACTAACTATAGTATGACTAGCGAATGAAAGTTGACGTTTTGATTATTTAGTACATATGGTTTCTTGTGAAAACTTTTCCCTATATTTGATTTGAAAGGAAACTGACCCTTATGTATTCCGTTTCAGAAGATTAGAATTGTACTCAATACCAGGAGGCATTTAAAATGACCTTAGCAACAGGATTCAGGGATGTATTTAAAAAAATTAATACCGCAAATTCTAGTTCGTTCGTCTCAGGTGTAAGCAACACTCGAGTCGGAATTACTGTCAGAGGAAATTATGGCTGGTATATGATGGATTTAATTTATAAATTTAGATTTACAAATTTTGATTTGAAATTTACGATTTATCTTGCTGGTTTATAGTGAATTTAATGATATGAAATATGCCCAATCAACTTATATTGGGTCATGTGGTTTGACACAAATGGGATGACAGTTATATGATATTTATCATTTTTATCATAATCAATCTGTATTTTTCTACAGATAATATTAATAATATATCCATATTTTCAGAATCCATTTGTCAAATCAAAATTAAAATGTTTCAACTGTCACTTGAAACTGTCACTTTCCCCACCAAAAATCATTGTTTGAAATACTGTAAAATGATTGGACGCATTTACAAATTTACATTTAGAATATAAAATATGGGGTTATTTTAAATGTAAATTCTAAAACATAAATTTCTTAAATTCATCATGAACCAGTAAAGGCAGATATGTACAAATTGTATTTATAAATTTAAATTCGTAAATCTAAATTTGTAAATTAAATCCATCATAAACAAGCCATTAAAAATAATCCTATTTCATAAAATTGCCAAACTAAATATTTTGTTCATAATCAACATAAACGAAAAATGTTTAAAATATTTTAAAAGCACCCCTGTTTTGATATTCAGTTACCCTAATCGGCCATCTATTTTTAGCTAGACATAGTAATGTACTTCTGTGCTTTCCTAGCCCAGTATTTACATGGGTTCATGCAAAAATTTCATACCTGAATATTTCGTACAATTCTATTCTTCTCTGGGGTTTCAAAAGAAACCACATCTATAAAATAAACGTCAACTTTCATTCGCTAGTCATACCATACTAGCACTTACGACGTTCAACAGCTTACTGGAACGTTTTGTTACACTTTTTTCGGTATTGTAAACTTGGTTCTCGTTTAGAGCAACCAAAACGCTAGAATCGTAAGTTCATTTTTAACTGGAATAGAATATAGTTCTGTCACATGTTAAATTTAATGTACGTATTTCTATTACAGCCTCTGTATCATGTAGGTATTCTATTTTCATGAAATTAAGAGTAATTTAGAAATCGCAATCATTCCAAAAAAATGTTTTGATATCCCACTGATAATTTATGTATTAAACGTATGTTTACATGTAATTGATATTATTTAAACGCATACCTTTTATGGTATAAAACTATAAAGTATAGAGTAAACTAGCTTTACTTACTAATTAAGTAATCACAGTAAAGAAAATGAGTACAGAGTAACGAGATACTAAGCAAAGCACAGAACACCGTATTCAAATGAGAAGAATCAATGGTTACAAATAAGGATTTGCTAACAACAGACCACACAGCGCACATTTTCAAGCTAAACAGTTAATTAAGTTTTCTGAATACTGGTAAATTACTTCTGTACGTAGGAGGGATACGCGAGGTGTTCTTGTTTTCTTAAGAATTAAGAGGTTTTTGCGAAAATTTTCTTTAACTTTATAATTGAATACTTTGCACGAGTACGTGGTTCTTTCGCCACTACAGTTGATGAATTCAAAAAAGCATTGACGTTCATACATACATTTCATATTGGGTCCACATTAAAGTGTCCCTAGACCAGTGGCGTACCTAAGTGAAATGTGGCATGTGTATTGTTTTTTTATTTTTTATTTATTTATTTATTTATTTTATTCAATCCAACAGGACTAATGCCACAATTACAGGATGAATGTTATACATAAATATTTCATACCAAATACATATATACAAAAATATACAAAAAAAAAACACACAAAAACAATACTTAAAGTGTAGAGAGAAGTAGTAATAAACAAAAGATATCAAACTGTCAAATAGTAGGAAATTAAATTACGTTTAAACACTAAGAGAGAATCATTAAATACATCAGGGTATGATGGAATTGAGTTAAAAATGGTACACATTTGCCTGATAGGTGACTTAGTTTCATAATTCGTCCTAGCTTTATTAACCTTAAAAATAATTTGGTAACGTGACGGTGTACGGGGTACATGAAATGGAAGTTGCTGCAAAATACATAGATCATTTGTTACATTATTGATTATTTTATAAACAAAAAGACAAGTCTGAAGCCTTCTACGATTAACTAATGATAAAATATTACTTTCAGACAACAAGGAATCATAAGTCATATCATTACTAGGGTACTGTTTGTATTTTTTATAATAATAGTATTTAATAAACCTTTTTTGTACAGATTCAAGTCTAAATATTTGTTTGCCATAAATAGGGTTCCAAACTAAAGCACAATATTCTAATTTTGACATGATACTGATACAAACATTTCACAGACAATGTTGTTGAAGTTACTTAAGAATATCCATATATATATATATATATATATATATATATATATATATATATATATATATATATATATATATATATATATATATATATATATATTATGAAATAACTTCAACCATGAATGAATCAGCACAATAATCAAATAACCATCAATATACGGGTGTTCCGTGACTCGATCGACAAACTTATACCTTATATTCCGGGGGTCATTACGATCAAAAAATGGCATTAATAACGTGCTCGAAATCGGTCTTTTTAGTTTCTTCTCTTTCAACGCTCATCAAAGCAAGATCACTTAATCGATATTGAACCATATGGAGACTCTCAGATAATTTAAGATCAGTTTTAATTTGTTGAAAGATCTTTCACAGCAAGATGCCATTGGCGTTTTTCGGATTCAACATCCCAGTTTTGACAGAGAGTCCAATTTCCAGAGCTTCAGTCTCCAAAGTTTCTCTTTCATTGCGAAAATAATCTCTTAAACCTTTCAAATCTAAGGCGGCATCATGATAATTCATATTTATATCTTGCAGTCTTTTCTGAACTCTGTCAATAGGAATGAGTACTCTCGTCCAAAATCCAAGTAGTCAGAAAATCAAGTGTCAACATACTGTTGTACAATTGCATCACTTCTTGTTTCACTCGTTTCATTTGCATCATCCATTATAGTCTGGAGAACTTGGAGTATGCCATCAAGGTAGTTGTTTATGGGCTTCACAGCTTCCACCTTTGCACTCCATATTGTTTTAGACTCAGATTTAATAACTATGGTCACAGCGTTTTTGAGTAAATCCCAGAGTTGAGTAGACGATGAAAAAACAGATAGAGAGCTTCAACAGTTCCGAAAAATGTCAATACGCACAGTAATCAACAGTTTTAACATTTCAAATTCTGGCACCTAAGTTACATACGGATACCAAGGGCTCCAAGCGGCGCCCCCTTGGTTCTGGCGCCCAGGGTACCTGCCCTGTGCCTCACCCTAGGTACGCCACTGCCCTAGACACAGCTTTTAATTTTATTTTAAACTGAAATGTTGTCAAATTCGTCTCTGTTTTATTTCCTCGCATCAACGCCAACTATTTCATTCGGATGTATAAATAAAAATGACAAACAAAATTGTACAATTTCAAGTTCAGTTAATATTTCTCCCATTGTTTCGAAACAGCAAATAAACGTCAAGATAAATTAATAAAGCAAATATAAACGAACAGATAACACTGCGTTAAAAAGTGTCCATCGTAAAATTTCGATTTAGCCTCCTGTGGAAAACAATTTCGATACTCTTTTCAATCATTTCCACAGCAATTTTCACCTGATTAATATCAAAGTTTGTTTCTGTTACTAATGCGCTTTTTCTAGGAGGCCATGTGCATGGCTCACTAGATTGATATAAATGTCAGCGCGTCATTATAAAGTTCGGACTGCAATGCGACAATTCCAGAAATTTATGGAGAAAATCACATTTCGTAAAAATATCAATTTACTAATTTTAGAACAGACAGTTTAGTTAAAATTTATCAACAGAAAAAATGCAGTGGACATAAAAAATGTTTTCTTAAAACATCTTTCGATGCATATGTTGCAGTCAGATTTTCAAATTAGTCCTTTTCTAAAACGCCTAGACATTTTATAAAACGCGACCAAATTGCCAAATTAAAAAGTGGTATACTCGTATCTCGCGCGCTATATGGATGGATATAATAACACACTTGTCTTTCAAATTCATATTGTTTCCACTAAGTTTAATTTAAATTTTTTGAGTCAATATTCACTCGAAGAATTATTATTTTCATATGTAATATAACAAGTGATATGATTATCATCAATGATATTCTCGAGTGAAATGTGCTGCTTCGGTTTCACGAGCAATATCTTCAATTATTAATCATATCACGAGCTTATGTTTAATGAGAGAATATAATGAATTTTTGTGACACATTGTGTGTGCTGCGAACCTAACTTTTAATATATTGTGTTACAACATGGTTAATTTGACAATTGCCTTATTATTTTCATCGTTGTTGATATCAACCCAACGATTATCGCACATTTTTATACTCAAAATTAACTGTCAATGTCAAATAAAGAAAACAAATCCCTTAGTAACGAATAGGTGATAATTTCTTTGTTTTTTATCATCGCTGTGATGACATGTAAATTAGGGAGATTCTGATTCGGAAAATATGTCACGTGACTCATGAATTATATTCTCATACAAATTTTATTTTATAATTAATGAAATTAAAAAGCCACTTTTGGGCAACGAAAAACTGTTTTTTACCTCCCGCTACCCTTGGTAAGGAAGGTATAGGGATCGTGCTAAAAATCGCATATCGAGATTTTGGTAAATGACCACGTTATAAGGTCCCTAGAATCTAATTATAACATTTTCACGATGATGCCTGTGTGTTTGTGTGTGCGTGTGCGCGCGTGTGTGTGTGTGTGTGTGTGTGTTTGTGTGTGTATGTGTAGGTATGTGTGTGTCTGCATCCTTCACTTTAACTCAAATACTATCATTCGGAAAATTTGAAACCTTGTATTTGTACCTTATTCTAATATGGGAAAAGACTATTAGATCAGATAACCGTAAATGGCACTTGACTTGAAGCTCAAAATAGATATTCTTCGAAAAATGCCTTCAAATGTTATCTTTTCAAGATTTGTATCATTATAGAAATTAAAGATTATTAAATTTTCTACAGATTTGCATAAATACTTTTTCTACATATTTTATGGATAAATTTATGAAATTATCTATAGTTTTAATCCCGGTCCTACGCTTTAAAGAAGCAAAACTCCTTGGTTACACAGTCTATATCTCAAATGTATGTAACTGACAGATAAATGTCACTGACAAAGAACTAATCATTTCAAATTAATAATAGTAACGTTTTAAAAAGAAAATAGTAAATAGAACCCTAGTTATATGGAATGGATCTTAATACAGTTTCCGCAATAACTAAATGTGTAACTATGTATATTTAAATTAATAAAAATTAAATAGCGGGAGGTTTGGTGTTGGCCACATCAGATTTTTTTTATAATTATTTATTTCGTATACGGTACATATAAGGTACCATTGCGCAGGGAACGGCTAAGTGTACTTCGTGGAGGCTTTTTCCTTGTCCCTAAGTTCTACGTTTAAATTTCAAATTTCTTAAATCTTCTTCATCTTCTTTGCTAATTATCCTGAGCTGCCTCAGGGTAGACATGATAATAACAAAATAACAGTAATATGTTATATACCCACATAAAAACTAAGTAAACGTAAAAGTATGCACTAAATGCCGAATCAAATGTCCCCTCTGTCGTCTGTAATATAAGCATGAGCATGATCATGATGACTTGTTGATGTCTCCGTGTCAAATCAACCAAAATAATGAGTTGTCTTTTCGCTATACGTCAGTCAGTCGTCCTACAGTTTCATTCATATTCAAGGAAATAATCTCATATGCCAAACGATTTTTATTTCGGAAATGTGAATGAACGAACGTAAGCCCACCATACGTATGAGAATTTGAACCAGATCTCTGTAACCAGCAAAACAACTTCACTCTTGCCTACTCGAACATTCAGAGATCGATATGATATTGTACTTAATAACCTGGGCTTGTGATAGAAGATGTAATTAAATTTTATTATTTCTCATATTTATGGAGTTTGTTTTATAAGTCAATCTTGATCTGGAATAAAGTCATGACCAGAAGGCAAATAGAGATTTTAATATTGTAACATGGGACGCCCGCCGTCGCCGCCACTGTAAGCGAGTGTCTATTTATAGCGGTGACGTAATCGCGCTAGTAGCCGGCCGATGTAAACAGACTGGTCGCGACGTGTTTAATTACTTCCGGTCGCCTGAACCTTTTGTGTTCATTGTTATTACGTGTTCGAATATTCTAGACTGTTCTAGAAAATTATGGCAGCTGTATATAAGGGACGTAACTATGCTCGGGAGTTAGTTAGTTAGTTAGTTACATGGAGAGACAGAGATGTTCATATAGAGTGTTAGTGAGTTTGAGAAGCACAGCAGTATCGTGGTGAGCGTATGCAGTTGGTGTCGAGTAGGTACTCGGGAAGTTACTGGTATATTGGGATAGCTGTGGATGTGAATACTCGGTAGTGTTGACGAGTATTAGGAAGCTATAGTGTACGAGGACAGTAACGGCGAGTCTGGAAGTTACTGGTATATTGGGATAGCTGTGAAAGTGAATACTCGGCAGTGTGGACGAGTATTGTGAAGCTAGGTATACAAGGACAGTAACAGCGAGTTGGAGTGGATACTCGGCATTGGTGTTGAAGAATTGTGGCATACAGATGGTTGGTGATACTGAAGCTGTGGAAGAGAGAGAGTTACATAAATAAACAGACAGTGAGGTGGAGGGTGTGACTTCTGTCCGAGCAGTTGAGTATACAGACGCTGTTGAGTCAGTTGAGTGTATGGACGCTGTGGATGTCGGTAGGCGGACGGTTGAACATGATATAGGTATATAGTGATATAAATATAGTGATATAAATATCACGTAAACAGTCTACAAGAATCTGCAAAGACCGGCAGTCTAAGATTGGAACGCGTAGTGAAATAAATAATTTGTAATATCGTGGAAATAAATAGTAGTGTTAATTGGTTAAATAAATGGTGTTAGTGTTAGTATTGTATAGTTAATTATAGTTTTAATCTTAATTAGTTTTTGATAATTGTTTAATATAATTAATAGTAACTTTCTTTATAGTTTAATAAACACTTAATTTTAATTAGTAATAATTGTCTTATATTTACACTTCACCCAGATAAATTAATAACGTTACAATATGGTTTCTAAGATATAAGAATCGTTTATTATTATTTTTTTAGAACGATATTTTTGGTGAACCAAATATTACCAAATACAGACAAGAATTCAAAGCATGTAGTACTCGTATGTACCACATAGATAATATTTAGAAACTTTCACAATGATTCACAAAAATCTTTCGTCCTTATTTATAACAATAGTTTTTTTAATGACGATTTTTGTACACTTTAGTGGCAAAATAATAGTTATTTATGCTACAAAGGATATAGGCACCATTTACCATTCGAGGACGATTTTGCGCCCGAGCGATAGCGAGGCTGGCATATAAATTCGAGAGTGGTCAAATGTACCTATACATCTCGTGTTGCATATAAGATTTTTTTCACTCCCGATGATTTATTTTTTACCTGTTCATTTTCATTACCAAATAAGTCAAGGAATACCGTTGAATATTGATACATAAAGAAAAAGAATCTTAGTATTCCATGGAAAATTTAAGAAGAAAAACGCTGTCATCTGTCACATATGATACGTCAATGATAACTTTTAAATGGAAATATTTATGAAATGAGAACAATTTGATAGAAATCAATTACAAAATCATAAATTATAAGAATTAGCAAATATTTAACACAAGTTTAACATATTAGGTTTATGGTTTTTGTTTTGGTTTAAGTAATTCATAAATGTAAGTTTAAATAAATAAAATAAATAAATACATATATCATAATGGCATATTACCCATTGCTGGGTGTATCAATCTGCTTTGTACGCAGATTTCGGTAATGATGATGACATATTTGTATCGTGTAAGTTTAAATTACCTGAAAATTAGTTTTGATATGTACAGACATTTATGTAAATGCTTCAAAAACAAGATTAAAATATCGGTAGAGCAGTACTCAAGAAGACACCTATGCGCCGTGAAACTGTCATTCGCTTGGCATTATTGGTTATATTTAAGTAATTAAGTTATGACAGTCTCCATGTTCTTCTCGCATTTGTTTAAATAGCCGAATCCACCAAGTGGATACTAAGTAAATATGGGAGTATATATCTATATCATTTCAGACTCGTTCTCATTGGTGAAGTTTGTGACGTCAAACTAAATCATAAACCTAAAGTTTGGACCTTGTAATGTTTAGCTTTATGATTTGGATTTAGAAACCCTAAATTCTGAAGTGTGAATGGAGTCATAACATAATATGCGGCCAAAGTCTTTAAATCTAAAGTATAAACCATAAATCTAAACCTAATTTTCATTTGTGAATGCACCTTACCTGTTGGTATTTCACAAAGAAGGAGGTAAGTTCAGCTGTATGGAAGTAAGAAGAATCCTTACATCCCGTCGCTAATAGAAACCGATACCTTGATAGCAAAAATAAACATACACTCCCAATATCGTAAGTAGGCTATTAGGACATTGTTTGTTGGGATGTTTTGTCCTTACTTCCCTACAGCTGAACTTACCTCCCTCTTTGTGAAATACCAACAGTTAGATATTTTAAACTTGTGTCAAATATTTATTTATTCTTGTAATTTATTATTTTGAATTTAATTTCTATCAAATTGTCCTCATTTCATAAGTATTTCCGTTCAAAAGTTTCCGTTGACGTGACAAATGTGACAGATGACAGCGTTTTTCTTCTTATGTTTTCCATGGAATACTTAGATTCTTTTTACCTTCCGTCACCTTTAGGTAAGGAAGGTATTATCTTTGGTCAAAAAATTCGATGATGAGTTTTTACTCAATAAGCACGTTTTAGAGTCCCTAGAATACGAATTTACTATTTTTACGATGATGTCTGTATGTGTGTGTGTGTGTGTGTGTGTGTGTGGATGTGTGTGTGTGTGGATGTGTGTGTGTAACAAAATTTTCGTCTGCGATAACTCTAATACTACAGTTACAAAAATTATAATTTTTTCGTATACTTCTTCGTTACATCCATAGGAAGAGCTGATTAGATTTTGGTTACAATTGGTCAACCGGAAGTACCATCATTTGAAGATTTTAACAGTTTTTCTTGAAAAAACTATGTTAAATATAATTTTTTCACATTTGATGTTATTATAAATATTAAAGAATATTTTATTCTCTATACGATTTGACTGCATTTTATACTTAATATTAAATGGATATTGAGTTAAAAAATTATAAAGAAATTAAATTTCATAAAGTAGCCATACATGTGGAAACAACTACTATATTAAGAAAATTCTGATTGAAAGATGTCAGTGTCAAGTGAAATTGACATAGTGTGTCTGTTTTATAATTTTACTGGAAATATAGGATCTTTTGCTTTCTCTATGGAATTTGTATAAAATACATACAACTGCTTTAAGGTAATGTACAAGAAATAATAATAATAAATCTTTTTTTCTGCAGATACATTACACTGTATATAGAAAACGTCACAAAATAATAATTTTCTGTATGAAATTTGCATAAAATACATGCAACTGCCGGAAGCTAATGTACAAGAAATAGAATATTTAATTTAGCAAGGAACTTTCCGTATGAAATTTGTACAAAATATATAGAACTGACGGAAGGTAATGTGCTGGCCACATCAGATTTTTTTTTATGTATCAATATTCAACTGTATTACTTGACAGCCTTGACATATCTGGCAGTGAAAATGAACAGATAAAAAATAAATCATCGGGAGTGGAAAAAATCTTACATGCAACACGAGATGTAGGTACATTTGACCACTCTCGAACTTATTTGCTAGCCCTCGCTATCGCTCGGGCGCAAAATCGTCCTCGATTAGTAAATGGTACCTATCGTACATCTCTTGTAGCATAAATTACTAATATTTGATGGTAATTACTTTTCTTTGTTGTCATGTCATCTGTTTTGGATTAGTCATTAATTGATATATACATATGTAGCATAATTACGTAAAGCAATAAAAATTTTACAAGCCTAATAATTTTATAAACAAATTTATTGTTTAGTTAATGAATAAACTAAACGTAAAATCTTTTATGGTCCAATAAAAAAAATCGATTTACATATGAATAAATTAGCTATTTCAAATCTTACGTATACTTTTTTTTCATTACGTAATTGATGGCAAAAAAAATAGTAGATACTGACCAATTTTTTTTAGCGGTTTCCTTTTGCATTTTGTATTAAGATTCGATCCTTTTGAGAAACGTACAAATGATCAGTGGTATAAAAAATGTTGAGCACACGTCCTGCTGACAATTTGACTAATGAGAATCCTGCTTGGCCATGAATTCTCCATAGGTGGCGGTGAGAATTTTTCAAGTGTAAAAATTGTTTCAGTTCAATTCTATAGAGCGATATATCAGTTGGAATCAAATAAAATTATGAAAAATTACTTGAGTATCCTTTTAAGGATAAGAATAATCAAAGTACTTGGGAATAAATGCATTAATTTACATAGACAACTTGCAAGTATTTTACGAATTTAGATTCATAGAAAGATACGAAATGTTGAATAGTAAAATAGCCATTCAATGTCGCCTACTTACGCAATTTACATCAAAGTAAGTAAATCTTATAAAGAAAATATACTTTGTATGTAGAATATAGATCGATATATCTATAGTCCTATTATATTTAAAGTCCTTATTGTATATTTATCAACTATCTACGGAATGTAAGAAGTCTATAATGTCCTATTCAGTAAATTTAGATTTAATGCATTGATTCACTTATATAATTATAATAATATAATGTATTATTATGCCTCCTAAAGTACTACTAGTTTAACTCTAGATTTCACTAAAAGATTTAAGATTCCCTGGTTCGGCTTATTAGAAAAAAAAATATCTACTCAGAATAGTAGGTAAAGTAGCACTTTAACCGCAAGGGTAGATAAAGTAGCATTTTAACAACACGTCTAAATAAATTACTTTAATTATTATTTATTTACATACTGAAATTTTAAAATTGCGTTTATTTATAGTATTGTCTTTGGTCAAAATTCGGTGATGAGTTTTTAGTCAATAAGCACGTTTTAGGGCCCCTAGAATACGATTTTACTATTTTTATGATGATTTCTGTATGTATGTATGTATGTATGTATGTATGTATGTATGTATGTATGTATGTATGTATGTATGTATGTATGTATGTATGTATGTATGTATGTATGTATGTATGTATGTATGTATGTATGTATGTATGTATGTATGTATTTATGTATGTATGTATGTATGTATGTATGTATGTATGTATGTATGTATGTATGTATGTATGTATGTATGTATGAATGTATGTGTGTGTGTGTTGTGTGTGTTGTGTGTGTGTGTGTATGTGTGTGTGTGTGTGTGTGTGTGTGTGTGTGTGTGTATGTGTGTGTGTATGTATGTATGTATGTATGTATGTATGTATGTATGTATGTATGTATGTATGTATGTATGTATGTATGTATGTATGTATGTATGTATGTATGTATGTATGTATGTATGTATGTATGTATGTATGTATGTATGTATGTATGTATGTATGTATGTATGTATGTATGTATGTATGTATGTATGTATGTATGTATGTATGTATGTATGTATGTATGTATATATGTATGTATGTATGTATGTATAACTCCAATACCACCATTCCAAAAATTATAATTTTTACGTATTCCTTTTCCGTAGATCCATATGAAGAGCTGACTAGATTTTAGTTATAATTTTACTAGAATCTTACAAGAAATTTCTGTATGGAATGTATACAAAATACATAGAACTGACTGAAGGTAATGTACTGGAAATATGGAATCATTTACAAAAAAACTTTGTGTGTGTAATTTGTACAAAATACATACAACTGAAGGTAATGTGCTGACCACATCAGATTTTTTTTAACATCAGCTATAGAAAAAATCTGATGTGGACACCACACGACTATATAGACCCAATTATAAAATTGCACGTATTTGACATTAACATTAATTTTTTTATTTTTTGTCCTAACCCGTAGTAAGCTTTATTACAAAAACTAAAAAATACATAATTTTTAAATTTACATATCTAGCTTATACAAAGGGCTAATATAATAATATTGGTTATGCTAGACGCAGAATTTGATTCTCTAAAACTATTATTTGAAGCATTTATTATTAAAATCAAAATAAAACCATTTTATTCAAGACAAACTGCAGGTAATATATCACGTCTGGTTAGCCTATTTTAACCAAAATCTACTGTTATTCCTATTATTGTCATAAAGGCTTCAAGTAAAGTACCACTTCTGGAAATTATATAATAGCCAAAAAGGAAGGTGCACAAGTAGATGTCATAGTAGTCCCAAATACAAAATTTCAACTTTCTATGGCTTACCGTTTTTGAGTTATGCGAGATACGTACGTACAGACGTCACTACGAAATTAATAAAAATGGATTCAGGGATGGTCAAAATGGATATTTTCGTTGAAATCTGAAAACCGAAATTTTTCGCGATTATCATACTTCCTTTACTATGTACAAGGTAATAAAAATAGAATTTCATACACGACGATACGAAATCGCTCGTGAATTAAACTTTCGTTCGTCAATAAAATATAATTTTATCGTCTTGTATAAAATATGACTATTGAAATTTCTGAAAATTTTGACAGTTACCAAAGATGAAAAAAAATGGAAATTTTAACATTAAAATTGTAGTAAATTGCAACATCTGTTTGTCCTCGAACTTGAAATATTTACAAATAAAACAATTGACATCTAAGCACGTGCAAATCTTACACTTGTTTATGTTCTTATCTCTTGAAACATTTAACTAACATCTGCATTCATTTGTCTCATTCTTGCAACAATCATTAATTATTTAGTTCTTTTTGTATAATTGAAATATTTCAATCGTTTGTGCTTAAGTTTTATTCATTGGCTATCAATGGAGACATCAAGGGATTGAATTCAAGGATTATATTGTCAATTTGAAAAACACAATGGGCAGATGCAAATTCCATCATCAATCATTTTACAACAAAATCAAATCAATAAAGAAAAAATGTACGACATTATGGGAGAATGATGGAACTGCAAGGATTTAAAAAGGCTTGCAGTGGCGTGCGAAAGATTTTTATTAAATAATAACAATGGTCGCGAAGAGATTTCTTCATCTTCTCCATATCTCTGATACTTATTCAATTTCTTATTATTTTGTTACAATTTACATTACGTTTGATGGTTATGTTTTACCGATTTCCCGAGTGCTGTCTTCACGACTCTCGCCAAGCAGAAATTGTTGCCAATATTGTAAACCAAATAATAACATTGGTCGCGAAGAGATTTCTTCATCTTCTTCTCCATATCTCTGATACTTATTCAATTTCTTATTATTTTGTTACAATTTACATTACGATTGATGGTTATGTTTTACCGATTTCCCGAGTGCTGTCTTCACGACTCTCGCCAAGCAGAAATTGTTGCCAATATTGTAAACTTCATTATTTTAAAATTAAATTTTATCCAATATTTCACCCTTTTGTTTTATTATTATTAAGCGAAAGAATGTTTGAAAAACTGTTTTTTCGCACTCCCGAAACTAAAGAGCGATTCTAATCACTCATTTCAGGGACTAAAGTTCAAATTCTGTCCCACAGGAATTAAATATGAAAAAATTTCTGGAGGACTAATGTAAAAATAAACAAGATGTTTCCATAACATCATATAGTTACTATGATTTATTTATTCGTATCTGCACTATATTTTGAGCAGGCGTTGAGTTTAAATTTGAACAAAATTTTTGACATTTGTATTGTCAAATTGTAGGATTAATTTATTTTACACTAATATGGTTCCATTTAATACGGGAGTGTGAAAAATAGCGTATATACCCCAGGACTAAAGTGCATTCAATTCCTCAGGTGATTAATTCCCTCACATTCGGCTCGGGAAATAAACTTCAATATATGCACTTTAGTCCCTGAATATATAATATACTATTTCATGTATAAGGTCGAGGAAAAGGCATTGCAAAAATTTCTTCAAGATTTCAAGTGGAGATACATGGACGTAGATACAATTCTAGATATGAATTTACAAATGCGCTGAAGTAATTTCTTCTTACATCAAGATACAACAATCATTTGTCTTGACGAATAAAACACTTGAAATGATGCAGTGTTTAAATAGTAGAAGACGTCTTCAAATCACGAATTGTCAATGCGTTATTAATGTATTTTAGAAGTATTTATTTCTGTTTCGGAATAAAAATACTTATGCTAGCGCACGCTTATTGATGCTAGAATGAGCTTCATGCTTAAAAGATTTTTTTGCAATATCGGATTATTTTTTATGTTTACCGATAGTGTTTCCAAAACAGTAGGTCTTATTTACAAATTACTGAACGGTAAGTGATGTGACTCATGTCGGTAAGTGATGTGCTTCACTTACCGTTCAGGAAGCGAGACGCTAAATAAATAAAAAAAATCAAAGCTTACTCAAAAATGACACCAAAAATTTTTTAATATGTCAAAATAATTTTCAAATCTTATTTTTCTTTTAAATTTTGTACGTCGATCGTACAAAACAGAGTATACGCATCACGAACCATAAGGAATTACTGATCTCAGACAAAATTGGGGACTGAGCGGTAAACTGTCCTTACCGTTCTTAATACTTAATATACTATTGGTGATATTTTGATTTGGTGTTGGTATGACTGATTTAAACAAAATGTCTATAGTAACCAAATAAAAAAACACGAATCTGTGTTGCAAACAAAACTATTCTACGGCCCACTTTTACAATTGATGGATAAACTATGGTATAGCTATCGGAGGTATAACTTTATCCTAGTAATTATACCTTCGATAAACAAGACTGTCTTTTACAATGCATTTTTACCTATCAGATAGTTATACCAAGAATTACGTGAAATCAGTTTAGGTTATCTTCTTAGACTATTTTTCTTTAATATTGTTATTATTTCTATCTTCTAATTTGTATTTTCCACGATGTTAGATGATATAAATGATATTCTTGATTCTGACAGTGATGATGGAAATACTTGATTGACATCTGTCAAACGTATGAATAACAACACATCATTTGTGTTTACGTGGTATCCATAAGAACAAGGGATATAGTTATCCGAGGTTTATACGACCGATTTCCATGGGATGAGAAATACTGGTGTTTATCCTATCTGTGATTTATCCGAGGTTTGTAAAATACAATTTTCAATTTTATACCTGGTATAGCGTTATACGATGTTTATCTAATGATTGTAAAAGTGGCCCTTAATGGAAATTATCAACAATTTTTATAAAGAAAAAATCTGATGTGGCCAGCACATTACCTTCCGTCAGTTCTATGTATTTTGTACAAATTTCATACGGAAAGTTCCTTGTTAAATTAAATACATATTCTATTTCTTGTACATTACCTTCGGGCAGTTGCATGTATTTTATGCAAATTTCATACAGAAAATTATTATTTTGTGACGTTTTCTACATACAGTGTAATGTATCTGCAGCAATAAAAGATTTATTATTATTATTATTATTTCTTGTACATTACCTTAAAGCAGTTGTATGTATTTTATACAAATTCCATACAGAAAGCAAAAGATCCTATATTTCCAGTAAAATTATAAGACAGACACACTATGTCAATTTCACTTGACACTGACATCTTTCAATCAGAATTTTCTTAATATAGTAGCTGTTTCCACAGCTATGGCTACTTTATGAAATTTAATTTCTTTATAATTCTTTAACTCTATATCCATTTAATATTAAGTATAAAATGCAGTCAAATCGTATAGAGAATAAAATATTCTTTAATATTTATAATAACATCAAATGTGAAAAAATTATATTTAACATAGTTTTTTCAAGAAAAACTGTTAAAATCTTCAAATGATGGTACTTCCGGTTGACCAATTGTAACCAAAATCTAATCAGCTCTTCCTATGGATGTAACGAAGAAGTATAAGAAAAAATTATAATTTTTGTAACTGTAGTATTAGAGTTATCGCAGACGAAAATTTTGTTACACACACACACACATCCACACACACACACATCCACACACACACACACACACACATACAGACATCATCGTAAAAATAGTAAATTCGTATTCTAGGGACCCTAAAACGTGCTTATTGAGTAAAAACTCATCATCGAATTTTTTGACCAAAGACAATACCTTCCTTACCTAAAGGTGACGGAAGGTAAAAATAAATGACTGAGGTGGCCAGATGATAGCTTTACCGCTTCGTATACCGAAGGTCCTGTGTTCGAATCTCGGCTGCATTATAGCGGTTATAGAAAAAACTGTCTCATTTATCTCCGCTTCCAAGCCGGATAAAATTTCAGCCAAATAATTATCTTATTATGCTTGCCGAAAACTGGATTTGGTAGTTGTACATACAAAAAACAAAAATAGTAATGTTATCATTTATGAAAATAAGACTATAAGACCTTGCCTACACTTGGTACAATTTTTATTTTAAAAATAAATTTCTTTATTCTGCATTTTACCGACTATAATCATCAAAAATTACTTTTGTAATGTCGGTCATTACAATGACTTTCGCACCTCAATTTCAAGCCGGCCCTCCCACTAAAGAAAAATCATACGCCTCTTGGTGTTCGCAAAACGATTAAGCGCATTGTTATTCTCTTTCACGGTTATCAATATTATAGACGGCGAGAGATCATTTTGCAGATTTAACAGATTACATAGTTGTTAAAGCATATAAACGAAAACAAAATGTCTTAATAAATGCTGTGCACTAGTATTAAATATCAAAATATAAAAATTATGTATACAGGCATGGTCTCCCACTATTCTACAATTTCCGAAACCGATTGGTAAAGTTTTAGTAAATATATTTTTCGCACTCCCGCGACTAAAGAGCGATTCTAATCACTCATTTCAGGGACTAAAGTTCAAATTCAGTCCCAGAGGGATTAAATATGACTATTTCACTCATAAATATATAAACCAATCCAAATTCAGGATTCTACCTAGTTACCAAGTTTCATTTCGACAAAACACCATCACAAAAAATTTTTCGCCCCCTTTAAACCAATAAGATGTATTTTTACAAGTAAGTGAGTTTTGATAAGCGAAAATTTTTTGACGTTTTAGATATATATATATATATATATATATATATATATATATATATATATATATATATCAGTTTTAATTAAAAACGAGTATATTTGGACAGGAATCTATTTAAAACGTTGAAAAAGCAAACTGAAACATAATACCTCTAAACACAATAAATATTACAAGATTTTTGTCAAGAAAAAAATTGTATAAATGATTACCCGATTTTTGTTTTGGAAATAGTCATCCGAATCCATTCGTCGTTAAATTTTATCCTGGAAAAATTTTCCTATTGCTTTACTAGAGCCTGTTGCCAATTTATTTCGTGACATTGATCAAAAATCACTCGTTTGACAACTCGTGATTTTTTTGTCAATGTCACTCAATAAATTGCTAGGCAACCGGCTCTCGTAACAATCTTCGGTCAAAATTTACCACTTATCATATATATAAAAAAAATCACTGGGGGACTAAAGTAAAAATAAACAAGATGTTTCCATCACATCATATAGTTACTATGATTTATTTATTCGTATCTGCACTACATTTTGAGCAGACGTTGAGTTTAAATTTGGACAAAATTTTTGACATTTGTACTGTCAAATTGTAAGATTAATTTCTTTTACACTAATATGGTTCCATTTGATACGGGAGTGCGAAAAATAGCGTATATACCACAGGACTAAAGTGCAGTCAATCTCTCAGGGAAATAAACTTCACCCACAGGATTGAATATGCACTTTAGTCCCTGAGTATATAATATACTATTATTCTCTCTTGGTGTTGATTGCTTATCTATCTACATTTTCAATGAATTTATAGCAGAACTACCTTATCCAACTTTGTTAATGGCGAAATATTTATTAATTTCCCTCCATCTAACATTGGCGCGTTTCCAGCTCTTAAACATGAAATGATATTATATATTTGACTGGTCTGTTTTCAAGTGTTGTCGCTCAGATATAGACGCAATGTAACAAATTATATTGCAGGTAATTATTTTCAGATAAAATAAATATAGTTCAGCAAATAGTTGTCCTTCATCTTGAAGTATTTATAACTCTATGACGTAGTAAAGAATCCAAATAAATGTATTTTAGAATGTGAAATCATAAATAACTTGCATTTGTATTTAAAGAAATACTATTTGAATTAAATGTTTATATATTTATTACCTTTTCTCGATAGTTATATAATTATTTTAATTGGCATATGTATTTGATCTATATATTTATCAGAAATATTAATAAGTAACTTCTAACGATTTACTGACATATCATATGCAGTAATTTTCATATTAAATATATAATGCAAATCACTCCTACAAAAAAATGTAGGTAGGAATATAAAAAAATTCTGTATAATTTAAATATTTTTCTCACATTTTTACATAAAATGTAAATGTTTGACATTTTTCTATATCCTCTATAAAATTAGAAACAAAAAATTATAAACAAACAATTTTTCTTGCAGTGTATACTACTCGTGCTACTCCAAGAAAAACAATGTTCCAATGTTTATAAATAAAGACAGATGAATGGCAGTGTCAAAAAAATGAAGTTAAATAGGATCATCAAATAATTTCACAATTTTTAAATAAATAAATATATCATCACGGCATATTACCCATTGCTGGATATGCCAATCTGCTTTGTACGCAGATATCGGTAATGATGATGACATATTTGTACCGTGCGGGCGTTTACCAGGTGTCACCTCACGGGTACTCATTGCTGGCGTGGAGAGTGCATCACAGGGGTCAATTTTATGGCATTTAAAATTCGAAATATTTGGCGTTGGTCGGGATCGAACCCAGTTCCCCAGATTCACGACCAGATACTCAGGTACGCGGCCACGAGACCATCACAATTTTTGGAATGAGTTATTTGAAATCAACAAGAATAATAATACAAAAAGAATAATACAACCTTTTTAATTAATGGAAAAACGGAAAATGATCAGCACGCAGTCCAGTAAAAATTATTTATTTCCTAGCCTACGTTTCGACTGTAACTACAGTCTTCTTCAAGTCCTGTAGAAGACTGTAGTTACAGTCGAAACCACATAAGCATTACCTAGCAAAATTTCGTTTTCACTAGTGATGCACGACGAAAGTACTCTCACATCTCGTCTCGTCTCGTTGCATTATGCGAGACGAGAACGAGAGCGAGATTGCAGTTTAAAATTCGAGGTGAGATCGATATAACAACTGCGAGAGTCTCGCAATAAAAACCATTTGTAACTTTATAGCTATGATTCATAATTCAATTAAAAATGCACCGTACAAAGAGTGAATTATATGAATTCACTATATTTTTTGAGTCTATCTAGAGTCGATTGGTATCGATCCCAGAGCGAGGAAATGCAAAATAAAGACAAATTCGGTTTTGCATTCAGAACTAGTTATCTCCAATAATTCATCCAAGTTAAAACCACGGTTAATAAAATTCTTGCCGCCTGTGAAAAGTAAAGGATGTTATATTAAACGTCGTTGGAAGCCAACACGAAGAGAAGCGGAGTGATTGGTTGGTTTTTTATGACTAAATCTTACTTAAATAGTAGCACATACTTAATGATAAAGTGTAGGTACTTTTAGATACAAAAAAATATTTTTTTAATGTTTAATTTGTTTTACTCATTACAGAATGTATTAAGATATGTTCGCGTATTGAAATAGTTTAGAGATCATAAGTTGGTGGTAAATTGGATATGTCAGAGGTAAATTAAATTATTTACTAACATCTCATTCAGAATTTAGTGTTTCGTCTCTATTGTAGTTAAACTGTTACGTAAATACGTAGTGCGCAAGCGCTTATTTTTATAGCGAGACTCTTGTGCGAGAACGAGAGGAGTCCCAAAAAAAATGTGCGAGAACGAGGGCGAGATCGAGATTACAGGTCCGAAAACGAGACGAGATCGATATTTTATATTTCTCGTCTCGCCTCGCGTGCATCACTAGTTTTCATCAACGGCTGAGCATTACCTATGCCTATCTTGATTTATAAATTACCTAGCTCGATGTCTCTTTTTCATTTATTTCAGTGTGCAAATACATATATATAATATAATAAAAATTACTAATATTTCTATGCCTAATTCCTAACTCGGCATTGCTTTATTTGGTGAAAGTTAAGGCAGTTCTTAAATTTAAGAAATTCCTAGCTAGGCAATGGTTTAGGAATCGGTGATGAAATCGGCCAATCGGGTATTAATAGAAAATAAATTTGCTTGGTGTGTTAAACTGTTTTCTATCTCTTGAAACAGAAACGTTATCATTGAAAAACCACGGTAACTAGATCTCTATCTTAGATTGTAACATAAAGTAACAAGCACTTTATAAACTGAACACAAAATTGTTGCTGACTAATTGTTATTTATGGTATTTGCAAATGAAGACATATTTTATCAACAAACAGAAAGGTGTTAGCCAAGTGTGCTAATTTGCTCTAGTTGGTGAAAAGTCTTTACTTTCGAGTTTTAGATAATTTTTGATTCACTACTACAGGATAATATTGCTCAATAAATTTTGTTATCTACTGTATTTTTTTGTTTTATCTGAAATTTCCTTTTTGCTTATAAAACTATCTTTCAACATGAAGAATATTTTCGCTGTTTCGCACCTGTTTTATTTTCTCATTTTTATTTCGTTTCTCTTTGGATATAACCATCATTTTCGTTTTCTTCACATTTATCTCCATCTTTATTTTCAAGCTGGATATATTTAGTTTCCTTGTCAAATTTGATGATAATCATAATAAAATTTGCAAGTTAAACACTTATGTCAAAATTAATTTAAAGGTAAATCAAAACAAACTGAAATGTTTTCGGTATTTAGCGAGGAATTTGATATTTATTTTCTTTTATTATTCCAAATGTGGAATGTAAATATTTGAAATATTTTAAGTGACCGGTTACTCATCAGTGACGGAATAACTGGATCTTCAAATCAGGTAATGAATTATTAGTGGGTATCTAAATAAATTATGTAAACATGTGTGTTCGTGTCTGTATTTGTATAGGTACAATGCGTGTTCACATTGATACATTAAGACATATACCGTGTGTCTATTTTAAAGGTGTACATAGGAGATTAACATGGGAAATCAGTTTTTTGCAATTTCCTGCTCGTCTAATTATTTTAAGCAAAAACGCGTCAAATAAAAGTTTTAGGGCATAAAATTCTGCATCTAAATCAATAAACAAAATCACCTTTACATGCTTTGTAAGGACAGAAATTAATTATGAAAATCTCGAAAATTACGTTGAAAATATCGACAGCCATGGAATTGAACAAAAAATAAATAAATGCTTGACGTTTTATCTGTCACAACGTAAGTTAACTCATTTGACGTTTCTGACAATTTGATAAAACGTCAAGCATTTATTTATTTTTTGTTCAATTCCATGGCTGTTGATATTTTCAACGTAATTTTCGACATTTTCATATTTAATTTCTGTCGTTACAAAGCATGCAAAGGTAATTCTGTTTATTGATTTAGATGCAGAATTTTATGCCCTAAAACTTTTATTTGACGCGTTTTTGCTTAAAGTAATTAGGCGAGCAGGAAATTGCAAAAAACTGATTTGCCATGTTAATCTCCTATGTACACCTTTAAGATAGACACACGGTATATATATATATATATATATATATATATATATATATATATATATATATATATATATATATATAGTGTGTCTCACAACTCGTGCCCCAGAGCGAATGAGGGAACACGAGACTGCACTCGGATGTGTAATTTCTACGAAAAAAATCTAGCTTAAAAGATATTCGAGAAAAGACGTCTTAAAATTGTCCAATCAGAGACTTATACCTTTAACGTGTGTTTGCCTTAATTTTACGTTACTAAGGTTTTATACAAATCAAATCTTCTTTAAAATGTGTGGGCGACTGTAGTTTTCGAAAAATGTCAGTGTCAAATTAAACTTGACAAGGTGAATAAAAAAAGGCAAATTCTTACCATGTATTCAGCCGCTGATTACTTTAAAATGATTATAATTTTCGGAGAATGTGCACGTAACGCCAGAGAGGCAGCACGAGTCTATTCGGAAAGTTTTCTGGATAGAAATCTTGTGGATCATAAAGTGATATTAAGAGCCATCGCAAGGACGCATGAGACCGGTCAAGTTATGCCAAATCAAATGACAATAATATTTTCGTTTAACACATTTTACACAGCTGCTACAACACGTTGCACTGTACGATATAAATGATGATCTCGGATGACACCTTCGCTAACCTAAATTTGTTGACAGTGAAAAGTCAACTCTAAAGTGTCAAAATTATAGTAAGTCAAACAAATTTTGTAACTCACTAGTAGTATTTTTAAAACCTAGCAACCGGTTTTATTTTGTAATAATATCATCACACCTCAAGATATCCTTCCGGGATTGGTGGATTAAAAAGTCTTGTAACTCCATTATGCAAGCAGCCGCAAATTATTTTCTTCTATTTGTTGGCAACCTATTGTCGTCGGCAAGTGTCAGTTTCGTCTGGGGCGCGAGTTGTGAGACACCCTGTATATATTGGATCTGTCATTTTGAAAAGGGGTATCAATTGGGAAATATAGAGTATAGTGCCTTTAAAGCAGCCGGTCTGTCTGACATTATGTTGATTGTTGCCCCTCTAAGACCTTTGTATAGATTTATTTGAGAACAGAGATTTATTGCGTGAATCTCGGCTTGATATTTTATTTGGTAACATGGGCCCACTCCAGTTTCTCTTGACTCTAGAACCATCCATAAACCAGCACTATGGTTTACTAAGAATAGAAAATAAATTATTGTTGTGATTGGCACATATATTTCCATGAAAGGTTTAGGTAAAAATCTTCTAAGTAATCACAATCTTAAACAAGGCGTTGTCCACAATATGGGATTAACATATTCGCATGGGCGTTTTTCAATTTACTAGTAACTTTTTTCCAACTATAATGATCAAGTACTTAACTTTACAAAAATTCGACTTGTTTTGTTTTAGCTTTCAAAGAAACCAACACGTCTTAGGCATTTCCGGTTAGCCGCTAATTATTTTTTTTCTTCAAAATAAACCACGTAATTAAAATTGGGTGTAACGCTATAAATTACAGCCTTCAAAATTAGAAGGAAAAAGAAAACCAAAGTTTTGATATGCTAATTGCTTATCTAAGTAATTTTGATCTCAGATAATGAGTCACTCTAATTAAATACAGATTAATAATAAATAAAGTTATAAACACGTTATTTATTTGCGTTAATGATATGTTTTAGTGATAATATCAGTTTTATGCAGCAGTAATTAATAATAAACAAATTGCTGTAATTATTTTACAAATAAAAGATATGTTTTATCGAGAAAATTTCCAGCTTTATTTTTAATATAAATTAACTCATAATAATTCGGTTTCGACTAATTTTAATATAGATTTAATACTTTTAAAAACTGTGGGCCAAATGACTAGTGATGATAGTTCGACTGATATTTTAAGGGTCATCTTCTAGTCCAGATTTAGTTTCTGCCGAAACCATTAAATTTTGGCACAATGAAAAGTAACTTCTTAAAAATTTAGTGCGACCAGTAAAATCTATATTGCAAGACAATACTCACAGGAAAATGTGCAGGACTTAGGAATCCAATGCCTAATATTGTATTACTAATAAAGGCGATGTAACCCAATATTAAATGGCGGAAAACTTGCAAGACACATTCAGTTTTTGTAAGTTTAATAGTTATTCATGTATTAAGCTGGGGATATAATTTGGTGCAGCTCTAGCTTGTTTCTGCAGTTCTAAATTTGAAAAATTCAACTCTAAATTAAAATTTTGTAGTTGCTTTCACTTCTTTCTATATTATTTATTATTAAATAATAAATAAATGTGTTTATGAATCAAGAATTACAAAATATATTTTTATACTATGTTTCGAAAGTGAATCAAAAAACCAGTATCTTGATTCCGGGTACACCATGGTTCCTGAAAATTTCCATCTATTTCGGGACAGATTGTTATTGAACAATTGACATTTAAAATTGACACAACTTAACAAAAATAAAAATTAACCAAATGAAAAACGTTGAATATGACAACGAAATTGAACATTCTATTACATTTAATGCCAATAAAAACAACACAACCAACAATATATCAAATATGGGTTTGTCACATAAAGAACCTTCTATATGGCGTAGATCTTAAATCTCTTTGGGAGTCTCAAAATCCAAATATCATCAAAGAAAATTTCAAACTTATTACAGATTCAATAGAAAGAAAATTTAGAAAGTTAGATTTTGATAAAATGCATGCTTCAGTAAATTTTTCTACATATAAAAATTTAAAAGTTTATTGGGGTACAGAGCCATATCTGAAGCTCAAAGCTAACATAAAAATTTTGAGACTAATTAGTCAAGTTAGGGTGGCATCCACCTTAAGAATTTCTTTCTTTAATAATGGGGAGCTAATTATACTAAATGCAGTAAACAACTGCGAGTGCTGTAATTTAAATGTTGCAGAAGACGTGTTTCACCTATTTTTTGAATGCCCCTTACACCGGGCACTTAAGAAATCATTTATCGATAAATATGTAAAATATTTTAATAGTAAGTCTAAAATATTGAGTTCTCTATTAACAATAGATAATAGTCAAAAACTAAATGATATTTATCTCTATACCACTCTGGCGTTGAAGGAACGGTTGCTGGTAACGGAAGAATAACCTTACTCTCTTTTCACTTTTACCTTTCCAGCCAACTGTTACAGGTAGTTTTTATTTTCATAGTATTTAGTCTATTTATCACCAAATAAAAAAACAATATATTGTCTACACACCAATACTCAAATTATTCATTAATATATTTGTAAAAAAAAAAAAAAAAAAAAAAAAATATGTACTACTTGTATAATATCCTTTGTTATTTCTTTCTGTAACGTATATATTTGTAAGGTTAAAAAAAATAGATAACTTATGCCATTTGTTCTTTTTTTTTAAAAATTTATTTATATATGAAGATGTTTGTAAAAGTTATTATAACCACTATATGTATGTACTATAACATATACCAACCTCAATTTGTAAGAGAATACTTATACAAATAAATCTTATCTATCTATCTATCTATCTATCTATCTATATATCAAATATAAATGTTTTCATACTTACATCTATAATAATTATGAGAAATACCACTAATGCGGTTTAGAAATTTGACATTGACGTATATAGTCTAATTTTGTTATGATGATGTTTGAAAGTAGCGGTAGTAGGATTAAAATACCAGAGAAACCAGGATTATTCCGTGGTTGCCGTGATCCGACTTGTTACCAACTTTTTTCAGGAACCGCGTTCCAAATAGAAACCGGTAAATAAGTTCAGGACTTACGGGACACAAAACCATAAACCTGATCGGACCGGTTGCGTTACGGAATATTCTATTAATTAGAATGCTCAACACATCTAGGTACCTATAGTAGCGTCTTAAACGTAGCTATTCTTTTGTATGTAAATAATGTGGTCAGATAATATTAATCAAATTAATTTTGATTTATATCTTTACATAAAAAGGCGTTAAACCTGCAACTACTTATTATATGAAAAAAATGTAAGTTTTAATGTAAGGTACTCGATCTTGAACTAAAAAAATCACTCCCACCCCTCCGGTTATCCTTGAACAAAAAAGTGCAGCTCTAGATTTTTCAAATTATATCCCCTGGATTAAGAACATAGTTAAAAGATTGTAGCACGGAGGAATGTTTAAAGCTTGACGCGTAGCGGAGAGCTTTAATTTTCCCGAGTGCTATAATCTTGATTATGCCCGTGGTACATACAACGTTTTATTTTATTTTAATTCTCGAAATTCAAGTATTTAATAGATATATTTGTAAATTCGTTATCGTTGTGCTGAAGCTGTGGTTACTACGTTGTTGGTGTTGTTATGTTGTTTGTTATAAATTATTTTACTTTAGTGTCAAATAAAAATAACAGCTGTAGATGATTACAAAGAAATATCGAATGAATTTGAGTGGCGGTGTTCAAAAAATGTGTTTTATCGAATTTGTAATGTTGTCTGACATTTATCCATAAAGCTGTTAACTGTATAGGCAACAAAAGCCAATTGCGCCCGCTTTTGAGGGCGAATAAACAAGTTTATGAATCCAAAATAAAATGATGTCCAACCAACGGCAAAAAATGTAATAGAAACAGTATTGTAACCGCGGTAACGAGTGTCATTTTCCAATATTTGAATCACAATAATTTGTGTTTTATTGGGCGCATTCAGCAGGCATGCGGTCTCGGAACATGTTCATCATTTTTACCTCTCGCTAAGAGAGGTATTGGATTCATGCTAAAAATCGCATATCCGGATTTTAGTGAATAAGCACGTTTTAAGGTCCCTAGAATCCCATTATACCATTTTTACGATGATGTCTGTATGTGTGTGTGGATGTGTGTGTGTGGATGTGTGTGTGGGTGTGTGTGTGGATGTTGGATCCACGATTTCTCAAATACTATAAGACTTAAGACATTTTTAACTACGGATTAAACTATGCTGAACTAAACTTTGCACAAAAAGGAACTAATCTCTGAACGCATAACAGATTGAAATTTTCCGCTGATTCAGCTGTAGATATAATTTACGAGCAAATCAAAGAGAAAAGCAATAAAACAATCGTAGATTATGATTTAGTCTGGCAGTAAACGCTTGCGGAGTTCAGGACGGGTGTATAAAGTCCTGTGGATCATTTTATTAAGTCGCGTCTAGCTTGTCACTTCGGGTTTTCTATCCTGTTTATTTCCTGACAGTTTCATTCGAGAGATGCCAACTTAGCCCCTAGCAACGTACACAAGCCAAACAAGTTTTTACCTTTAAATATTATTTTACTTGATAATAATTATTCCTAGATTTGCTTAAACACATAATTTACTTATAACGGTTTACAAGGATCTAAAAGAAATATTACACTAGGATCAATGATGTTTAATAAGTGTATCATTTAAATTCAAGAGAATCTGAAGTGATAAGTTTAACATGATTCTATCATTCTAAGCATTTACGACAGTTTTAATTTAAGTATGAACGACAGATTTATACAAGAAACTACCTAACGACAGATCAAGTGACAGTTTATACATGAGTGTAAAAAAACGTCCATTTACCAGTTAATTTTATAGTTATTCTCTTCGAAAGACGGAAAATATAGACATTTACAACCCTAAACTATTATAACTATTAACATATCTAGGATTGTTATGAGTATCATAACTGCCGCAGATGGTTTGAAATCCGAGCTCGTAGGGCGAGGATTTTAAAGCATCTAAGGCTTGTTTGATTCATAACATTCGTTGTTTGTTCAATAGTTTTTCGGTTTCAGAAAATGAATACATTATTAATAAATATCATTTTTGACAATTCTTTTATTAATGCTACTTTCAGAATACTGTGCTTAACAGAACAATTATTCTGACATATGTCAATATGACAAATATTCAAATTATGTGCTTTATTCCTCATGTTTATTATTTTAGAATAAAGTAAACCGTATTTAGAACGATACACTAGCGTTAACCGTATGTATTAATGAAAAGCATTGTACTTTAATTTTATTTTATTTTCATTTTGTAGACCGTTGTTGACAAGTCAGTTTAGTAATAATATTACCGTACAGATACAGTTATTACTTAGTTACTAGCCTACTTTTGTACATGTATACAATGGATTAATATCCTGAAACCGGTAAAAAATTTGAAATATCTATTTTTATGAATTCTTTTATTTGACAAAATTTTTGTCTGAGACTGGCATGATACAGTGTGTTCAAAAAAATTCCTAACTCGCAGTAGGCTATGAACAAAGAAACGTATGTCAATATAAAAATATTTGACTTGAGATATTGTCAAAAATGTTATCTAAAGCTTTTCTTCTTGTATCTTATTTTAGAAATGGAAACACATTAGAAAACGACGAATGTCAATATACTGTATCCTTCTTAAATGTCTTTTCTCCTTAAAATTACATTTCAAGATCAATTTTGACAACTTGACTTTTAATTGAATAATGATCAGACACACGTTTCTTTGTTCAGAGCCTACTCCGAGTTAGGAATTTTTATCAACACACCTTAATGGCCTGTTGTACCGCTTGTAGTTAACTTAAATACAGGTTAACAAAAAAAATGCATATCGAAATTTTGACAGTAATATTTAACAACTTATTTGACAATTCGTTTCGATACGATATTGTCAATTTAATCAAAAATTAAAATTTAATTACGGACGATGCAACTGACCATTAAATTTATTAAGAAAAAATGTTTTGCACAAAAGCTGCAACTTTTCTTTTTGCATTATTCTTATCCATGTAGTTTAAATATATGTTATTCTTTTCTATTATAACTTTCACGTATGAAATAATGCATTTTGGTTACACTTCTATAGGGCAGTTTTATGCTGTTTCGAATGGCGATGCTCATTTTTTATCTCTGCAGGATACGAAAATCAATATGATTTATGATACGAAGTTTTCTAATTACAATATTAATAATTAAACACAATTATACAATAACCAGATGTTTTTTCCCCGTAAATTATGTTTTTACAACATACTATATAAAGTAAATGTTTCCAAGAATTTTATAAGAAATGTCCATATTTGTAATATCAAAATGATTAATATCTTTTTTGTAATTATATACCTTTGAAGATATTTTCTATAGAACAAAGAAAAAATAAGGTGTGACGGCTGTATAATATACATTTAATTAATAATTGATAGTAAAATAGAATAATTAGAAATATGTCAATATGAATATTAATTATGAATTTAATAATTTATTTATTGTTCTTCAAAGAAAATGAATATAGATAAATTATACATCGTTGAAAAAGAAAAATTCTCCTTTTAATAATGGTTTCTTCCTAGTATGATGATCTTTATGACTTTATGATGATAAGAAATTTAAATACGAAATACGCATGAGAGGCCGATGTATCGAACTGTACCTGCCTTGTTTGTTAAAAATATTCTCATAAATTTCACAGATACTTCGATCATTAAAATGGAACGCTTTTCGTTATTCCTTCTCTTTACAATTTTTTGATAAGCTCAAATAAATGGACAACGGAAAAAACAAGATTCATTCAGATATGTTTTCACAAATAAATTTAGTAGCTTGTACGTGACAATCGAAAGATAAGACCTAACTTCGAGAATAGAATAGATTAATTCTAGAACCTCAGGCAGAAATTGTAAATAAGGGCTCTTGCGAGTCGGGCAAACTGCAATGAACCCCCTACACTATTACATGTGTAAATCTGTCGCACAGATTTTATTATACAGTGTAGGATTAAAGTATGGAATATTAAAAAAACAACCAATTCAACCGGTGTTTTTAAAAACGCTGAAACACGTTGATTTTAGTTTTTAAAAATACACATTAATATGTGCGATTCACCTTCCGACTTTCATTTGTTTTTAAGTTATGACGTCACCATAAAAAAATTTAAATGACAATATAGATTTTTAGTAGTGGAAACCGATAGTGATTTTTCTTCCCTTTTTGATCATGCAAATAAATCATTTGATTGCATAACAAAAATTCTGAAAATAATTTTAAATAATGAATAATGAAGATACCTAGATTTCATTTTTCTGTTTAAATTTTTTCGTTTATCATTTTTATAAGTTATAAATACAATAATACCAACATTAAATATTTAAAGATTTTAAAAAATTATCAACGAAAAATTCTATACCTTATTCCATTTAAGCTATTCAGTATTGCGGAGCATAGGGAATAGTTTTGACCTCTCTGATTGGCTGAAATTGGAGACAAGAGACAAATTTACCCAATGTAATTTCGGCTACTTCAAGTTTGCGCTCCATCTACTGAATGGCTTAAATGGAACAGTGTATAAACTGAAAAATGAAATCTAGGTATCTTGATTATTCATTATTATTAAATTTTCAGCTCGAATTTTCTCAGAATTTTTGTTTTACAATCTTGTGATTTATTTGCATGATCTTAAAGGGAAGAAAAATCACTATTGGATTCCACTACTAAAAATCTATATTGCCATTTAAATTTTTTGTTTAAATGAAAGTCGTAAGGTGAATCGCACATATTAATATGTATTTTTAAAAACTAAAATCGACATATTTTTTAAATGATTTCTTTTTTCTCTATAAGATTTGTAACTTATTTCAGCTTCATGGCAGAGAAGTGGCTTAAACTATCGCTAATTGTTGACTATCTTGATTCTCATGATGTACTGAATTTATCATCCCTTGGGCCATTTTAGGGCTTTATCATTACCCGAAAATATATGTCTAAATTATTTTATTTTATTTTGGAATCATAAACTTGTTTATCCGCCTTCAAAAACGGAATATATGTTGTTCTTATGATGTCAGGTTAGTAAGAATGTTGTTGAAAGAGAGAGTGATTATTTTTTGGTTGATGTTTTCTTTTATTCTTTCGGGTTTGTGCTAACCCACTAAGTGGGAAATGTATGTACGTATGTATGTATGTATGTATGTATGTATGTATGTATGTATGTATGTATGTATGTATGTATGTATGTATGTATGTATGTATGTATGTATGTATGTATGTATGTATGTATGTATGTATGTATGTATGAATGTATGTATGTATGTAAAAACGGGCGCAATTTGGCTTTTATCAAATGACAAATTTGTTATAAACAAACAATATAGCTAGAAACCACAGCATACTTAAAATTCACAACGCCAGCACAACGATACCGAATAATACCCATTGAATCCTTCAATTTCGAGAATCAAAATAAAATAAAACGTTGTATGTACCACGGCCATAATCAAGATTATAGCACTCGGGAGAATTAAAGCTCGACGCGACATTCCCCCGTGCTACAATCTTTTGATTATGCCCCTAATACGTAAATAACTATTAAAACCTTAAGCTATAGAATACATGAAATAAATTGTGAGAAGATGTCAGCGATCGGGATTTGAACCCAAGTTATTGGCTAAGGTAAGAGTGCTACCCCGGCAAGGTCTTGCGTTCGAATCCCAATGACTGACACGATCTTTTCACAATTTATAGCAAATGTTCAACCTGTCATCACGGCATATTACCCATTGCTGGGTGTGCCAATCTGCTTTACAGATTTCGGTAATGATGATTACATATTTGTACCGTGCGGGTGTTTACCAGGCGTCACCTCACGGGCACTCATGTTGGCGTAGAGAGTGCACACAATATTTGGCGTCGATCGGGATCGAACTCGGTTTCCCAGATTTGCGGCCAGTGGCCGCGTGCCTGGGTGTCTGGTTAATATTATAGAATATCTAATTAAATTGCAAGAAAATATGGCATAGAAACAGATGCACTCCCATTTCATTTACATAGGCATTAGTGGAACTTAATGTATAAAGTTCCATCTAGCATCTAAACATCGATCTTGCTCTCCTGGTAACTTGTGAAACTTAGTTGAGTAGTGTACCGTTCCCGCCCATTTTGCTATATCTGCCGGCATCTGATTCTATAACTTAACTAAGTGCGGTCGTATTTCTTCCTTGACTCAAAGCGACGCAGATCGATTTAACACAACAATGGATCGAGCGACCGACCACCGAACCAAGACGCACACTTTACAATGCGCAATTATTTTCTAATAAATGACAATGTTCTTATTTAAGGCTTACATTACCTTTAACGATCGCATACAGACGGTATTCAATAAACTTCAATGTAATTTTATTATCAAGTATTACTAATTGGCAAAGTTCGAACTCTGGGATTAATTTCACACCAAACTAATACTTCAATCCCATTAATAAATGATCTAAAATGTCATCAATCTGCCAAGTTCTTCTGACATGTTTTTTACCTCCCGCTACCCTTGGTAAGGGAGGTATAGGGATCGTGCTAAAAATCGCATATCGAGATTTTGGTAAATGACCACGTTTTAAGGTCCCTAGAATCCAATTTTAACATTTTCACGATGATGTCTATGTGTATGTGTGTGTGGATCCTCCACTCTAACTCAAATACTATTATTCAGAAAATTTTGAATCCTTGTATTTCGAACTTTTCCTGTAATGGAAACAGCCCATTAGATTTTGGTGAAAATCGGATAACCGGATTACTAGAAGCTCAAAATAGTTTTTCTTCGAAAAATACCTTTAAATGTTATTTTTTCGAGATTAATGTTATTATAAAATTAAAGATTATTAAATGTTCTATAGATTTGCATTAATACTTTTTCTATATATTTTATGGATAAATTTATAAAATTGTCTATAATTAAAACCTAGAGTCTAAGCTTTAAACAAACAAAACGCAGTTATTCAAATGTATGTAACTGACAGATAAATGTCACTATCAAAGAACTAATCATTTCAAAACAATATTAGTAACGCTTTAAAAAGAAAAAAGTAAATAGAACAATACAGTTTCCACCATAAGTAAATATGTAGGTATGTATTTAGATTAATAAAAATTAACGATTCACAAAAATGTTCAAGCTATTCCTCATTTTTGGATTAGTGAATTCTATTCTATTCTGGCATTTAAAATTTAATCTTCATTCTATTATAGCTTCGGTGGCTTAATGGTTAGAGCAACGCCTCATGTCATGAGTGCCCTCGGGGCTCTGGGTTCGAATCCCACTAAGGACATGGATGTGCATATGATGCTTCCCAGATCAATAGAGAAATTATATTTATGTAGATAGTTAAATGTGAAATTTGATCTATCTTTATTGACAACGGAATCTTAATTTGCACATCAGTTTGCAAATTTATTAATCGTAACCGTAGGACAACGATCGTGCTATTGTTATTTGATTAAATTTTATTGATCCTAAATGAAATATTGTAGATAAGAATCTCGAAGTGTAAGAACAGATGTGTTGACAATGATTTGTCACTTTCTTTATATTATTGTGAAGATGATACTCAACATTTCTTGCATTTCATTCTTTGTTTGACATTTTTCTCTACAATCACTTTTAGTACAAGTGTACTTCCCAGAGATTTTATATATTAGATATTATATATATATATATATATATATATATATATATATATATATATATATATATATATATATATATATATACCGTGTGTCTGCCTTAAAGGTGTACATAGGAGATTAACATGGGAAATCAGTTTTTTGCAAATTCCTGCTCGCCTAATTATTTTAAGCAAAACGCATCAAATAAAAATTTTAGGACATAAAATTCTGCAAATTAAAAAATACAGTTGGGTTTAAATGATATGAATTTATTAAAAATTCAACTGCGCAACAAAATTATGTATGATTCTGTGATGTACTCCCAACTCATTTCCAATATTTCTAATACTAGAGAAGGGGCTACATTTATTCCTAACACTCTTTCTTCTTCTTCCAGTAACGCACTTTTTCCTGCTCATCCTATATTCTGATTACGCGGCTCACGTGTATTTTTGAAGACACATTAGCAGTCTTCAAATTTTGTCACGAATTTAGCAATTGTGAAATCACGCTCTTCATTAGTATAAATATTCATTTTCCTATAATTTCAGACAATAAAACTATTAGACGAAAACCTTCTAACCCGTAGTAAGAACAATTGAGATCTATGGCGTTTGTTTCTAAAAAAATTAGACGTAAAATGTGAGAATATCTCAGACAACTTTAAAAAATGTTATCGAAATAAGTTACAAAAGCTTTTATTGAAGTTAAAATGTCTAACGATACAAATTTTCACTGAGAATACAGGTATTTTAATGACTGCAATATTTTTGACGTTTCGTTTGACAGCCCAACTGCTGGCAGTTGTTCGCGTTATTTTCTTACTATTTGCAGCGATTGAAAAAAATAGCCCTTAAATTGAAAAGGTCCATTAATCCCTCGGAACTAACAAAAAAAATCTGATGTGGCCAGCACATTACCTTCCGTCAGTTCTATGTATTTTGTACAAATTTCATACGGAAAGTTCCTTGCTAAATATTCTATTTCTTGTACATTACCTTCCGGCAGCTGCATGTATTTTATGCAAATTTCATACAGAAAATTTATGTCTTAAATTATTATTTTGTGACGTTTTCTATATACAGTGTAATGTATCTGCAGAAATAAAAGATTTATTATTATTATTTCTTGTACATTACCTTAAAGCAGTTGTATGTATTTTATACAAATTTCATACAGAAAGCAAGAGATCCTATATTTCCAATAAAATTATAAGACAAACACACTATGTCAATTTCACTTGACATCTTTCAATCAGAATTTTCTTAATATAGTAGCTGTTTTCATAGCTATAGCTACTTTATGAAATTTAATTTCTTTACAATTTTTTAACTCTATATCCATTTAATATTAAGTATAAAATGCAGTCAAATCGTATAGAGAATAAAATATTCTTTAATATTTATAATAACATTAAATGTGAAAAAATGATATTTAACATAGTTTTTTCAAGAAAAACTGTTAAAATCTTCAAATGATGGTACTTCCGGTTGACCAATTTTAACCAAAATCTAATCAGCTCTTCATATGGATGTAACGAAGAAGTATACGAAAAAATTATAATTTTTGAAACTGTAGTATTAGAGTTATCGCAGACGAAAATTTTGTTACACACACACACACACACACACACACACACACACACACACACACACACACACACACACACACACACACACACACACACACATCCACACACACACACACACATACAGACATCATCGTAAAAATAGTAAATTCGTATTCTAGGGACCCTAAAACGTGCTTACTGATTAAAAACTCATCATCGAATTTTTTGACCAAAGACAATACCTTCCTTACCTAAAGGTGACGGAAGGTAAAAAACGTTATTTTTGTCGGAACGAAAACCGAAACAATAAAAAAACTATTCGAAGCCGTGATTTTTTCATTTATAACGATATTCAAATTGATTAACTAAGTTCTTTCTAATTTAACTTCGGAATTTAATTTAAAATGTCAGATAAATAACTATTTGAAATGATGCAAATTTTATTTTCTCCCAACCAACCTGATTTTCTTATTCTCATTAATTTTAATGTGTCTTTCGTATAAATTTGTAAAAAGCCCAAAGTATGATGTACACTTATGAGAAAAATATGTTTTGACGGTTAAAAGTGTTGTTTTTAAGTTGTTTTTCCTTTGACATGTGCTTGTAAAAACTGCATTTATAATTCAATATTTTATGCACGATATAATTTGCATTTCGTTCAAAACAGAAGAGATAAACTGTTGCATTAATTTGATTAATTAATTCTGTCCATCGAATTAAAAGTAAGACTCTTCATCTTCACTGCTACTGGCTAATAAAATCAAATACAAGAAGTATAATTTCAATTCGGTGTGGTCCTGTGATGGTAATGCGGCTTTGAAGACTAATGAAACCCTGTCCAGTGGATCTGGTGCGATGCATCCATCATAGTGATTACCTAATTAGCACGCACACAACGGGTGGTAAACGCTTCGCCCAGAAATCTCAGAAGGAGGAAGAGATGACAATGATTTCAAGTTGATTTGTGACAGAAATAAAAGAAGTAATCAAGGTTGTTTGTTGGAAATTAAACCTTTAAACTTGACTATAAATTGTGGAAAGTATCAACGATGGAAGAATTTTTATGTCTTATTTAGAAATAGAAAATTGGGAGACTTATATTAAATAACCTTAAAATGTTGCTTTTTATTGTGTTGAAATAAGCAAACTTCTCCGTTTGGGAACAATATGAGCTTAACATATACGTTATTGCATATTAAAAATGTTATTTCGGCTTAGTTTATAAAATTTATAAAAAATTGTGGAAGACTTCATTTCGTCCTGGAAGAAATTTTTTGGTCAGTTTATTTCTCAAAATATAGTCTAATCTAATCCAAGTAACTACCTTTTTTTAAATCCCTCAACAGGATTAAATCCCAATTACACAGTGCGTTCACATTCACACATATCCATGCCTTAGTGGGATTCGAACCCATAGCCCCGACGGCACTCATGACAAGAGGCGTTGCTCTAACCATTGAGCCACCGGAGCTATAATAAAATGAATATTAAATTTTAAATACCGGGATAGAATAGAATTCACTAATCCAAAAATGAGGATTAGCTTAAACATTTTTATGAATCGTTTATTTTTATTAATCTAAATACATACCTACATATTTACTTATGCTGGAAACTGTATTGAATTCCTTTTCTATTGTTCTATTTACTTTTTTCTTTTTAAAATGTTATTAATATTATTTTGAAATGATTAGTTCATTGATAATGACATTTATCTGTCAGTTACATACATTTGAATAACTGCGTGATATTTGTTAAAAGCATAGGCTCTGGGATTTAAATTATAGATAATTTTATAAATTTATCCATAAAATATATAGAAAAAGTATTAATTCAAATCTATAGAAAATTTAATAATCTTTAATTTTATAATAACATTAATCTCAAAAAATAACATTTAAAGGTATTTTTCGAAGAAAAACTATTTTGAGCTTCTAGTAAAGTGCCATTTCCGGTTATCCGATTTTACCAAAATCTATGGGCTCTTTCCATTACAGAAAAAGTTCGAAATACAAGGTTTCAAAATTTTCTGAATAATAGTATTTGAGTTAGAGTGGAAGATCCACACACACATACACGCATGCACACAGACATCATCGTGAAAATGTTAAAATTGAATTCTACGGACCTTAAAACGTGGTCATTTACCAAGATATCGATATGCGATTTTTAGCACGATCCCTATACCTACCTCCCTTAAGGGCTGTCCTTAAATTACGTAACGCTTCAAGGGGTGGTGGGGGTCAAGAGTAGCGTTACGAAGTATTACGAGGGGTTGGGGGAGGTTAATATGTGCGTTACGTAACGATAAAATATAAAAAAATTTGCTAGTACATTATTTTTCATCTTTATGTACATTAATTTAAATAGTTTCTGTTCTGTTCTGTTATTTTTCATCTTTATATACATTAATTTAAATAGTTTCTGTTTCAAATTTTAACTAAATATTAATGAGGCCATGTACTTTTATATCCAGTAAAGAAATTGGGGTGACAAGCCGTGGGCCAAGAGTAGTACATTATTTTTCATCTTTATGTACATTAATTTAAATAGTTTCTGTTTCAAATTTAAACTGAATATTAAGGAGGCCATATCCTTTTATATCCAGTAAAGAAATTGGGGTGACAAGCCATAGGGCAAGAGTAGTACATTATTTTTCATCTTTATGTACATTAATTTAAATATTTTCTGTTCTGTTCTGTTATTTTTCATCTTTATGTACATTAATTTAAATAGTTTCTGTTTCAAATTTTAACTGAATATTAAGGAGATATACTTTTATATCTAGTAAAAAAAATCTGATGTGGCCAGCACATTACCTTCCGTCAGTTCTATGTATTTTGTACAAATTTCATACGGAAAGTTCCTTGCTAAATTAAATATTCTATTTCTTGTACATTACCTTCCGGCAGTTGCATGTATTTTACGTAAATTTCATACAGAAAATTAAATTTTGTGACGTTTTCTATATACAGTGTAATGTATCTGCAAAAATAAAAGATTTATTATTATTATTATTATTATTATTATTATTATTATTACTATTATTATTATTATTATTATTATTATTATTATTATTATTATTATTATTATTATTTCTTGTACATTACCTTAAAGCAGTTGTATGTATTTTATACAAATTCCATACAGAGAGCAAAAGATCCTACATTTCCAATAAAATTATAAGACAAACACAATATGTCAATTTCACTTGACACTGACATCTTTCAATCAGAATTTTCTTAATATAGTAGCTGTTTCCATAGGTATGGCTACTTTATGAAATTTAATTTCTTTATAATTTTTTAACTCTATATCTGTTGAATATAATGTATAAAATGCAGCCAAATCGTATAGAGAATAAAATATTCTTTAATATTTATAATAACATCAAATGTGAAAAAATTATATTTAACATAGTTTTTTCAAGAAAAACTGTTAAAATCTTCAAATGATGGTACTTCCGGTTGACCAATTGTAACCAAAATCTAATCAGCTCTTCATATGGATGTAACGAAGAAGTATACGAAAAAATTATAATTTTTGTAACTGTAGTATTAGAGTTATCGCAGACGAAAATTTTGTTACACACACACATCCACACACACACACACACACACACACACACACACACACACACACACACACACACACACACACACACACACACACACACACACACACACACACACACACACACACACACACACACACACACACACACACACACACACACACACACACACACACACACACACACACACACACACACACACACACACACACACACACACACACACACACACACACACACACACACACACACACACACACACACACACACACACACACACACACACACACACACACACACACACACACACACACACACACACACACACACACACACACACACACACACACACACACACACACACACACACACACACACACACACACACACACACACACACACACACACACACACACACACACACACACACACACACACACACACACACACACACACACACACACACACACACACACACACACACACACACACACACACACACACACACACACACACACACACACACACACACACACACACACACACACACACACACACACACACACACACACACACACACACACACACACACACACACACACACACACACACACACACACACACACACACACACACACACACACACACACACACACACACACACACACACACACACACACACACACACACACACACACACACACACACACACACACACACACACACACACACACACACACACACACACACACACACACACACACACACACACACACACACACACACACACACACACACACACACACACACACACACACACACACACACACACACACACACACACACACACACACACACACACACACACACACACACACACACACACACACACACACACACACACACACACACACACACACACACACACACACACACACACACACACACACACACACACACACACACACACACACACACACACACACACACACACACACACACACACACACACACACACACACACACACACACACACACACACACACACACACACACACACACACACACACACACACACACACACACACACACACACACACACACACACACACACACACACACACACACACACACACACACACACACACACACACACACACACACACACACACACACACACACACACACACACACACACACACACACACACACACACACACACACACACACACACACACACACACACACACACACACACACACACACACACACACACACACACACACACACACACACACACACACACACACACACACACACACACACACACACACACACACACACACACACACACACACACACACACACACACACACACACACACACACACACACACACACACACACACACACACACACACACACACACACACACACACACACACACACACACACACACACACACACACACACACACACACACACACACACACACACACACACACACACACACACACACACACACACACACACACACACACACACACACACACACACACACACACACACACACACACACACACACACACACACACACACACACACACACACACACACACACACACACACACACACACACACACACACACACACACACACACACACACACACACACACACACACACACACACACACACACACACACACACACACACACACACACACACACACACACACACACACACACACACACACACACACACACACACACACACACACACACACACACACACACACACACACACACACACACACACACACACACACACACACACACACACACACACACACACACACACATACAGACATCATCGTAAAAATAGTAAATTCGTATTCTAGGGACATTAAAACGTGCTTATTGATTAAAAACTCATCATCGAATTTTTTGACCAAAGACAATACCTTCCTTACCTAAAGGTGACGGAAGGTAAAAAATGGGGGGGGGTCAAGTACTGCGTTACGTAATATATGAGGGGGGTTCATGTTTGCGTTACGGGTGCGTTACAAGGGGGGAGGGGGTATCAACAATTGCCTAATTTTGCGTTACGTAATTTAAGGACATCCCCTTACCAAGGGTAACGGGAGGTAAAAATCTTTGGAAGATTTAAATGTACATTAAACGTTTGCGATATATTCTACTTAAATATCTTCAAATCAATGTTAGATTAATAGAATAGGATGCAAATACAACATAAGGAAACATTCCATTTGGTTGGTGCGAATACATAGTACATTTATTTATCGTTAATGAAATCATTCGCTCCTAGTTCATATTTGGGTTGCACATTTGTCTATTTCTGCTGCATTTCTCGGCCACACAAGACGTTCGTTAGAATTGGAGCAACCATCCCGAGAAAAAATACAGTCTTATTAATCGGGCCATCTGATCCATGGGCGGCGCAAGAGGAGCACTGCGGCGCATTTGTTTGCGTAAACGGTGATTAAAATAAATGATTCCGTTTCTATGTAGTTGCGTATGTTAACTAGTAATTACTACCGGATTCATTAGCAGCTGCAATTTTTTCTGTCTAGTCTCTGGAGTTGAGTTATTTTTCGGCCGAAGGCGATGTTCTCTGCTGTTGCTGTTACATAAATGATGTGTCAGAGTGGAATTGGATTATTGAATTGACGCGAAGCTTCCAGCTATGAAAACTTGTTGACTGCTTGACAGATTATAAGTGGAGCAGTTTCACTTCAATTATCTTGGAAAATAATCAAAAATTTAACAAAACTTCTAGACAGCATTCAAGAATTCTGTTACTTATCTATAGGTGTTCAGTAAGAAATGAAAGTGTTGACAAATCCTCTAAATCTCAATCATACAGCATTTACTCAAACTGAACCGACATTTCAGATTTCAGTACACGCTTATACCGTACACCTCTCAAAACGGACGTATTTTTTTACTTTCCGTCACCTTTCGGTAAGGAAGGTATTATCTTTGGTCAAAAAATTCGGTGGTGAGTTCTTAATGAATAAGCACGTTTTAAGGGCCCTAGAATACGATTTTACTATTTTTACGATGATGTCTGTATGTGTGCGTGCGTGCGTGTGTGTGTATGTGTGCGTGTATGTGGTGTGTGTGTGTGTGTGTGTGTGTGTGTGTTTGTGTGTGTGTGTGTGTGTGTGTAACAAAATTTTCGTTTACGATAACTCTAAAACTACAATTCCAAATATTATAATTCTATTGTATTTCTCTTCGTTGCATCCATATGAAGAGCTGATTAGATTTTGGTTATAATTGGTCAACCGGAAGTACCCTCATTTGAAGATTTTAACAGTTTTTCTTGAAAAAACGATAGTAAATATCATTTTTTCGCATTTAATGTTATAAATATTAAAGAACATTGTATTCTCTATACGATTTGACTGCATTTTAGACTTCATATTAAATGGATATAGAGTTATAAAATTATAAAGACATTTAATTGAAAAATGTCAGTGTCAATTGGCATATTCGTAGTATATTTGTGTTATAATTTTACTCGAAATATAGGATCTTTTTGCTTGTAACTTTCTGTATGAAATTTGTATAAAATACATACAACTGTCGAAAGGTAATGTACATACACGAAATTTAGAATCTTTTGCAAGAAACTTTCTGTATGGATTTTATAGAAAATACATAGGCATTTACGAAAATTTTACCGGTAGATACCGCATCTTAATGGGGTCTCGTGGCCGCGTGCCTGAGTGTCTGGTCGCGAATCTAGGGAACCGGGTTCGATCTCGACCGACGCCAAATATTTTCGAATTTTAAATTTGTCATCATAATTACCGATATCTGCGTACAAAGCAGATTGGCACACCCAGCAGTGGGTAATATGCCATGATGATATATTTATTTTATTTATTTTAGATACCGCATCTACCGACTGTGTTCGAAAACACGAGTGGTAAAAAGTTACCGTGTTCGAAAATTGTACAATATCTATCAGATTCATCTACCGGATTCATGAAGAATCTAATCTCAAAAAAGGTAGTGATGCAAAGCGAAGCGCGCGCGTTAAAATTGGAAATGTGCTCAAAGTAGGACGCTACTCAGTTTGTTAACTACATTAAATTTCTAACCTGTTTCAAATTTTCGAATTTTTTATAGGTTATGGATCTTCCCCTGTTTATCACTTGCGTTCTTAAAATATCAATTCCGGTAGCTATAACCTAATAAACAGCTGTTTACCGGTAACAGTTCACCGGAAGAATTTTCGTAAATGCCTCATATAACTGACGGAAGGTAATGAGCTGGCCACATCAGATTTTTTTTATTTTTACCTCGCTGTATAATAATATATGTATAATACTATAATTTCATTGTTTCTTTCAGAGCGTGAGTGCTGATGGCATAATCGGCGCAATCACCCCCTCCAACCGAATAGGATCTCCTTCTACAGTGGGGCAAGGGCCCCAAGAACTGTGCTCCGCGTGCGCCACTGGCTGCAGGACTATTTCTGGGCTGTTCACCAGGCCCCAATTACCACCTGGGTATTCTTTGGTCACTACAGTTCCCAAAGGGGCTTGCAGATTAGTTGTTGCTCAGCTCAAACATACTGGGAACTATATTGGTAAGAAAAAGAATCAAACGAGTGTGTTCAATAAAACAGCCTAACTAGGAGTAGGCTATGAACAGATGAACGTACAAAACTTTTAACTAGCATCTTTGTCGTACAAACATTGCATATGTGAGACTTTTATTCGCTATCTCATTGTCGTTCGTGTTTAGGAGGGGTATAAGCTATCTCCGTCTAACCAACGGCAAAAAATTAAATAGAAACTGTATTGTAACCGCGGTAACGAGTGTCATTTTCAAATATTTGAATTATTTGAATATTCATGTCATTCATATGATTAAAGTGATTTTGGCGTCAATAATAATTTGTGCTATTGTTCTTCGTTGTGTGTTGGTAATTTTGTTAATTCTTGTGATTATGCATATTTTGCATTTTGCTATTGGAAAGACGGTGTTTCTAAGATGTCCGACAATCATTCCAATATATTGATTTTGGACAATAAAAAGGGGAATATTTCATCTATTATATTTATATCGTATTTATTCAAATGGTTTATTATTTCTAAATAACTATTTATACTTCGAATTTTGATGAATAACGAAATTGACACAGTATAGGACATAAAATATTATTCACGTAAGATGACTATTCAAGGTCATCTGTGAGCCGTCTGATACAATATTGCTTGCAAATAACTTCATTGCATTTAGTTTGTATTGAATTACGCAGTGTTTAAATTCTTTTATTCAAATTATATGACATATATTACACAAGAAAATGATACAACTTTTTAAATCATGAATTGATACAATACTTGTTTTTTATCACAGCATACTATTTCATTAATGAAAGGTGTTGCCTTCTATGATTATATTAATTTCATTGTTTGACACTTGACAGTGATAAACGTCAACACCCTCCCTCAATGAAATTCATTCAACATTTTACTAAACCTAGTATCGTACAAAAATAATTAAATACATTTTTATTTATAGGCTTCGTAAATAAATCGGCTACTTGTTCTTCACTTCTTATGTACTGGACGTCAATAATCCCTTCATTAACCTTGTCTCTGATGAAGTGATGTCGAATATCGACGTGTTTCAGCCGTTTGTGATTCTCTGGATTCTTAGCTACTTTTATCGCGGACTGATTGTCTTCGAAGATGATCACAGGCTTGGTTTCTTCATAAATTTGAAGATCAATCAAAATTTGACGTAACCAGCATGCTTCGCTAACTGCCATGCTCAGTGCCACGTACTCTGCCTCGCAGGACGATAAAGCTACAGTGCTTTGCTTGCGTGAAGTCCAGGATACTGATGAGTCATATATTTTGTAAATGTAACCAGACGTTGATTTTCTGTCGTTCAAATCGCCTGCCCAATCGGCATCAACAAATCCTGTCAGTATTTTTGCATTTTCATCTCTGACGTAAACTAAGTTAAAATCAATTGTACCTTTTATGTATCTTAGTACATGTTTTAAACATTTCCATAATTTTTCATTTGCACGAGTTTGATAACGACTTAAAATACTCAATGCTGTACATAAATCTGGTCTTGTAGCTACCATTGCGTACATCAAACAGCCAATTAATTTTCTGCAGCGGCTCTCGAGTTCTTCATTATGTATTGTTTCATTTGCTGGTTCTACTAACCAATCAGACTTAAAACTTGGATCTAAAGGTGTCGATGTCGCTTTACAATCTTCCATTCCAAATTTTGACAGTACATTTTTCAAATAAGTTGTTTGATTAATTTTTAGTACTCCATTTTCTATATCTTGACTGATATTTATGCCAATGTAATGTGAAACATTTCCCAAATCTTGCATTTTAAAAGTTTTGAATAATTCCTTTTTCAATTCTTCAATCTGTTGATTATTTGTTCCAAAAATCAACAGATCATCCACATAAATTAAAACGAATAACTTTTCGGATTTGTTAAATTTTGTATAGAGACAATAATCATTCTTCGAGCGATTAAATTCTTCTTTTTCCATAAACGAATTAAATTTTATATTCCAATATTTTGGTGACTTTTTCAAACCATATAATGCTCTATTTAATTTACAGACTTTTCCATGTTCTTGTAAAACACCTTCTGGAATACTCAGAAAAACATCTTCTTTAATTTCTCCGTATAAAAATGCACTACATACGTCAAGTTGACATATAGACATTTTTAATTGATTTGCCACGGCTAACATGACTCTGAGGGTTGTCAATTTTGCAACAGGAGAATAAATTTCTGTCAAATCAACATTATCTTTCTGTTTAAACCCTCTAGCTACCAAACGAGCTTTATAACTTGCTGGCTTACCATCTTTATCTTTCTTAATTTTAAATACCCATTTGCTGTCAATTAAATCACATTTTTCTGGTTTCTGCACAATTTTCCAAGTGTTATTTTCCTTCAAGGCATCTAACTCTGCTTTTATTGCCTTCTTCCATTTTTCACTTTCATCACTTTCCATTGCTTCTTTATATGTTGTTGGTTCTTTTGCTTCTTCTACATCTTTAATATCAGTAAAACAAACCTGATATTCATCGATACCAAATCTCTGGGGTTTTCTCAAAATTTCCCTATTTCTTAAATTTCTCTTGTCTTCAATATCAGATGTTTCTTTCTCTTCGGTATGTGTTTCTTTTTCTTCTGAATTCTTATTATTTTCTCTTTCTTCTTCCTCGTCGTTTTCAGTTTTATTCACTCGCATTTCTGTTTTTCTTGGAAGAAATACAACATTCCGTGCACAACGTACTTTATTTTCGTTTTTAAAATATATTCTATAACCTTTAATATTCTCTTCATATCCTACGAAAATACCTTTTCTTCCTTTTGCATCCCATTTATGCCGCGTTTCTTTTGGTACATGAATATAAACCTCTGTTCCAAATTCTTTAAATTCCTTCAAATCAGTATTTTTCTTAAACCATAATTCATACGGTGTGCTTCCCTTTATTGAACTTGTTCCAGTCCGATTTATGACGTATACTGCTGCACTTGTTGCTTCAGCCCAAAGTTTCTTTTCTAATTTTGCATCGCATAACATTGTCCTTGCTGCTTCAACTATTGTCCTCATCTCTCTCTCGATTCTTCCATTTTGTTCTGGACAATACACTACTGTTCTTTCATGTCTTATTCCAAACCTTTCTAATAATTTTCGTATATCTGAATTTACAAATTCTAGACCGTTATCTACTGTTCTTTCATGTCTTATTCCAAACCTTTCTAATAATTTTCGTATATCTGAATTTACAAATTCTAGACCGTTATCTGATCTCATGCATTGTATTTTGTTTCCTGTAGAATTCTTTGCTAATCTGAAGAAAATTTCTAGTTTTTCTTTTACTTCATCTTTGTTCTTCAAGAAATAAACATGACGGTAATGTGAAAAATCATCTTTTATCAGTAAAAAATACTTAGAGCCTCCAACTGATGATTGTTCCATGGGTCCGCAAAGATCGACATGAACTATTTCACAAGTCTTTCTTGATTTTGTTGTACTTGCCGGAAACGGTAATCTGTGCTGTTTAGCTTCAATGCATGATTCGCAAACAAATTCTTCATCTACATATTTTATGTCATACTTCTGTAGAACTTCCTTAACTTGTCTTATGTTCTGGTGTGCTAGTTTTACATGCCAAGTTTTCAAATTTTCTTTACAGGTCGATACATTTGCAGAATGTGATAAATTATCAGATTTTTGACATCTGTCAATTTTGAAAACCATTTTGTATAATTTGCCAACTCTTTTTGCTATTGCACAAGTTTTATTATACTTATTTTTAATAATACACTGTTCATTGTCTGAAAACATCTTGTACTCTTTATCTAAAGCACTTGCCACCGAAAACAGGTTTAGTTTTAAATCTGGCACGAAAAGTACATCTTGTAATTCACTTTTTAACCAGTTTTTACCATCGTATGCTTCTACTAATACTTTACCGATTCCGTAGGAGTTAATTAACGAACCGTCACCAATTTTAACAGGTTTTATGTTATTCAATTCTTTATATTCGGAAAACATATCCCTATTACAACACATATGTTCTGTTGAACCGCTATCCAAATACCAGTAGTTGTTATTTGCATTGCTTATGAATACTGAGCTTATGTATGCATTGACATTATTTGCAGATTCTAAGTTTTTATTTTTATAAATATTATATCTGCAGTCCTTTTTATAATGTCCAGGTTTTTTACATATGAAACAAGTATTCTTATTGCTTTGCTCATTTTTCAATTTAAAACAATTTTGTTTTTTATGGCCAATTTTACCACAACCGTAACATTTTATCAAACTTTTTGTAGCCAATGCACATTCTTCTTTGATTTCATTAATTTTGCGTGACTTTATTCTCTCTTCTTCAATTAGGAGTCTGCTTGTTAGTTCATTTAATTTTTGATCTCTGACAGGTACACTCTCCCACGCTGAAACAAAGTATTTGAACGGTTCAGGCAAGGATATGAGTATTTTAGTAATCAACATTTGTTCTGATATTTGTTCTCCTAAATGTTTAAGTTGATCTACAAGTTTTTCTATTTTTGATACAAATTCAGAAATTCCTTCATTTTCATATTTTAATCCAAAAAATTTCTGTTGGATCAGATGAACGCTGACTTCAGATTTTTGTTCGTAGACTGTCAACAATTTTGACCAAATCTCTTCAGCTGTAGTACAGGATAAAATATGTAATAGCGGTCCTTCCTCCATTCTGGTCACGATAATTTCTTGTGCCCTTGTATCTCTTCTCAACCATTCATCTTCTTTGACCTCTGGTCTTCTACACGCATTTGTAACTACGTCATATACTTGTTTTGACTTCAGTATAATAGTAATCTGAAATTTCCACAAATTCCAATTACTTTCTCCTTTTAACTTTATAGTTCCTTGTTCCATTTTTCTAAAAAATATAATTCTATACTTTCCAAAGTCACTTTACTTTTCACTGCCCTTATTCTTCTGTCCCACGTTCTGGGCCCATAACCTATTGAATTACGCAGTGTTTAAATTCTTTTATTCAAATTATATGACATATATTACACAAGAAAATGATACAACTTTTTAAATCATGAATTGATACAATACTTGTTTTTTATCACAGCATACTATTTCATTAATGAAAGGTGTTGCCTTCTATGATTATATTAATTTCATTGTTTGACACTTGACAGTGATAAACGTCAACAGTTTGCATAGACATGAAATATTTATGGAAACATTTTAACTGAAAAAATAAGAGTAATCCATTTGAAAATTATTTTTCTTTCTAAATAATGCTTTTCTGAAAGATTTATGTTCTTCACTTATGGTTTTACAAAATACAAAAACATAGACTTAACTTATAAACGCCACTGGGTAAATATTAGCAGAGAGGGCAGTGCAGTAGATAATTAGGTATCTGTAATTCTACAACATATGTCATTATTATTTATAGTGTGTTAGAAAGTAATGCCACTATTTACGTATATCTGTCACACCACATAAATTAAATAGACAGGTCAAATAATCTTTATCTTTCTAATACAAAATGTTGCTAAGCTACTGCTATAAAGTGATGTGTATTCTTTCTTCGAATAAATTACCTTGAATAGTCATCTTTCGTGAATAATAGTGTACATTCAGATTTTACCGGTTTTGACATTCAAACAACTAGAAAATTAAATCCCTATAATAAAACCATGGTAACAATATGACGTCATCAATTCCCTCCCTTCCCTGGCGATCTGAACCTTATGTTTACTATTGATGACGTGGGGATCAAATCGTAGAAACGAACTTTATATGTGACCATTATTCAATTCAAAAGTCAAGTTGTCAAAATTGACATTGAAATATAATTTTAAGGAGAAAAGATAATAAAGAAGGATACAATATATTCGTTTGCATTTATTTCCATTTCTAAAATAAGACTAAAGAAGAAAAGGCTTATGGTGCTATTCTGTAACTTTGCTCTGTAAGACTGTAACTCTATAGACTCTATAAGCTATAGAGCTCTGTAAGACGACAGCTTACAGAGTAGTAAAATTACCTATTCTGTATCTCCCTCTATAACAAGTCTCGCTACAGAGTTATTCTTATAGAATGCCTAACTTCATTCCTGTCCAGCTGTCAAATATGCTACAGTATGTATATATATATATATATATATATATATATATATATATATATATATATATATATATATATATATATATTTGACATTTAAAATATAGTTTTGACGTTTCAACATGCTCTGTAAATACTTTACAGTCAAGATTTTGGCGCTGTAAGATTTATAGAAATTTCTATAACTCTGTAGCGCTTACAGTACTGTAACTTGGTTACAGAATAGCAATTTGCTTACATCCTGTAACGTTGGTTACTTACAGAGTCTATAGAGCTTATAGAACGGTACAGAATAGCACCATTAATTTCTTTAGATAACTTTTTTGACAATATCTCGTGTCAAATTGACATTTAATTAAAAACTTTTAAATTAAGACACGTTTTTTTGTTCAAAGCTTATTCCGAGTTAGGATTTTTTTGAACACTGTATATATTTTTAATATCTATGGCGCCGTGCGAAATTTAATTTACAAAGTTTGATAAATATTTAAACATGTGCTACAATAAAACATAAAATTTGCCAGATTTTGCCGGTAATAAATATCACAGTTTACTTTAAATTGTCTTCACTTACAAACAAAATGATTTAAACATCAATTAAAACTTTAACCACCCGTTATACACAAAGAAAACAGCAAACTATTAAAATTCTTGTCCGAAAGAATGAAAACATCTTCGTTAACAAATGCAAAGGATGTTTACATTGTTAATTTACATGTCCACCGCAATATCTTTGGTGCGAATCCAAGAAGAGTATGTAAATCAGAAGATGGGTATCGCTTTAACTTAACTCACGACTTGAGTCAATTAGCGACCGAGTATTTTGGCAGCTGAGAACGAAATAGAGTATAAATCTCTCCGCTAAAACGATTCTCTTCCACTTGGCTGGAAATAGAAGATTTTTGCAGAGCTTTGGCGCCGTATCGCAATTGAAACTTACTAACTTCACTTCATTGGGTAATTTGCGTCAATCACTCGCCTGAAGTATGCCCGGTTTGGAATTGAATGAGCGAATAAATCATTCTAATGTTCGTTATTTCGTAATTGTTCAGCAAATTAGATACCACTATCTGTTTGTATTGTTTCCAGTAAAAATGCTAAACAATTGTTATTGAATAACTGAATACTAACTCAATAATACGGATATTGTAGTCTTTTTTTAATGTTGAGAGGATCATCGGACACGCAAATCCATAAATCAAATGAAAAATAAGACAATTAGGAAGAATGAAACTGATGAATTTATTTTACCTCTATATGTATATGAGGGTCACAATAGTAAGATTGAGTATAATATACATCTTTCTAAATTCTAAATTCTTTTAAAATAATTATGAATTGCAGTAGTGAATGTTCTATTAATTTTTTATTTTATTTTCTTTTTTGCCAAAAACTGAAGTGTTGGAGCTAGCTACCCTATGAGATAACGCAATTAGCATAATGTAGGTAACCTAATTCCTGTCTCTGGAACTCTACCGAGCACTTCCGGCAAACATTTTTTCAATGTAGAGGTCGTGCCAAATGACATGGGCTATGAAATGTGCAGATAAAGAAGAAAGACAGCTAGAGATAGGCCAGGAAATAGGAGAGAACGAGAAAGAAAATGAAATACTTTTGCTTTCTGCGCAGCAGCCCGTCACATTTGGCACGGACTCTACCATTTATGTAGCTGTAAATGTCTTCTGTACTTCTGTCTAGCCAACTACTCCATTTTTAAGAAAATTCTGACTTTTTACCTCCCGCTATCCTTGGTAACAGAGGTATAGGGATCGTTTTAAAGTCCCTAGAATTCAATTTTAACATTTTTACGATGATATGTGTGTGTGTGCATGTGTGTGTGTGTGTGTGTGTGCGTGTGTGTGTCTGTGTGAGTGTTTGTGTGTATGTATGTGTGGATCCTCCACTCTAACTCAAATACTATCATTCAGAAAATTTTGAAACCTTGTATTTCGAACTTTTTCTGTAATGGAAAGAGTCCATTAGATTTTGGTGAAAATCGGATAACCAGAAATGGCACTTTACTAGAAGCTCAAAATAGTTTTTTTTTTCGAAAAATACCTTTAAATGTTATTTTTTCGATATTGATATTATTATAAAAATTAAAGATTATTAAATTTTCTATAGATTTGCATTAATACTTTTTCTATATATTTTTTGGATAAATTTATAAAATTATAATTTAAATCCCAGAGTCTACGCTTTAAACATACAAAACGCAGTTGTGCGCAGTTATTCAAATGTATGTAACTGACAGATAAATGTCACTATCAAAGAACTAATCATTTCAAAATAATATTAGTAACGTTTTAAAAAGGAAAAAGTAAATAGAACAATAGAACAGGAATTTAATACAGTTTCCAGCATAAGTTAATATGTAGGTATGTATTTAGATTAATAAAAGTTAACGATTCACAAAAATATTTAAGGTAATCCTCATTTTTGGATTAGTGAATTCTATTCTATCCCGTTATTTAAAATTTATGAGTGCCCTCGGGGCTCTGGGTTTGAATCCCACTAAGGCATGGATGTGTGTGAATGTGAAGCTACTCTGTAATTGGGATTTAATCCTGTTGAGGGGTTTAAAAAAAGGTAGTTTCTTGGATTAGATTAGACTATATTTTAAGAAATAAATTTTTTTAAATGTATATTCTTTGTTATTTAGTCTATCATTTCACTATCACTTTAAGTTGAATGGACGGAAATAGATTTTTTTTGAAGAAAAGTATTTTGGTACATCGAGATTTTAAGTATTATCGTATTTTAATAAATGTCTAGCGGCGACCCTGCAAGTCGTCATAATTCTTCTCTCTTCTTTGCAGCTCTTCGCCATCCAAACGGCACATACATCCTCAACGGCGATCCCTCCACCTTGGGCCGCAACACCGAAGCCTCTTCCTCAGGCACTCGCTTCCTCTACCGTCGCCAGGATTCCCCCCTCCCAGAGAGCATCACAGCCGCTGGCCCTCTTTCCCAACCCGTCGACATCATGATGTGGTATCAACAACCCAATCCAGGCATCAAATACGAATTCATGCTACCTGTGGAGCAGACCGTGGAACATATCGCTCCGCCTTTATTGGACGGGAGGAAGGAGGGAGTCGAACCCAGGAGGTTGGAGAAGCCCCTAACGACGCTCAGTCAGGGGGATGATGCTAGGCCGCTAAGAAGAAGAAGACGGAAGTTTATTTGGAAGATTAATGGAGTGACTCCGTGTACGAAAAGTTGTGGAGGAGGTATGTTTTTTATATTTATATGCAGATTCGCCGGACCTTTATTTTAAAAACGATTTAATATTATTTTACAAAATTTGGTATCTGAGGGTTTTCTGGTATGTCTATTTCAACTAATATCGTTTTCAATGTATACAGGGTGTTATTTAAGTATTGTGCCATAGTTCAATATAGGTATGATAAAGAGAACTGAAAGAAATAAATAAATAAATATATCATCACGGCTTATTACCCATTGCTGGGTGTGCCAATCTGCTTTGTACGCAGAAAGAAAGAAATAATAATATAAAATATATTCTGCACAATCTGTCAAGTTGTAAAAGTTGTGGGACTGTAAAGCCGACCAATTACGAACTTAAATTATAGCTATTAATATACCTAGGTAGGAATGTTATGAGTATCATAACCGCCGCAGATGTCGATTTGAAATCTGAACTCGTAGAGCGAGGATTTTAAGACATGTAAGGCTTGTTATGATCCATGACATCCTTGGTTTGTTCAATAGTTTATCGGTTTCAGAAAATGAAGACATTATTATTAAATATTATTTTTTATATTTTGCGTTCATAATAAAGTCATTACGATACGCAATTTTTTGTTTTAGACTATTGGTACTAGATGACGTTCCTTTAACCCATTTTTACCTAATTTATTTTTAGTTAATTGACAATTCATTTTAATAATATAATGTCGAAATTATTATTATTTTTTTTTTTATTTAGGGAAATGAAAATGTACAAATGGTTACAAATATAATCACAAGGCGCAAAATATAAAAAATAGTATAAAGAACTTATTTTATAAGACTTTCTTTCGCACTTGTGTTCGCAATTTTGATGCGTGCGAAAAAAACATGTCTTATATATGTATACTATTTTGAAATTCTTTTATTAATGCTGCTTTCAGAATGCTATGATAAACAGAAAAATGATTTTGACCTATGTCAATATGACAAATATTCAAGTTAAGTGCTTTATTCATCATGTTTATTATTTTAGAATAAAGTAAACCGTGTTAAAGAAAGATACACTAACGTTGGGAAGCATTATACTTTCATTTTATTTTCATTTTGACAAGTCTGTATTCTAATAATATTACCATACAGATACAGTTATTACTCAGTTATAGTTTGTTTCAAGATATTTACAAACGTACCTGATTCGACTTATGCAGCGGGTGGCTAAAATGGGCTTGATGGGTAACATGACAGGGATGTAACAAAATATTTGAAATCCAGGACATGAAATATTTGTGTGGAATTAAATGTTTCACTTGAATTTCAAGAAATACATTTTCACAAATTATAAATAAAAACAGGTATATTGATTAGCGGGATTTTGAGAAAGTACCGCTACACCGTTTTCCCAAATTATGCTAATCCTCCCCTGACGCACAAGAACATAAATACTATGCTGTTTTGCGAAGGCCGGTAGATTTGCAAATATCTTGAAACACACCATACCAGCCTACTTTTGTACATGGAAACAAAGTCTTATGCTGGATTTATACAGCGTAAGCCGTAACGTAACGTACCGTGCCGTAATGTAACGCAAAGAATAAATCAATGCATACTTATGTGACAATTTATACAGACGTAAGCCGTAACGTGACTTACCGTGCCGTAACGTGTCAAAAACCCAAAGATCGCAAACTTTTATCTTTCTACGTTACGGTACGTTGCGATATTATGAAAATTATTGCTTACCTGCGCTATAGTCTGTTTTTGTGTGGCTAATTATGTCAAAGTTGGAATTAATAAATTAAATGGATATAAATATAAAAAATACTACATTACGAATAGTCTGTCTTGTGTGACTTTGACTGACATAAGTGACATGTGTCATGTGTCAAAGTTTGGATTAATATATTAAATGGAAATATATGTGAAATATAGTGCATTGCGAATAAACTAACGAACCTGATAAATACAAATCTGATGTACACTACATTTGTTTCGACAGAGCATTAGTATACTTTTTACAAAAATGTACCGTAAAAGTTCTGTATAAAATAGCCTAGAAAAATCACGCGTTACGATACGTTACAGTACGCCACGGCACGGTACGTTACGTTACGGCTTACGCTGTATAAATCCAGCATTAATCTCGTGAAACTGATAAAAATCTAAACAATATTTGTTGATTGTCATAAATGCTGGTAAATTTGCAGTAAGTGGCTTAGTACTTAGATATTTAGAAATGCATGTTACTTTCACTATCAAGACAGCGACATGCATTTGGTTTACGGAGAAGTGCGCCAAAACAATCACCATGTTCCGTATCTGATTTCAATCCTTCAAAAATGGCATGTGTTGTTGTTTTCACTCAAACTACTGTGATTTTTAAATAATTATTTAATCAAATAAATAATTGTTATTGATCCATCTTGAATGCATTGCAAGTGGTAACATATGCCACGTTACTTACATAACAACCTGTATATTTAGTGCGAATATAACCAGTGCGCAGTAGCTGCGTTTTACGTGTTTCATTTATTCTTTTCGAGTTAACTGAACCTTACTGAGTGCGCACTTTCTTGCACTTATTACGACCGTGCCTGGGCGGTCTGTCAAATTCATATATTTTGGGTTATAAAAAAATGGGGTCTCGTGGCCGCGTGCCTGAGTATCAGGTCGCGAATCTGGGGAACCGGGTTCGACCTCGACCGACGCCAAATATTTCTAATTTTAAATTGACCCCTGTGGTGCACTCTCCACGCCAGCAATGAGTGCCCGTGAGGTGACGCCTGGTAAGCGCCCGCACGGTGCAAATATTTCATCATTACCGCATCTGTGTACAAAGCAGATTGGCACACCCAGCAATGGGTAATAAGCCGTGATGATATATTTATTTATTTTAAAATAATTGCGTAGGCTTCCACAGTCTGAGTCATGAGAAATATTCGTTTTCCGGGAATGGACTGTGTCATATTTTGAGTCAGAGCTCAACGTTTCGCCCGCAGTCATATGGGGCATCTTCAGGAGCAAGGGGGATAGTACTGTCTTAAACACGGTTACCCGACGTGTCAACCACGCTAGAGGCCGAGTTTAAGCAACAAGGAGGGAGACTCAGTTTACAAGGTTACCCGACGTGTAAACCACGCTAGAGGCCAAATAAACCAAGTGACGAAAGAAAGCCGAGAAGACAGTTATATACTAATCTAAAGATACGGTAGATGAGCAGAGCTAATGAGGACCAATGGGAATCGAGTTCGTAATGGTAGATTGGGCGTGTCGTGTTCCGAGAATCACCGGTTTCCACATGTGGCTCAAGAAATAGCCATCATCCCGATTGATGTTATTCGGATGTTTCCATATTTCTAAAGTTTCCCTGTATTTACGTCTGTGAAACTCAGGGACAGGAGCTAAAATGCGGGAATTTTCAAATAAGATGTTATGTCCTGTGTTGTGTTGGTGTTCTGCGACCGCAGATGTTAATACCATACCATTACGCAGACAGCGTTTGTGTTCTGACAATCTAGTGTGAAAACTCCTTCCTGTTTCACCTATGTATACTGTGCCGCAAGAACAAGGAATACTATAAACACCGGGTGACGACAAGGGTTCGCGTTTATCTTTAGTTTGGGGGAGTATTTCTGAGATCTTTTGTGGAGGTTTAAAAAAGACCTGCGGGCGAAACGTTGAGCTCTGACTCAAAATATGACACAGTCCATTCCCGGAAAACGAATATTTATTTATTTTATTTATTTGGGTTATAAAAATGGAAAAATTGCTCTAATAGCAAAACTGAATATAAAGTTGGAAAACGCTATAATATTCGTTTAATTTTTTAAGGCATTCAATATCCAATCGTGATTTGTGTCCGTGAGCACAACCAAGCCACGGTATTGGAGCGTCGCTGTGCGAGTTTAGAAAAACCCCGAAACCAAACCCAACGCTGCAACACACAACCCTGTCCAGCGCATTGGGCTGGGGCTTGGAGTGCCTGCTCAGCCACTTGTGGGCCTGGTCAACAGACAAGAGTTCTAGAATGCATGCAAGTAAGAATCTTGTTCGCTATTAATTAAGTTTTGTTAGTAAATATAACATATGTGAACAGGAAATAAGTCCGACGCTGACAATGCGAGTGAAAGATGGAGCTTGTCTTGAATCCAAGCCGCCAACGACCCGAAGGTGTGATTTAGGTGCCTGCGAAAGCAGAGATAATGAATTGGAACAAGAATTGCCCACTCTGGCGCAGTGGCATACGGAACCCTGGGGTGCGGTAAGTACAAAACTATATTATATGCCAAAAGAGACTATAATAACGGGGAACGTCTACAAAGACAAAATTAAGAACTTGAAAGCGGCTATACGCGAAAAAAAACCCAAAATAAGTATTAAATTTAAAAAGATATCATTATTTAAATAGCCTCAAATTTGAAAATATCACCAAATATCCATTACATATTATACAATTAATTTTTGAAATTTGAAAAGTATTTTGAAAAAGTCACGTGATCTGAAACAGAATGTGACGTCACAACACATACATCTTTATTGGCTCCAATTGGTCCCTTATAGTGTCATTTCTTTGTGTTTCGTTACAAGTATTATGATAAATATATTGTCAAAGTTGTCAAACAAGTGTCAAATTTTTGAGTTTAATTCGTGTTGATAATACAAAATTCAATATAAAATAAGTAATTTACAGATCGTATTGTGCCGTCTTGCAAAAATGCGTTAGGAACAAACCTACTATTGAATTTATAAATATGCCAAAAGATGCGAAGAAAAGAAAATTGTGGCTGGAAGCAGTAGGTTGAAGAGCTAATGGTTGGGTTTTTACATTTTATTTTACCTTAACTCTTTAACACACCTTATTTCGGCAACAGTAGAACAGTCGTTTTCTGATATAAATTCAGCCATCATCCAGCTTTTGATTTTCGGTAAACTGTCCGACTTAGCTTGAGTGTATTCTGTATTAGCCATTATTACTGATTTATAATGGAAAATGTCAGCGTCAAATGTCAAATTAGAAGTTTGTTATTAACATGTGATAAACTATCGCCTACGTTTATTTATCTAAATAACAAAAATAAATATAGGTGATGGAAAAACTGTTTTTCTGTTAGCTGTGAATGAGGTAATGTATGTTCTTCTACGACACAGGAGTGGGGGGTTGTTTTTCATGACTATTTTTGTCGAATGATGACTTGGAAACCGCCATGGAGTCGTATTTTGCAGAATTACCAAGATTTTTTTTTAAGGCATAGCCTTATTAGAAAAATGTTGGAATAAGTGTGTTAGTGTTAAAGGTTATTACGTTGAAAAATAAAGTTTTATTTGTTCTCTAACTCGTTGTTATCTTAGCTAGGTTGATAACATAAAAAACACAACTTTGGAAATTTAGGGCCTCATTACTTTTACTATATAACAAATTTGGTGTGACTCTTTCAGTATTGCTGGACTAAGGGTTTGGAGACAATGTCGGCCCGAGACTTTTCAGCGCCCATGGCGAAAATTGTAAATTGCACCCCTCATTTATTATAATTTTGTTTAGATTATATAGGTACAAAAATTAGAAAAGGGGCGATTTGTGTCCATAACTCGGAAACAATCACAGAATCTTAATCTGAATGACTTTTTTTGAAAATATTTTAGATATTTAAAATACAGAGTTTTTTTCTCTTTTGGTTTTTACAGAGTCGCTTTATTTTTGTTTAATACCATATACAGGATTAGTCACGGGAGAGTTACTTTCAAAGTCCGTTTGTGTGCAACCCGAAATACAATAATTTACAACAGCGTCTAGCTTCCTCTCTTAAAAAAATAGAATATTTCATTCACGATTGCTTTGCCTGTCTAGTAATGGTTCTGTCATTTCGACGTTAAACAATTAAATATGGTATGTTGTCATTAGTATTTTGGGTTGCAAACAAACGAACTTTCAAAATAACTCTTCGCGACTAACCCTGTATATAGGGAAAGAAAAAATATTTCTCAGTGTAGGTATAAGTCTCGGTATAAATACTTTTCGTTATTTTGCATTTCGGAAAATCTAATTTAACTCTTTAACGGTTCATCTTAGGTAAAAAATATAAGAATTTGTTTTGTATAAAATTTCGATACGAGTCACTGTTTTCAAGAAAACTCTCAAAAACCAAATTATGTCGCATTTTTCCAAATTGGGGAGGGGCATCAGTGTATTTTTCTGTACAGGATTCCGTATAAAAGCTTTTGTTGCAATTTTTTTTATGTTGGAGTTATTTTTCAGTAGATTTGCTGAACAACAATTACTTCTTCAGTATTTAATATGACAATGTTTTTAATTGATATAATCGCCAACGAATTTAACCTTTCTTCTTTCTTAATATAACGTAAAAAAATATAAATGGGATTTAATTAATATAAGTTTGCTGCAACTGGAATTGTCAGCTACACACTGGACGAGTCAATAAACTTATAATTTGATTTTTAATTTATTTTGCAAAAAATAGTCTCAAAAAATGTCGCCCTAAAACCAATTTCGCCCCAGGCGGTCGCCTGGCTTGCCTGTAGCTTGGGCCGGCCCTGTGTGGAGAACAATAAAAAATCAAATATATAAAAATACGTATAGCAAAAGCGGCCTATTGATTTTGAACATTCAAATAACATTGTAAGAAAGAAATTAGTAGAATTTTGTGTAAATTTCCCATCAGGAAATATAACTAGCACGCCTATGATTGCGTTAAATAGTTCAATTACTTCTGAGAAAGAACCATTTGTTAGTTGCCCTAAATTATTTTATCTCTTAGATATCCAACAATAGCTCATATTTCATTTAATTACCTATTAATTTGATTAACACTTCCCACAGTTAACATTTACAAAAGAGGTTATATTCTAGTGCTCCGTAACGTGTGGATCGGGGCAACGTCTCCGCTCCGTCACCTGCCTAGGCCGCTGCCATCCAGACACCCGCCCCCCACATTTGGAACCCTGCTCTGGGCCCCCTTGCTTAGCGCCCCATTCGGCGCCTCCAACCTCTGATCACCAATCACATCATCATATACATTCGCATCGCCACACTGCCCCCTCTATTGGGGAAAGTTGGTGGATGGTTAGTAATTGGAGTGAAAATTGCTCCCAAGGATGTGGTACAGGCACGCAGACAAGATGGGTGGTGTGCCCTACAGGGGAGTGTGATCAAAAGAATAAGCCGGAAAGTAGTAGGGGGTGTTCGAGTGAGAAGCAGTGTGGGGGGAAGTGGTTTGTGGGGCCCTGGGGGGAATGTGGGGAGGCGTGCGGAGAGCCAGGAAAACAAACTAGAGAGGTGAGAATAAACATATTTTTATTGATTTTTAAAGTGGTTGTATCGTGACAAAGTTTCCCACAATAAAACAAAAAAAAATCTGATGTGGCCAGCACATTGCCTTCGGTCAGTTCTATGTATTTTGTACAAATTCCACACAGAAAGTTTTTTTGCAAATGATTCCATATTTCCAATACATTACCTTCAGTCAGTTCTATGTATTTTGTACAAATTCCATACAGAAAGTTTCCTGTAAGATTCTGTATATTTCCAGTAAAATTATAACTCAAACATATTATGTAAATTGCACTTTGACACTGACATTTATCAATCATAATTTTCTTAATGTAGTAGATGTTTCTATGTTTATAGCACAGCTGGCTGCTTTGTGAAATTTAATTTCTTTATAATTTTTTAACTCTATATCCATTGAATATGAAGTATAAAATGTAATCAAATCGTATAGAGAATAAAATATTCTTAAATATTTATAATAACATTAAATGTGAAAATCTTCAAATTAGGGTACTTCCGGTCGACCAATTACAACCAAAATCTAATCAGTATTGACAGCATGCACTTTAGAATTCTATCACAGAAAATAGGCGAACGCGATTTTACTTTTACGAATCTTGGTAGCATGCACTTTAAAATTCTATATTCGCTTTTTATTTTCCAAATTTTCGGGTTTTGTACAATTAAAATAGGAAATATTACGACAGCTTTGAATTGAATTGCGACAAAATAATGACGTTAGTTTAACACTTTCGCCTAAAGTCGTACGCTTGCTGGCGAATATAGACACGCATGCTACCAAATTTTCGCTTCTTGGCGAAAAGCGAAAATTTGATAGAATTCTAAAGTACGTGCTGTCACTACAGCTCTTCATATGGATCTAAAGAAAAAGAATACGCAAAAATTATAATTTTTGGGAGGTGGTATTGGAGTTATGCGATCCGAAAAAATCGTCACACACACACACATACATCCATCCATACATACATACAAACATCAACGTAAAAATAGTAAAATCGTATTCTAGGGACCCTAAAACGTATCATCGAATTTTTTGACCAAAGACAATACCTTCCTTACCTAAAGGTGACGGAAGGTAAAAAATAATAATACCGAAACACAAAATTATTCAGCGCATTTAAACTGTTTTAGATTCTATTTAAGATGTCATGGTAGTTCTTTACTGTCTCTTTCTTCGAGCTTGTCGTCTTTGTCTAAAAGATTACTTCAGAACTCAGTAGATAGCAAGAGTAAAATTCTAAAATCATAAGTCCCCATTTACTTGACCCAAAGTAAAACACTAATTTTATTAATCAAAAACTATTTAAATCAAGGGTAGCGGAATCGCTGTCACTACTATCCGTATTTTCAAAGTCCTCGGATAGAATTACACGTGCAAAAAAGGTTGAACAAACTCATTATGACAATCAAAAATTGGTAGTCACTAAATAATTTAATCCTTGCCTGATTAAAATAATTTTATAACTTGGCTACCCAAAATAGGGTCAAATGTGACCTGAATTTTTTTGCGTTATTTTGTCATTAATATAACAATATTTAGTAATGTTTGTTTTTATTATGTTTATTAAACTTCCTTTATTAATAATTACGCAAATTTGTATTTGTTTAATAATTAAACTTAATATTAAAAGAAAACATACATAATTATAAAATAAAATATATATTTTTTTTAAATTTATATAATCATTATCTTAAATAATTAATGCAATATAAGTAAACAATATATTTCAAAATTTTCTCTCTGTCTCCATCCTTGAGCAATATATACAAATATTTTTTTACCTTCCGTCAACTTTAGGTAAGGAAGGTATTGTCTTTGGTCAAAAAATTCGGTGGTGAGTTTTTGATGAATAAGCACGTTTTAGAGTCCCTAGAATACGATTTTACTATTTTTACGATGATGTCTGTATGTGTGTGTGTGTGTGTGTGTATGTATGTGTGTCCGTGTGTGTGTGTGTGTGTGTGTGTGTGTGTGTGTGTGTGTGTGTGTGTGTGTGTGTGTGTGTGTAACAAAATTTTCGTCTACGATAACTTCCATACTACAATTCTAAAAATTATAATTCTTTCGTATTTCTCTTCGTTACATCCATGCGAAGAGCTGATTAGATTTTGGTTAGAATTGGACAACCGGAAGTACCCTCATTTGAAGATTTTAACAGTTTTTCTTGAAAAAACTATGTTAAATATCATTTTTTCACATTTAATGTTATTATAAATATTAAAGAATATTTTATTTTCTATACGATTTGACTGCATTTTATACCTAATATTAAATGGATATAGAGTTAAAAAATTATAAAGAAATTAAATTTCATAAAATAGCCGTAGCTGTGGAAACAGCTACTATATTAAGAAAATTTTGATTGAAAGATGTCAGTGTCAAGTGAAATTGACATAGTGTGTTTGTCTTATAATTTTACTGGAAATAGGTATAGGATCTTTTGCTTTCTGTATCGAATTTGTATAAAATACATACAACTGCTTTAAGGTAATGTACAAGAAATAATAATAATATTAAATCTTTTATTTCTGCAGATATATTACGCTGTATATTGAAAACGTCACAAAATAATAATTTTCTGTATGAAATTTGCATAAAATACATGCAACTGCCGGAAGGTAATGTACAAGAAATAGAATATTTAATTTCGCAAGGAACTTTCCGTATGAAATTTGTACAAAATACATAGAACTGACGGAAGGTAATGTGCTGGCCACATCAGATTTTTTATTTTACTATGGTAACATCGAATACCAAAATCGGATCATCGTAGACCCAAATAAAAAACTTCTATAAACGAACATTACATATAACAAAATATTAAAATAAGGGCGCGAGCAGACACGTGACTCGAGAGTCCTTGACGTACTAGGAATCAGCTGATTTGTGTGCGCTTGTCATTTTGACAATAACAATGTCACTTTGACAATACCAATGTTTTGACTTATTAGAAGTTATTAGTTTTAATTTCATGTGTTTTACTGCCTGAAAATTGTACATTAACAACATTTTAGCAGTTCAAAATTAAAATAAGTCAAAACATTGGTTTTGTCAAAGTGACAGTGTTCTTGTCAAAACGACATGCACACACAAATCAGCTGATTCCAAGTACGTCAAGGACGCCCGAGTCACGTGTCTGGGTGTCTGCTCGCGCCCTATAATTTAGGAGAATTTTCTAGAGAAATTGTTAGTAATATTTCTATTATGAGAGTTATTAACAAAAAACCGGAAATTGGGTGAGTTGTGACCCGACTTTGGTCAGACAAGGGTTAATTAATACTTCCGCGTTGTACTACAGGTCGCGAAAACACACATGAGACGGAATTAATCACGTATTCCCAACAATAACAAAATTATTTAAACTTTAATAATATTCCGCTGGTAAATAAAATTATATAAAGAAAATAAAACTACAACGCGATCAGTGAATCTAATAAACTATAATACTAAGTCGCTAGGCCGGACTGGACTGTTACAAATATGTATACTAAATTTTGATAATTATGACAGTATATATTCTTCCTAGGTTGCCTGTATCGTCCATGTTCGAGGGCAAGCCCGAATCGTCTCCGATATGACATGTCCCGCTTCCGATAAACCTTTAACCGAAACGCGATGCGACGGGACATGTCCTCCACGTTGGTTTACAGGCGAATGGGGCCCCTGCGAAGGGCACTGCCCCAATGGGGTACAACGCAGAGAAGTACGTTGTTTGGAGTACGATGGGCGGTACGCCACCAGTTGTAGTGAGGATATGCCGCCACTGAAAAGGAGCTGTCATTGTTCGCAGGGGTTGTCGACGAAAACAGGTCAGAAAACATTGCTGTCTGTCTTTTTATATTAATTTCTTACGAGGTATGTTTAAAAAGAACGTTCAATTTTTCCGCGCAAAATAATAATGGTAATGATTTATTTTGTTCGTTGTGTTTAACTCTAGAGTGGTCGCGTGAATATTTATGACTTTGAAGTTTAGGATAATATCTAGGAGTCCTTCCTAATAAAATTTAAATATTTTTTACGCAGTTTATATTACTTTATTACTCAAAATATAATCTAAACGAAATTTCAATCAAATTAAAGTTAAGTTCTAACGAGAATAGGTGTACACAGAAATGCAGTCAAGTTTTTTTTAATTTATTTATTTATTAACGAACATAGAAAAAGCGTTTATAATTTAGTTGGGCAGATGCCTAAAGTTCAAATAGTCCGACTTTTTGAAAATCAAAATGTGTCGCGGAAAACCATATATCGTGCGATAGCAGAATGTAAGCAAGGTATACCATGCGTAAATCTTCCGAAAAGTGGAAGACCTAACATGTTAACTGAACATAGAGCAAACCAGTTAGTCGAAAGTGCCAAGAATAAAATTGGACAGTCATTGAGAAGACTTTCACGGCGTTACGGTGTTTCCAAGAATACAATATCCAGATAACTGAAGAGAAAAGGTATAGAATATCGCAAAAGACAGAAATGTCCTAAATGTACGCCAAATCAGTTAGCTAGAATACCAAGATGTTGCCGTGCTTTAAGGCGCACTCATTTTGCAAATAATAAAGTCATCGTCATAGATGATGAAAAGTACTTTACTCTAAGTAATTCCGAAATTAAAGGAAACGACGGTTTTTACACGGCCAAATTTGCTGATAAAGTTTTAGTTTGGTGCGCGATATCAATTGATGGGATTTCCAGACCTTATAGGGCGAATTAGAGGCAAAGCTGTGGACAGTCAAAGTTATATTAACAATTGCTTAACAAAATTGATTAATTTTATCCACCAGAATCATGCTCAAGATGATTTATGTTTTGGCCGGACTTGGCTTCCTGCCATTATGCACGCGAAACTCGAAATTGGCTGAATGCTCACAACATACCTTTTGTGCAAAAAAACGACGACCCCCCAAATTTACCGCAGGCTCGGCCAATTGAAGATTTCTGGGCCATTTTGTCTCGAAAAGTGTGTAATGGAGTTTCGGAAGCAGAAAACGAGTAAAAATTAAGACGGCGGATTTTTAGAAAAATTCGAGAGACTGATGTTGGTCCAGGCTTGATGCGAGATGTTTCAGAAGACTGCGCATTGTTGAAGACTATATACCTTTACATTTAATTTAAAATAAAATTTTTGTTGTTTATAAAGCTGTTAATTATATCTGTTCTGAAAAATTTTCGTAAAACCATTATTACTTTTTAAAATGTTTTAAACAAATTTGTGACAAAACTTTTGGGACGTACGTTATATATATATATATATATATATATATATATATATATATATATATATATATATATATATATATATATATATATACCGTGTGTCTATCTTAAAGGTGTACATAGGAGATTAACATGGGAAATCAGTTTTTTGCAATTTCTTGCTCGCCTAATTATTTTAAGCAAAAACGCGTCAAATAATAGTTTTAGGGTATAAAATTCTGCATCTAAATCAATAAACAGAATTACCTTTACATGCTTTGTAACGACAGAAATTAAATATGAAAATTTCGAAAATTACGTTGAAAATATCAACAGCCATGGAATTGAACAAAAAATAAATAAATGCTTGACGTTATATCAAATTGTCAGAAACGTCAAATAAGTTAACTTACGTTATGACAAATAAAACGTCAAGCATTTATTTATTTTTTGTTCAATTCTATGGCTGTCGATATTTTCAACGTAATTTTCGATATTTTCATATTTAATTTTTCTCGTTACAAAGCAAGTAAAGGTAATTCTGTTTATTGATTTAGATGCAGAATTTAATGCCCTAAAACTTTTATTTGATGCGTTTTTGCTTAAAATAATTAGGCGAGCAGGAAATTTCAAAAAACTGATTTCCCATGTTAATCTCCTATGTACACCTTTACACACGGTATATATATATATATATATATATATATATATATATATATATATATATATATATATATATATATATATATATATATATATATATACCCCAGTCGAAGGTCTGAATATAAAAAGTTGTTTCGAATTTTTATTAGCCAATAGTTCAAACCAGAATAAAATGGCGACAGGGTCTTATAAAATTATTATTATTTTCTATAGATTACACATCCCGAGAAAGTTCTCAAGCACAAGACGAACCATCAGCTGACCGCCGTAAGTATATTTTATATTTTACCAACAATATACAATAGCCAACAATTGCAGGTGGCTGTTCAGATCAATTTACAAACTGCGCGCTTGTCGTTCAAGCCCGACTCTGCCAATATCCTTACTACAAAACATCCTGCTGTTTGTCTTGCAATCGAGCTCAACAGGAAACAAAAGAGTGAGACTTCTGATCCCATTGTGATGAGTGAACATTTGCATTATGTGTCATACTACTGCCATACGTATACGAAGTAGAACGATGGAGAAATTGCGATATTTTATTTAATTGCATGATTGAAAAGGACGCTTTCTGAAGTGATTTAGTAAGCTTAGAGCACTGCCAAGAAAGTGATCGATAGGATTCAAAGTTTTAATGAATGAAGCGAGTACGTTCCGAGCGGTCGAAATCCCAAGCGGTCGAAATTCCACGCGGTCGAAATGTACTCCCACCACTTTGTCCGTTCTACAGAAATTCAAATATTTCCACGCCGTCGAATCCCACCCGGTCGAAATGTTATACGATACAAATCCCTCGTCCCAGTCCCGCTCTCTTTATCGATCGCATTGCATTCTAACAATCTATGCTTTGTGGCAGTTCCGCGTCAAAGATAATATATTAAAAAGAAATTTTAATACCTATTATATTATTATACAACGAACTATTTAATGTATGAGGCAGGAAAAGAATTTACCTATACATTTTAAGTAAACATGATAGTTTACTAGTTATTTAATATTATAAACAGTGGCGTAAATAAGAGTTTGGGGGCTCGCCCGCAAAAAAAATTTGGGGCCCATTTTAATTGTAGCGTTTATCATGAGGAACTACATACCACAAGAACTTGTGGAAATTGTGACTAGGCTCACTTTCATCTGAGTTTACATATTTAGAAGCAAAATAACCAATATGCGAGGCCTGAAAATCCAAGATTAGGCACCTTTACATCCCACCAAAGTCATTGTATGTTGTAGTTTTTTTTTTAAAGCAAGATGGATCAGCAGGGGCTCACACAGGGGGACGGTTCAGTAGGTCCGGACCGCCCCTAAAATTTGACAACTATTATATAAAATCTATATAAACATATGGAAAACTGCTAAATAGAGTATAAGTAAATAATAAAAAATCTGATGTGGACACTACACGACTTCCTTGTACGCAAGACCAACATGAAATATAGACCCAATTATAAAATTGCACGTATTTGACGTAATTTGATATTAACATAATTTTTTTTATTTTTTTGTACTTTTTTATCCTAATCCATAGCAATAAGCTTTATTACAAAAACCAAAAGTATATAATTTTTAAATTTACATATCTCGCTTATACAAAGGCCTAATTTAATAATATTGGCTGTGCTGGACACAGAATTTAATTCCCTAATACTATTATTTGAAACATTTATTTCTAAAATCAAAATATAACCATTTTATTCAAGAAAAACTGTTAACAACTTCAGGTAATGTCACTTCCGGTTAGCTTATTTTAACCAAAAACTACTATGTTATTTCCATTGACATAAAAGTCTTATATACCTAATTTGAAAAGTTTTGGATTATATTTTAAAATAGTTTTTCATTAAAATCTATTATAGGCTTCAAGTAAAGTACTACTTCTGGAAATTATGTAATGACCAAAAAGAATGGGGCACAACTAGATGTCATAATAGTCCTAAATACAAAATTTCAGCTTTCTACGGCTTAACGTTTTTAAGTTATGCGAGATACGTTTGTACGTACAGACGTCACGACGAAATTAGTCAAAATGGATATTTCCGTTGAAATCTGAAAACCGAAATTTTTCACGATTACAATACTTCTTTTACTATGTACAAGGAAGTAAAAACCACCAAATCTGACTTTTCTTTTCACCATAAATTAACTCACAGTCCCGAATTAAAAAAAATAGCACTAAAGCGGAGTTTTATTCCTGGATGGCCAGCCGGACCGCCCCTAAAAAATAACCTGTGTGCGTCCCTGTGGATCAGTATCATACAGTTTAAATAGTAGCCATTTTGCGAAAATCATTCTCGTACCGTTATTTAATCCCACGTTTTGGTAATACACATTGGCCGCCAGGTGTCTTGATTTGACAGTCCCAGACTTCTTTTTATGGGGTTATTTTAAAGGGAAACTCTGAATCAGTTGCAGGAAAATATTTGCTAAGGAATCGAAATTCTACCGGCTGATAGAAAATAAAGAGCTTGATTTTGTATAGCGGATAAGGGTTCCCTTAGCCAATATTATTTTGGAAATTGACATTTAAACAAATAAAGGACTAAATAGATTTGTATGTTACTACAAAAAAAGATTAAATTCAATATTTCGCAGTAGTAACAAATTTATAAATCATGTAAATTGGGGCCTCTTTAGAGCCGGGGGCCCGCCCGCAATGCGGGCCCTGCGGGCCCGTTAGTTACGCCACTGATTATAACATAATTAAATTTATTTTCAAGTAGACAAGTATGTGTAGATACATCAAGTCACCGTTATTGTCAAAATATGCCGAGTGGAAGAAAATATATTTGGAAATAAAAGCAACATAAGATTTATAATAGACACAGTAATACATAATTTTACAACTGAAATAAAGAATGAACTGCTTATTCATATAAATATGACAGCGAAGCTAAAATGGCGGAACAGAAATATCAATAATTTTACTTAAAATAGGTAAATTCTTTTCCTGCTTCATTCATTAAATAGTTTGTTGTATAATAATATATGTTTTAAATTTTTTAAATATATTATCTTTGACGGGGAACTACCACAAAGCATAGATTGTTAGAATGCAATACAATCGATAAAGAGAGCGGTACGGGAGTAAGCGATTTGTATCGTGTAACATTTCGATCGGGTGGGATTCGACGGCGTGGAAATATTTGAATTTCTGTAGAACGGACAAAGTGGTGGGGTACATTTCGGCCACGTGGGATTTCGACCGCGCGGGATGCTTCGAATGAAGCTTGTAAATTATTAGTTTAGTGATATTAAAATTTTGAATCTTTGTATAAATTCCAAAAATTGACAAAACCACATGCTGCAAGACTGTGCTTGCCAAAAAATATACTCTATTTATATGAACCTTAACAAATACTATTAAAAGGTATTCAAGTATTATAAGTGTAAAACTATTGTATTTATTAGACCATTTTATCAATACACATATAAAAAGTTAAAATATGTATTAACTATTCTCTTACAGCTTTTATTTGTTGATATAAATTCTTTACAGAGTTAATTAATACCCAGCTAGTAATGAAAAGAATTAAAAGCACTAATATAATTCTTTCCATTCCATAACTTACGGACTTCATCCATTTTGAATAAAATGCACAAATCAAACTTAACATTCCTATCGAGTACGCCAATTGTCCAATTATGTTGTGCACTAATTTTATTACAATTGGTCTTACTGTATCTTGAAACCTGCAGTTTGTTACAGAAAATCCAGTAACGAAAGCGATTACAGTCAAAATTGTAGCGATGAGTGCTAAAAACAAATGACTGAATTAAAATCAAACATAAGTATACCACGCAAGTATTTCATTTCCAGGGCCGCAACGCAGGGCCGCTCCGTGGGTATAAGCAGAGCTGGGCAAAGAACCGGAAAGTGGTACTTGAAGTACAAGTACCAAGTATCTTGATGTTTTTAAAAGTACTTGAAGTTCAAGTACTTTTTTAGTTTCTAAAGTACTTGAAAGTACCAAGTACTTAAAAAAGTACTTGTAAATTTGGGTGCAAGTACTTTTTCAGATAATTGATATTTTTCTGATTATATGGACCTTAAAAGGTGATTATTGACAACAATTTCAATATGCGATATTTATTTGGTTATTTAAAACAAGAGTTCCTCGCTGGGACTGCCGTATCACCTAGCGATCTCATGACGTAAAATTGACGTCATATGATCGCCATGTGATGCGAGAAACTGTACCGAGATGTTAGAATGTCGTCATTTTTACGTTATGCGATCGCCAGGCGATACGCAAAGTCCTAGCACTGTAGTTAGGTAATACAAACATTTATGTATATGCAATATGCGCAGATTAAAATTAATTTATTTATGCCAAAAAATTTGCAAATATATCTTTACTTTCATATTATCGCTGAAAATATATTTATTAATGAAATTCACATAACACCACACCTCTGCAAAAGAAACACTGAGAGACAAATAAAGTAATTCAAGTATATTTAAAGTAATTCAAATAAAATAAATATATCATCACGGCTTATTACCCATTGCTGGGTGCGCCAATCTTCTTTGTAAGCAGATATCGGTAAAGATGATATATTTGCACCTTGCGGGCGCTTACCAGGCGTCACCTCTCGGGCACTCATTGCTGGCGTGGAGAGTGCACCACAGGGGTCAATTTTGTGCCATTTAAAATTGGAAATAATTGGCGTCGGTCGGGATCGAACCCGATTCCCCAGATTCTCGACCTGACACTCAGTCACGGAGTAAAGTAATTCAAGTACATTTAAAATACTTCAAGTACATTTAGAATACTTCAAGCACATTAAAATACTTCAAGTACATTTAAAGTACTTCAAGTATTTTTCAATGTACGTCAAGTATTTTTCCAAGTACTATGTACCAAGTACATGTGAATAGATTTACTTTGTCAAGTACAAAGTACTATAAATAGAAAGTACTTCAAGTACAGTACTTGAAGTACTCAAAGTACTTGCAAGCCTAATAAAGTACTTTTCTTGCAAGTATTGCCCAGCTCTGGGTATAAGGCGCCTTTGTGCTATGTTATATTTTAGCGCCCCTTCCCCTTATGATGTAAAATTTGCTAGATTTAATATATTGATGAATTTTTCCTAGATTCATTCTTGTAATCAATGTTATAATCAAAATCGTTTGTTGTAATCAACAATTTTACAACAGATTCCAGAATTGTATGTACATTTGATTCGTCGCAAAATGATAGTAGGTATTTAAATATTGGATTCATTGTGGGATTCATTCTTGTAATCAATATTCTTGAGTTATAATCAATATATTCATTGTTGTAATCAACATTTTCATATTTATTATTTCAATATAACAATGCTAGAATAATAACGAACCAATTGGTACGATAATACTGAAGCTCTAATGCACACAAATTTAAATAGTTATTTGTATATCAAGGCCGCGAAATCACTCTTTAGCGTACCGAGAGAAAAATTGTCGCCGAGGCCGCTTGCGGCCGAGGCAAGACAATCTCGAGGGCGCTAAAGGATTTCGCGGACAAGGTGTACACAATATTTTTTGTGCAACCCTAAAAAATATGTAATTACAAATTTGATTAATTTTCAACAGTTTCATTATAAATAGAAAGTTAGCTTTCAAGGTGGCTGTGAGATTAACATTTGATAAACAAAACATGCAATTCTCAAGTGTCAAAGTGATTGTTTACCTAATTTCGCGGCCGCTACCATGACAACGGCCGCGAAATTCATTTCGCGTCCGTTACCATAACAACGGTCGCGAAATCCAATTTCGCAGCCTGTATTGCGGCTGCGAAATGCTTATTTCGCGTCCGGTTGCACAAAAAATATATTGTTCACTTCTGTCACGTTAATTTGTAAGTTTTATAGTAATTTTGTCTTTACGAATAAGGGAATTTTATGAAAATTTACTATTATTTACTTTACTGTCTTGAAACGGCGCCCCTCAAAGTCAGGCGCCTTTGTGCGGGGCACAACCTGCCCACCCGCACAGAGCGACCCTGCCGCGCCCTGTGGGTGGGCAGGTTGTGCCCCGCACAAAGGCGCCTGACTTTGAGGGGCGCCGTTTCAAGACAGTAAAGTAAATAATAGTACATTTTTATAAAATAGTCTTAATTGTAAAGAAAAAATTACTATAAAACTTACAAATTAACGTATAGAAATGAATAATATATTTTTTAATTTATTTGCATTAGAGCTGTAGTTATAAGTAAAATATTTATCGTATCAATCGGTTCGTTATTATTCTAGCATTGTTATATTGAAATAATAACTATGAAAATGTTGATTACAACAATAAATATATTGATTATAACTCAAGAATATTGATTACAAGAATGAATCCTACAATTAATCCAATATTTAAATATCTATTATCATTTTGCAAATAATCAAATGCATATAAAATTCTCTAATCTGTTGTAAAATTGTTGATTACAACAAACGATTTAGATTATAACCTATTGATTACAAGAATGAATCTAGGAAAATATCATCAATATATTATTTTTGAAGAACAAAAAGTATAGTTTAAACTTGAATTTGCAAATTTTACATCATGAGGGGAAGGGGCGCTAAAATGTAACATAGCACAAAGGCGCCTAAGACCCACGGAGCGGCCCTGTTCATTTCGATACTAGTCACAGTGGTTTTGTACTGTTCTCTTTCAAAATCGACAACAGAACTATGAAAGCGCATAAATGTGTATGTGCTTTTGGGAATTTTTGTACAACGTTTGTGAAAATGAATGATTAAACGACTATCAAATCTTACCCTGAAAAAGATTAATGCCCATATTCATAAACGCTCGTAAAATTTTAAACGGTTCATAATAATTTTTGTCCAACAAAATCAGTCGACACTAACAGAAAAATCGAAATGTAACTTGTCATGTTCGATTCTATTTGTCAAAAATTGTAACGAGGTGTTTTCAAATTTAACGAGTGTTTATGAATATGGGCATAAGTGTTTAGAATATAAATCGTCGGTTTTGTATGACTGAGATTTCTAGAATTTGTTAAAACCGTATTTATTGAAAATAATTAACGTTTTGAACAACCAATTAATGCTAATCAAAAACCACAAATTTGTATTTTAATGGTTTCAGGTCATGACGAATATAGAACTTTTGAATGGCACACTATTTATAATTTATACATTTTTATCGGTTTATAATACAGGACACCAAACAAACGTTCAATTTAATATTTAGAATTAAATGTCTATATCATATTTCATAAAATAAAACCTTTATTTTATCAACAAATTTAATTTTTAGGGCTAATTGTTCTACCGCGCATAATTCAAGTTGGCGCGTTGGCAGTAGATGTCGTTAGATACCTCGAAAGTTGCAAACATTCTTCTCAAAATGGCAGCCGAGCAGTGATGACAGTTTCATGAATCTCATTTTAGTTTTGTTTTTACGACAATATTATCCCTTGAACTAAACTTTTAACAATATAAATCAAGTTTTTATATATGTCTGCGAACTTTTGTGATACATTTGAATGTCCTGACAATGGTAGAACACCTACACGAGAAAATGTTGAAAGTAGAAATTTTTGGCGGACAGCGGACATGTACCGACAACATGCGAGGCGGACGATAGAACTTGCTGGTGCCCCTTGACTGCGAAATGTAAGTTAATTTGAATTTTTATTGTTTTTATGTATTTATTTACAACTGGAGAACAATTGTACAACGTGTTTAGTTGATCGTAGTACATTTTAAAAGTGTTATTTTCTTATATATAGATATATGTACTATGTACATTTGGGACTTTGCGAGGGATTTTGACTTATACATTTGCAAAGCAATACTAAGGGTAGTTAGGTATAAATATTATTACCTTAACTACTAACATGTGGTTGAAAGAGATAAAAATTCACTCATTTAACGATTGTACAATATTAAAATGGTTTATGTTATGGATAGCTGATACTATTTTTACCTCCCGCTATCCTTGATAAGGGAGGTATAGGGATCGTCCTAAAAATCGCACATCGAGATTTTGCTAAATGACCACGTTTTAAGGTCCCTAGAATCCAATTTTAACATTTTCACGATGATTATCTATAAATTTAATCCTGGAGCCTACGCTTTAAACAAGCAAAAGTCCTTGGTTACACAGTTCTTATCTTAAATGTATATAACTGACAGATAAATGTCACTGTCAAAGAACTAATCTTTTCAAATTAATAACAGTAACGTTTTAAAAAGAAAATAGTAAATAGAACCCTAGTTATATGGAATGGATCTCAATACAGTTTCCGCAATAACTAAATATGTAAGTATGTATATTTAAATTAATAAAAATCAAATAGCGGGAGGTTTGGTGTTGGCCACATCAGATTTTTAAGTATGAAGATGGTGTGATTTAAAAAAGCGTCGAAATTTTTAAAAAATTAAAAATTCAGAAAATTTGTAATTAAGTAGTTTGAAGGGTGTAGATTTAAGATTTTAAAACCGCAGGTCGATATCTCTTTTCGTGTCCGAGATATTCGTCCTCAAAACTTTGCTCAAAAATGCCCATTTTTGGGTCATATCCCAAAAATGGTCAATTATAAACCGCTGGCGATATCACCATTAGATTCTACGAGCAAAATTACATAAGCATACCAATTTTCATAATTTTTGAACAACTATTACAATCGCCAGAAGGAAAAGTCTGAAAATGGCCAAAAATCGCAAAAAATCTAAGGTGTACCCCTTGCGATTTTTTCAGTTTTTGACAATTTTAAGGAATGTTTAATAATTAATGTATCCGTTAGAATATTTTGATGAAAATTGGTATACTTATGTTTTTTGGTACGAGGAATTTACTGGTGAGGTCGTTGAAGGTGTACAGCACACCCATTTTTGGGTATGAGAATGGTGTGGTTTAAAAAAGGGTGGAAATTTTTTAAAAAATTAAAATTCTGAAAATTTGTATTTAAGTTGTTTGAAGGGTGTAGATTTAAGATTTTAAAACCACAGGTCGATATCTCTGTTCGTGTCCGAGATATTCGTCCTCAAAACTTTGCTCAAAAATGCCCATTTTTGGGTCATATCCCAAAAATGGTCAATTATACACCGCTGGCGATATCACCATTAGATTCTACGAGCAAAATTACATAAGCATACCAATTTTCATAATTTTTGAACAACTATTACAATCGCCAGAAGGAAAAGTCTGAAAATGGCCAAAAATCGCAAAAAATCTAAGGTGTACCCCTTGCGATTTTTTCAGTTTTTGACAATTTTAAGGAATGTTTAATAAGTAATGTATCCGTTAGAATATTTTGATGAAAATTGGTATACTTATGTTTTTGGTACGAGGAATTTACTGGTGAGGTCGTTGAAGGTGTACCGCACACCCATTTTTGGGTATGAGAATGATGTGGTTTAAAAAAGGATGGAAATTTTAAAAAATTAAAATTCTTAAAATTTGTATTTAAGTTGTTTGAAGGGTGTAGATTTAAGATTTTAAAACCACAGGTCGATATCTCTTTTCGTGTCCGAGATATTCGTCCTCAAAACTTTGCTCAAAAATGCCCATTAATGTACTTTTGATGTTTCTGTGTGTTTCCGCATTCATCAACAGATGACGTTACTATACCAATTTACAAAATGCGATTTCGGAAACAACAATAATTAATTATATACAATTACCTGTGATTCCATGGGCCGTATGAAAATGCTGTTTATGTTTCCTTTCCTTTTGGTAGTACTCCAAAAATAAACTCAAAACAGCAAATATTGTTGCTGTTGTAAATAATATTCCATGGGTCCAAATTTTTTTCTCTCTTGTTAATGTTATGAAGGAAAACCAATTATGATTGGATAAAGAAGTGATTGATTCACTCATTAAAAACAAATACTACAAAAAATGTTAAATAGTTATGATTATAAAATCAAATAATTGTCTCTTACCGCAAGTGTACCCAAAATAGCATGCCATGATAACAAACTCTTATAGTAAACCACAGGAATCCAAAGAATATAGAAAACTAAAGCGATTATTATAATATGCACCAAATTATCGATAATATATACAATATTTTTTTTATTATTTTGCTGTTTAACTTCTGTAGTCTCCATATTATCTCACACTAAACTGATTTAGTTATAGTTATAAACCGTAAATAAATCTTGGAATTTCCACGTTTCCTTCGGTTGGTTAAAGTTACGTCAAGTGATATTCTCTTCCTTTTGCGGCTTGATATTGTTTTTATTTAGTGTTCTAGGAACTAAAATATGGAGTTATTATTATGTCATGAATTTTATCTTGTTTATCTTTATTTAATTGTTTAATTACTTTCCATTTCATTAGTGTGCTTGTTTTCTCATTCAAAAGTTTTCTTTGTAAATAATAATGCTAAAAAATATTTGTTATGTAAACATCAAATAATTTATTTTTCTATTATTATGAAACCAGTTTATTATTCTGTTTCCATCAACACGATGCTTGTTGTAATGTTATGTACCAAATAAATAAAAATAATTAATGATGTACCGACTATGCTTTTGGCCGACTAACGATTACCGACATTTGGCTATTGTAAAAGTCGATTAGTCGGCCCTGGCGACAAATTTTAGGCTTCACTAAAAGCCGTTCTTCACTGATATTCCTTTGTTTCCATAGTAGTGTATCAGTCTCAAATGTGCCTTTGCCTAATATTTCTTCGTCACAATCTGCCTTTGATTAATAAAATAATAACATGTAATCTTTTCGTATACAAATCTAAAAAGGAAAATTGTCCTTTTTCTTTGTTTTAGAGTTTTCTTTTTGTTATTTCAGACTTATAGTAAATAAATACCTACTTTTACTAATTAATTTACTAATAAATATTATTTTTATGCCTTATCATAGCTCATTAGATACTAAGCCGATTAATCGGTCTTTTTACCGACTAGAAAGGTGGCCGGATAGTCGGCTTAACCGACTAACAGTCGGTAGTCGGTAAAATCTCTAATAACAATATAACGCACAAATAAAAAATCCGGAATTTGACTATTTGACGTTTATCTAAAAAAAAAGGGTTGTAAAAGTGCCGAATAGGCGCATAAACCATAACAAAAAAAAATCTGGTGTTGCCAACACAATACCTCCCGCCATTTACAGCCCGAGTCACAAAAAAGATTAAGCTAATCCTTATTTTTGGATTAGCGAATTTTACTCTAATTTTGGCAGTTTATTTTTAAATTATAATCTAATATAATCCATGTAACTACCTTTTTTGATAATAAAATGAAGATTAAATTTTAAATACCGGGATAGAATAGAATTCGCTAATCCAAAAATGAAGATTAGCTTAATCTTTTTTGCGAATCGTTAATTTTTATTAATCTAAATACATACCTACATATTTATTTATGCTGGAAACTGTATTAAGATCCATTCCATATAACTATGATTCTATTTATTATTTTCTTTTTTTAAAACGTTACTGTTATTAATTTGAAATGATTAGTTCTTTGACAGTGACATTCATCTACCAGTTACATACATTTGTGATATGAACTGTGTAACCAAGAAGTTGTATTTCTTTAAAGCGTAGGCGAAAAAGTATTAATGCAAATCTGTAGAAAATATAATAATTTTAATTTTTATAATAACATTAATCTCGAAAAAATAACATTTAAAGGTATTTATCGAAGAAAAACTATTTTGAGCTTCAAGTAAAGTGCCATTTCCGGTTATCCGATTTATCCCAAAATCTAATGGGCTCTTTCCGTAATAGAAAAAGGTCGAAATACAAGGTTTCAAAATTTTCTGAATGATAGTATTTGAGTTAGAGTGGAGGATCCACACGTGCTCATTTACCAAAATCTCAATAAGCGATTTTTAGCACGATCCCTGTACCTCCCTTACCAAGGGTAGCTAGAGGTAATAATAAAATGTACACTTTATCCTTAAAGTACTGCTCAATAAATAACGATTAAGATGGAAAAACATTTTTTTAAATTAACTTTGCGAGATTTTGAATTTGTTTTCAGTGTCACTGATGACGTCACACAATTTCTATATTGCTTGCGCAGCCTACTATAGAAACTGGTGCGAGAAAGATAGCTATAAGTTTCGTTAAAAATCAAATGCAGTTAAACTAAAACCAATTATGACTTTTTAACGAATTACTTCAAAATTAAACAAACTTTCACTTTTAAAAAATTAAAAAAATGTTTTATGGGCCTATTGTATGAGGAATACCTAACTTGATTGATGTAAAGCTAGGAAATTATTTGAGATATTTTTATTATATATTTGTTATAATTTCTAAAAATACAGACACATACAATAATTTATGTTTATATTCAATAAAAAATGTATAAAAATATTTATTTCAATTACCTACTTATAAAGCGGCGTTAGATAAAATTTGTATAACACACGCGTGTTAATTACATAAAGTCACTCGAAAAAAGTAGGTATCTACTTCAGTAGAAAGGCCTAGTGCACAAACCCTTTTCTCGCATGACTAATTTGCAATATAACTCACTTGCATCAAATATTTTTTTTATTAGCACACTAAATAAATATTATTTTTATTGTACATTACCTAATATCCTATACCGATTTTCATTTCGTATTCTTGTCGTTTGTCTTCACTGATAGCGGCATATATTACGACCGCACTTTTATGATAAAAGCGCCTTTGTGGAGCGTGCCGTTACATTATATTTTTTATTATAAAAGTGCGCCAATGTTTTAAAACCGTTAAACACATCTATACAATATAACTACGGAAATACCCGAATATTAACATTACATCTTTGTTTATTATTACTATGACTAAATACGTTAAAGCAACCATTTTATTAAAGTACAAACTTAAAATACGATTTAATACTGCCTTACACTAAATTTATTTACAACTTCTACTTCATATCAGTCAATAACTATCAACGTCTGAGATTTTCACTCAGAAACATTTTGGTTGAATTAGTTTATAGTTCCGAGCCGGACTTTCTCCTTACGTATTTATTAAAGTAATCGGGTCGCCAGCATTTACAAGATCCAGGAATGAGGAACCAGTCATAATATAATCTGACTTGGAAACAGCCAAAGTTGTCTACTCCGTCGCAGTGCATCGGTTTTGATGTTGTCTGTGCGTCTGCTTTTGTTGCTTGTAAGCCTGCTCTTTTGTGGAGGTACTGCTGATATGCCTAAAATAAATACCAATTATAAATAAAAATACTATCTTGTACTTCGAAAATAATGTATCTACATAAAGTTGAAGTGCTCTAACAATTTTGTGATTTAATTTAAGATATTAAAATTGTTTCATAGCATGCTATGTCTAATTTTGTATGGAATTTTATTAATACATATTTTGAAAATAAATGGTCGCCATTTTGAAACGGTTAAAGAAAAACTATGATATTTTGGTATCGTTGTGAAGATAATTTTATTTAAATTCTGGGAAAAAAATATAAAAATACCGATTCCCTATGCTAGATTCAAACTTGTACCCATTTCCGCTAAAACCGGAAGTGATACAAATTTTTTACTATGATCATCTTATGAGCCCCTTTGTGTAGTTTATTGGAAGTTGTGGATCAATATAAAGAGATCAGGGAAAAAAAACTAATGCGGTGTCAAATATACAAAAGGACAATGAAATTAATTTCCGCAACATTTAATAAAAATTTATTAAATGTTTACAGAGATGTGGCAAGCCTACGAAAAATGTGGGTAAATATGAAGGTTGGTGCCAGGAAGACATCGGCGAAAGAAAAGGTTTTTGTTTATAAAACTGGCGGTGGTCCACCTATAAAAAATATTAACAGAAAATCTTTGTTGTCATATAATTGGAGCAAATTAATTCCTTTATCGGTTTCAGGATATTATTCCATTGATTACATGTACAAAAGTAGGCTGGTAACTACGTAATAACTGTATCTGTATGGTAATATTATTACCATACTGACTTGTCAACAACGGTCTACAAAATGAAAATAAAAATATAATGCTCTTCATTAATACATACAGATAACGTTGGCATATCGTTCTAAATACGGTCTACTTTATTCTACAGTAATAAACATGAGGAATAAAGCACGTAATTTGAATATCTGTCATATTGACATATGTCAAAATAATTGTTATGTTAACCATAGCAATCTGAAAGTAGCATTAATGAGAGAATTTCAAAAAATTATATTTTTCAATAATGTCTTAAATTTCTGAAACCGATAAACTATTGAACAAACCACGGATGTTATTAATCATACAAAACAAGCCTTAGATGTCATCTGCGGCAGTTATGATGTGCATAACATTCCTAGGTATGTTAATAGCTATTATATATTTGTCGCAGGATTCTAACATTTTCGACAATATCGACAAAATCAACTTCGTCCACATTATCCACGACGTTAACGTCGTCAAATTTAGGGAAATCCGGTAAATCCATATCGAATGTGTATATGTAATACAAACATATAAACACTGACAAACACAATGACAGCTTTGACATATACGCTGTTGCCAATGTAATTTGTGACATAAGTTCGCATTTAAATTTGCTAGTGCACCGCAATTGGGATATAAGACCTACTTACAATTAAGCAGCACTTCAATAATCAACAACTTAAGTTACTGTGGAGAACCGGGCATTACAATTGCTAGCAACAGAAAGACCTCAATAAACCTTTCGATAATCCTTTTTGAATCATTCTCAGCCGGTAAGAAGCACTTACTGCCCTTAATATTTAAAAAGGTAATCATTGCGGTTCCCCAAAGAAAATCTCTACGTTCGGCATTATCGTTTAAATCACAACATTCACGTATGAGAAAATAATAAACATAAAAGTAGGCATTTACCTGGAAGTCTTGTACAGGAGGTGGTGCAGACGCAGACACAGGACTCCTTTGTGGATTACTAGCATCCGAACCTGTGAGCACGGTGTCTGGGTAGTAAATCTCAGCCACCAGGAGACTGGACCATCTTGGAGATGATAGACAACCGCCATCCAGGTAGTGGCAGCGAGATTGCAGACACCTGAAAGCAATCACAACGAATTAAAAATGAAATTCATAACAGGCACTACAGGCTGCGGCACGGTAATCTCTCTAGTTTTATTAAGGCATTGTGGAGCGAGTAGAGGTCGTAAAAGGGTGGGGGTGGTGTCTATGGAGGCAAAAAAAATCAGTCGTAAACATAATGTGGATGAACGAGCAAATTGCTTTTACCGTGGAAGGCTATATCGGCGAAAACGGGTCTGTAGCCTCCGTCCAGCGCGTTTAGTATTGGGTGCCAAATACCCCCTCGCCTCGTAGTTTTGGTCCAAAAATCTATTACATTGTTGGTAATAGCTATTTACATATCTAGGAATGTTATGTATATCATAACTGCCGCAGATGTCGGTTTGAAATCCGAGCTTGTACAGCGAGGATTTTAAGACATCTAAGGCTTGTTATGCTTCATAACATCTGTGGTTTGTTCAATAGTTCATCGGTTTCAGAAAATTAAGACAAAATTAATAAACATAATTTTTTGAAATTATCTCATTATTGCTACTTTCAGATTGCTATGGTTAACAGAACAATTTTTTGACATATGTCAATATGACAAATATTCAAATTCTGTGCTTTATTCTTCATGTTTATTATTTTAGAATAAAATAAACCGAGAATATTATACTTTCATTTTATTTTATTTTCATTTTGTAGACCGTTGGTGACAAGTCAGTATGATAATAATATTACCATACAGATACAATTGATTAATATCCTGAAACCGGTAAAACTATTTAAACACCCGAAAACACCGACGCAGAGAAGACGGGCAATTATGGTATGACTAGTGAATGACAGTTGACGTTTAGATTATTTAATATATGTAGTTTCTTTTGAAAACATTTTCCCATATTTGATTTGAAAGGAAACTGACCCTTATGTATTCCATTACAGAATGTTAGAATTGTACTCTACTCAATATCAGGAGGCATTTTAAATTACCTTAGCAACAGGATTCAGGGATGTATTAAAAAAATTGAATACCGAAAATTCTAGTTCGTTCGTCTCAGGTGTAAGCAACCCTCGAGTCGGAATTACTGTTAGAGGAAATTAAAAATAATAATCCTATTTCATAGAATTGCCAAAATAAATAGTTTATAGATCAAAATATCTTGTTATAATCAACATAAACGAAAAATATTTAAAATATTTTAAACGCACCCCTGTTTTTAATATTCATCAATGCAGGTTACGAGATAATGTTCCCCGCTAGATTTCATGATTTCACTGAGAGTAATATTCCTTGGCACTTGCCAGATTTAACACCGTGCGAGCAATGGAGGCAATCCGCACATAAATCCGTCGTAAACCCCAAGAAATGGTCGAAAGAGATGCGAAACTTCATAAGTCGCTTGCAACAGTGTCTGGGCAATGACGGACACCAATTGGCAACTTGGCCGATATTATTGTAAGTTCAGAATGTGAAAATATTTATTTTTGAAACTAGACAGGTTGCCGTACCGCACCCTATAGTGTGGAGGAGCTATAAGATTCCCCATACCTTGTAACTTCGACCGTTTGCGTGAAATACCCTTCATAAGGAATCTGCACTACGTATCTCCAAACTCCCTGGTAGTTTTTCGCGAAAACAGGCGTTGCGTATTCCACTTTAGCAGGACAAGGAGTCGGTGGGCCCTCATATTTAGGAGGGGGAGCAGGCTCTTCACGTCTTTCAGCTGCTAATGGCACTGGAACAACCGGAGAACCTGCTTCTCCATTGATAGCTTTGTACAGCATGCAGAAAACACCACCTTGGTCACAGAATTTTCTTCCATCTCGAGGAGTAGAGGTTTCTACTGACCGCTTCACTCGATATGGAGAAATCCTAAAAAATAAATCAATTTGTGAATAATGTTTATTATAATGTAGTGGATTTATTTATTTTAATCTTGAAATTTCATATTTATAATGGGCGTGCCATTTTTTTATGTAATATATTTAAAGATGATAAAAACTTACTATACTATTATTCACGAAAGATGTTCGAAGAAAGAATGCACATCACTTTATAGCAATAGCTTAGCAACATTTTGTATTAGAAAGATTATTTGACCTATGTCAATTTAATTTATGTGGTGTGACAGATATACGTAAATGCAAATAGTGTCGTTACTTCCTAACACATTATAAATAATAATGACATATTATGTCGTAGAATTACATACATACATACATACATACATACATACATACATACATACATACATACATAAAATCACGCATTTCCCACTTAGTGGGTTAGCACAAACCCGAAAGAACACTGAATTACACATACCTAATTATCTACTACACTGCCCTCTGTGCTAATATTTACCCAGTGGCGTTGACGTTTAAATCAAATTATTATTCCTTGATTTATAAGTAAAGTCTATGTTTTTGTATTTTGCAAAAACATAAATGAAGAACATAAATCTTTCAGAAAGGCATTATTTAGAAAGAAACATAAATTACTCTTATTTTTTCAGTTAAAATCTGACCATAAATATTTCATGTTGCGCGCCTATGCATACGAAATGCAATGAAGTTATCTGCAAGTAATATTAAATCAGACGGCTCACAAATGACCTTGAATACTCATCTTTCGTGAATAATAGTTTACCCATATTTTTTCTTTTGACAAAAATTTCATTAGTTGGCCAAAAATAAGTTAATGAAATTTGATTACTTAAATTACCGCCATGTATGACGTAGGTTACGCCAAACCAATGAATGGCCGTAGAGCCATAGCATCGGTACGCCCCATAGCTAAGGTATGTGCCGGTAATTTAAACATGACAGATCACCTGTTTGACGTTTGAACAATAGTTTGGAGGGTAGTATTTTAATTTGCCACAATCCTGCTTAACAAATCGAAATACGTAACAAAAGTAACAGAAACTACAGAAATTGCAAATAATAAACAAGAGACAGCGAGAAAAATGAACTAAAATCAAAATCAATTTAAAACTCGCACGCCATCTAGAGGTTACATTCTTAAATAAGCTTCCCTTTCTCCTTTTCAAAATAATGACGTCACAGAAAATATTCTTTCTTAATTTACTAAAAAACATAATTTTTTAAAATAAAATTTTTATTTTTACATACGTTTTCAACATAACGTTAGATTTATAGTGATAGATATCGGTAGCCCATTCAAAACTTAGTATTATTTCCGACATAGGATAAAATAGAAACTCAAACTCTATTATAAAAGGTAATTATTTAAAAAGTATTATACTTACGTATTTTGTGATATTAAATCATCTTGTAGTTGAGCTACTTTTGGTAGAGTTTCATCAGCTTTTAAAATAGGTAGAGTACGGCTCAAATATTTCAACGTGTGGTTTCTAATAAGTTCACTGAAAAAGGAAATTATATTAGTATATGAATCTAACCAGTTAACTAATAATATTTCCGTGTAATGAATTACGACTACCATATGTCAGCTCATAACTGTTTTTCCAAACTAAAATAACTAATATACTTATCATTAATCGTTAAACCATATCCATACATAGCAATTAGATGCAAGTATATTTAGATGAGACCATATTTCTTAATTTATAAACCTAAAACTCATTAGAAAATACTATTTTAGGAAAATAAATAATATGTTGAATTATTTCTGTTGTTTCTAGAGCAGATATATCTAATTTAGTAATTTAGATATGGCTCATTTCACTAACCTCGAAAGATCAGCTTACAACAATAAAATGGTCCTCAATTACAAAAACAAAACAATCATATATAAATCATTGGTATATTGAAAGACAATTATTGTTACATTAATATGTGGTTTTCATACTATGTTTCCTTTTTCGCTTTAGTTTATTCTTATTTCAAAATTATTATTATTATTATTATCTAAAAATCTATATACCGTGTGTCTGTCTTAAAGGTGTACATCGGAGATTAACAAGTCAATTTTTTACAATTTTTTGCTCGCCTAATCATTTTCAGCAAAAACGCGTCAAATAAAAGTTATAGGGTATAAAATTCTGCATCTAAGTCAATAAATAGAATTACCTTTACATGCTTTGCAACGACAGAAATTAATTATGAAAATGTCGAAAATTACGTTGAAAATATCGTCAGCCATGGAATTGAACAAAAAATAAATAAATGCTTGACGTTTTATATGTCACAACGTAAGTTAACTTATTTGACGTTTCTGACAATTTGATAAAATGTCAAGCATTTATTTATTTTTTGTTCAATTCTATGGCTGTCGATATTTTCAAAGTAATTTTCAACATTTTCATTTCTGTCGTTACAAAGCACGTAAAGGTAATTCTGTTTATTGATTTAGATGCAGAATTTTATGCCATAAAACTTTTATTCGACGCATTTTTAATTAGGCCGGAAATTGCAAAAAACTGATTTCCCATGGTAATCTATGTAGACAGACACACGGTATGTTTTTTTTTAATTAATAGAAAAAATATTTTTGTGTGCCACTGAATAGACAATATAATATTCTAAAATTTTTATTTGAAACATTTTTCTCGATAACTGATAGTTTAGGAGTTATTTTAAAAAGAAAAAAATCAGTTTTTCGCCATTATCCAGTCACCTATGCGTATTTTCGCAAAAACAAGGCCTTCTAATATGGCAACCTTTGTCTCATTACAACCAAGTCGTAGCACTTACATTTCAAGGTTGATAGCAATAAAGCCCCATTCAGATAGAACTTAGTGCAGTGTTCGTAATGCATTTGTTAATAATTTTTTTGGATAAAAGCTTCAAAATTAATATGAATATATTATCACGGCTTATTACCCATTGCTGGGTGTGCCAATCTGCTTTATATACAGATGTCGGTAATGATGAAATATTTGCACCATGCGGGCGCTTACCAGGCGTCACCTCACGGGCACTATTTGGGAAATATTTGGCGTTGGTCGGGATTGAATCCGGTTCCCCAGATTCGCGACTTGACACTCAAGCACGCGGCTAAGAGACCCCATATAAAGCTTTAAGCGTTGTTTTAATTGTTTATTGTTGGAAATACAATTTGACGACGTTTCGGCTCTTGTTTATGGCTTGTTTTCAAAGTCTGGTTTATACGAAAAAGATTAATATAGTAATATAAATTATTATAAGAATATAAAGTATCATTGAGGGTGAACATTTGGAATTAACCAAGGAGCATTTTCGAAGTATGATCTTTAATTTAACAGTTTTTATTTGTACAGTACTTAGTTTGACAGCTTTGGCAATTTAGAGCTTTGTTTTAAGTAGTTGCAGAAAGAATTATTATTGTAGAAGGATATTAACTTTGAACGTATTGAAAATAAAATTTTAATAAATTTGAAGCGTGTGCTTTATTCTCAATAGTTTGTCCTAAAAGCAAAAATCAATTTTCATATTTAAACTAATTTGCAATTTACAATATACATCGTATCTAGGACGAACTACTCTGAGGGGCTCGTAACTTAAAAGAAAAGAAAATGTCTTACAATGGATACGGCGAGCCAAGCACATTCTGTCCCATAGGATTCCTAGGAATTGTCCCCTTATTCAAATCACCACACAGATTGAAAGGACTAACGTGCGGAGTCTTCAATCCATCTTCTCTGCAATCCACATTCGCATATGTGTAGGGTGGAGGCCTAACTTTCGGTGGTTCTGCATTGGGGCTCTCCACAAAAGCGTAATACCCCTCAGGGGGCTCTTCCGTCGTCGTAGAAGAGTCCGAAGATAATATACAAGTAAAACAGAGTGAAATAACCTGGAACAAAACGGAAATTATTGGTTACGGATTTGCAATTTGAAATATGTGGTTTCGCAAGTTGATAAACGGTTAAATGGCCTTGAACTTCGTTGTGACCTTGGCATGCATCAACAATGATATATATTAACTGATGCCGGATTCATGCAGCAATTTTCATTGAAATTTAATTGAATTTTTATTTAAATTTTAAAGATAAATATATGTTTTCATATGAAACCATCCACTCATCCATTTAATTTAATTTTCAGTTCTCTTTTAATTTAATTTTTAAGATGGCTATATTTTATCTTTTTAAATAAAATGATAAATTTCATGCATATTCGCATGCGCTTAATTGCGGTTTCGAAGTTTGTTTATTTCGTGATTTGAAATTATATTTTTTGCCAAGTGACAGCAAAAGTGCGATTATTTGACAGCTAATCGTCTGTAAAATGTCACTTTTACTGCCTAGGCAATAAAAATATTTTTTTCTTCAAGCTTATTATAATATTCATATTATGCTACTGTACACACACTATAGAAGACATTCATTGTCTTACTAGTACAAAAATGTTGTTATTGTTGTTGTACAATTAAAAAATTCTAAAAAAAATGTCAAAAAAATCTTTGAAACACTTGAAGAAAAAATAGTATGTCATTCGGAGTAGAACGCCCTTTTTGTGTTTTACCCAGCCTGCCTAGCCTCGGCTAGCGCCTCGGCCGCAATAGCTGGGTTCAACACAAAATGACCGCTTTTTATTCCTAAAAACATAATGTACTATTTTGTGCAACCGGACGCCAAATAAGCAAAAATAAATTATAAATATAAATTGCTGTATGAATCCGGCATACAAAATAAAAATCTTATTTTTTTTGCTGCAAAATGTAGTTTTTAATGTCAGGTATTTTTAAAAGTGACCCCTGTAGTGCACTCTCCACGCCAGTAATGAGTGCCCATGGCGTGTGGTGATTTGGTAAGCGCCCGCACGGTACGAATATGTCATCATCATTACCGATATCTGTGTACAAAGCAGATTGGCACACCTAGCAATGTATGGTAATAGCCGTGATGATATATTTTTTTTATTTTTTAACGTTTTTAATAAGTAAATCTATTTTATTTCTTGTTTACCGTTCTCTGGTAGTTAGAAGAAACTTTGTAAATAAGAACTGCATTGTTAGTTTTTTGAACATTCATTTTAACTTTCCAAGAAGCAAATTTTCGTAACAGTTTTGTATACAAAGATGTTTAAATTTTAATGATAACGATTTCTCAGACTATGGGGTCTGGTACTAAGAAAAAAAGTTGCATATATTTTGTCATATTACGAAAATATGACTAATTTTAAATGATTTTCTACCAAAATATTTTTAAAATATAAAACTTTTCATTCATAATTTTAATGAAAACGATTAGCATTATAACGATATGACGTCACAACTGTATTTTTGTATCAGTGTACCAAGCGAAAAGAATATAATTTTATATTATTCATAACTTGTGAAAATAAGATCCATATATTTATATGTAGTTCTATTTTACATGAAAATGTATTAAACGTTTATCATTTTTATTAAAATAAAACATATTTATTTAAAATCTTTATAACAGATTTTTTCTTTACCAAGGTACAACTATAGTCGCGAGCAGACACGTGACTCGAGCAACCTTGACGTGTTTAGAATCAGCTGATGTGTGTGCGCCTGTCATTTTGACAAGAATATTGTCACTTTGACAGGACCAATATTTTAACTTATTTTTATTTTGAACTGGTAAAATATTAAAAATTTAACAGTTCAAAATCAAAATAAGTCAAAACATTGGTTTCGTCAAATTGACATTGTTCTTGTCAAAATGACATGCGCACACACATCAGCTGATTTTAAACACGTCAAGGTTGCTTGAGTCACGTGTCTGCTCGCGCCCTATAGATTTCTGAAAGTGACAGCAGTCACTAGTTAATCCTCCTTGACATCAATTTTTGGCAGAATTAAAGACATTGACAGATATAAACAACTTTAGTCAGTAGGAAAATTGCAGATATGACGTCACATAAAATCAATTAAATTTAAAAAAATATTTCAACAACTATACACCTTTTACTATTGCGATTAAGATGAAAAATACATTTTTTTTTAATAATTACTTTGCGAGATAATGAGGTTTGTTGTCAGTGTCATTGTGACGTCATTACTGCTACCTTTCTCTCACTGTCTACTATAGAGCTTGTGCGAGAGAAAGATATAGCAATAGGTGTCGCCGTGACGTTATGTTAACATTAAAAATCAAATCCAGTTAAACTAAAAATAATTAAGACTTTTTAATACTACGAATTACTTCAAAATTAAAAGAACTTTCATTTAAAATAATAAATATAGAGTGCAGGACCCCATTCTGAAATCAGTTTTGCACGTTAGGTAAACGTTAATGGTAAGGTATGTTTAGAAAAATATACAATCTGCCTAAACATATAATTTATGCTAAAAATTATAATAAACCTTTGATTTTAAAATTGAAAATAATCTCTTATAAGAGATGTCCGCTAAAAGAGCTTTCACTGTATATTTAAAATAAGTTATTTGTGTTAACATTTAATTAATTTTATTGGATATTTTGCATGGCAATATTTCTTTGAAATGAGAAACAGGAACACAAAATGACAGCGGAAACGACTCCGGAAATATGAGTTTCTCACGAATTTTACGCAAAAAAAACTTTTCTAACATTTATATCATCTTTGAGTTGGAGATTTCATTATGCAAGATGACATTGCAACCTATTTAGACCGGATTAACAATAAACATTATTTTCTATTTATTAGGGTCAGAGGAAGTAAAAATGTAATACTTGTTATTATCTGTTTAAGTGCTAGTAAAGACAGAATTTAATGGGTAACAATAAATTATTTGTAATTGTACGATTCTAGAGTTGCAATAAGAATAAAATTTGCTAGATACTTGTAATTCATTATATTGTGATCCATTTTCATTTTGTATATTTGAAGTTATGCTTTGTTATGAACTTTAACTAGAACATTTAATAAAAGAACTAAATCTATTTTTATCCCGGGTTAAATTATTTGGTATTTATTAGAGATATTAACAAAAGGTTGGAGTTAAATTTGGTGAAGTATACGTTCCGTTTTAACGATTTTAACATTTCATATCGTCAAATCGTGTTGTACGAAAGTTTGCACTAAAATTAAATAATTATTTAGGTTTACGAATATTGAAGCCCGACGCCTAGCGGAGGGTTTTTATTCATCCAAGGATGTAAACTTCTTTTGGTCTAACGTACGTTTTACGCAGTAATGCAAACAAACGAAATGTTTTTAAATTATTTTCTAAATACATTTAAAGATTGTTACTATGTAAAAATATTACGTGGCCAGGTGACAATGCCAGAAAACAATAATGTAATACGTTGCATTTCTAACTACATGTATAGGTGATGTTTTTTAAATTCAAAATGTTAAGCTTAGAGGCATTTTAGGAAGAAATGCATCTAGCAGTTCCGATAAAAGCTGGTGAAGCTTTAGCGTAACTGATATCATTTGTTAAAAAATAAGAGTGTTGATTATACTTCCAAATGTATTTTTGACGTTTCATTTACAATCGCCGGGCTTTTACTCTACTTTGGTATTGGTATTTGGTAACTAAGATGTTAACAAACAATTTTATTGCCGTTGTTTGTAAAATAATTTTAACACTTGAACTACAAACGTTACTATTATTAATTTGAAATGATTAGTTCTTTGACAGTTACATTTATCTGTCAGTTACATATATTTGAGATAAGAACTGTGGAGCCAAAGAGTTGTGCTTGTTTAAAGCGTTGGCTCCGGGATTTAAATTATAAATAATTTTATAAATTTATCCATAAAATATATAGAAAAAGTTTATGCAAACTTGTAGAAAATTTAATAATCTTTAATTTTTATAACATAAATTTCGAAAAAATAACCTTTGAAGGTATTTTTCGAAGAAAAACTATTTTGAGCTTCAAGTAAATTACCATTATCTGATTTACACCAAGATCTAATGGCTTCTACCATATTAGAATAAGGTAGAAATACAAGGTTTCAAAATTTTCTGAGTGATAGTATTTGAGTTAGAGTCAAGGATCCACACACACATACACACAGCCATCATTCGTGAAAATGTTAAAATTGGATTTTAGGGATCTTAAAACGTGGTTATTTACCAAAATCTCGATATGCGATTTTTAGCACGATCCCTATACCTCCCTTACCAAGGGTAGCGGGATGTAAAAAATACAGTTTATCTTTAATAGTATTCAACCATTAATATAAATTGATTACAACAATGACATTATTCCAAAATTGATTATAACAATACTTTCTGATTCACTATGTTGGTATGTATGTTTGAAACGAAAGTATGGAAGTGAAAATGAAACAAGTGTTTCAAAAATCGACAATCAGTGTTAATTTTAAACTAGTATAAAATTGCAAACGGTAAACTGTTCTAACACATGTTGCATGATAGTGAAGTTATGGACAAGTTTTCGTGTGTAATATACGATGTTCGCTATAAGGTAAGCTCGAATAGTGACATGTGAGGTATAAGTTGTACAGTTACGTCTGTTCTGTATTCTGTAACGGGAAATTCGGATTCCGACCTAAGAACAACCATTTACATACGTCATGACACATTGTTGTAACAGATAGCAAAATTATCTTTATCTTTTCGACAATGTGGAACAACGCGTAATTACCTAAGAAGCTATATAGTGCTTGGAAATCCCAAGCGAAGAAGACTAAGTTTTTTTGGGTTTCTTAGTGCTTGTTTAGTAGTTAGTTAAAATTAGTTAACAATTTATAATTATTTTGAAGGCGTTCCAAAAGAAGATTTGTTGGAAGTTTTTAAGAAGCGAAAGGAAAGAAAGGTGATGTATATTAGCCGTGTTCCTTCGGGCTGTGATTCGCAATCTAAATTATAAAAGCGATCTTGATTAATAAGAATAATGTTACGTTTCCTATCCGTTATCCCCACTTTCTTATTTTGTGATCACTAGACAACCTTCCCCTTTCCCTTCTGGATCAACCTTTTTGAGTGATTCACACGGATTCATTTCGGGCCAAATTTAAAAATATGTGTGTGTGTGTGTAACAAAAATGTCGTCTGTAATAACTCTAATACTACAATTTGAAAAATTATAATTCTTTCGAATTTTTCTTCGTTACATCCATACGAAGAGCTGATCAGATTTTGGTTACAACTGATCAACCGGAAGTACCCTCATTTGAAGATTTTAACAGTTTGTGAAAAAACTATGTTAAATATCATTTTTTCACATTTAATGTTATTTGTTATTATAAATATTAAAGAATATTTTATTCTTTATACGATTTGACTACATTTTATACTTAATATTAAACGGATATAGAGTTAAAAAATTATAAAGAAATTAAATTTCATAAAGTAGCCATAGCTATGGAAACAGCTATGTACTATATAGGGCGCAAGCAAACACGTGACTCGAGCGACCTTAAAGTGCTTGGAATCAGCTGATTTATGTGCGCGCGTCACTTTCACAAGACCAATGTTTTGACTTATTTTGATTTTAAACTGCTAAAATGTCATTGTTTTACAATTTTCAGGCAGTAAAACACATGAAATCAAAAATAATAACTTCTTAACAATTAAAAATTAAAATAAGTCAAAACATTTGTCTTGTCAACGTGACATTGTTGTTGTCAAAGTGACACGCGCATACAAATTAGCTGATTCCGAGTATTTCAAGGTTGTCTGTCCGCGCTCTATTTAGAAAATTCTGATTGAAAGATGTTAGTGTCAAGTAAAATTGACATAATGTGTTTGTCTTATAATTTTACTGAAAATATAGGATCTTTTGCTAGAAATTTTTTATGTAATCGTAAAACAAGATCAAACTGCTCCTATCTTTGCACCACTCTATAGTTATAACGGATAGAGTGTAGCTGCATGAAATTTGTACAAAATACATAGAACTGACGGAAGGTAATGTACTGGCCACATCAATTTTTTTTTACTTACATATGATCCATTTTTAATTATAACATCTCTTAACAGTAATTATTTAGAAAATAAAATAGGTTAGTTTGCATTGGTGTGCATATGACATTTGACGCTAGATAGTGTTTATATTATTCGTGTATGTGTTTTCTTTGTATAATTTTTTAAATCATGATTCATAAGGATCGCGATGAAACTAATCATTAATCACAAAATCACAATCACAGCCCGAAGGAACACGGCTATTATTGTTGAAGGAAACTACTTTAAACAAATCTAAAAAAATATAATATTGTGTCTATAATTCTACCATGATCCTTGTACATATTTCGTGATTATAAATATACCTATATATTACTTATATAAAGCTGGGTTATTTTATGGAACAGCATATACATAGTTAATAATATTTTATGCAGCATAAAAAATAACATTCTGTAATAATAATTATCTAAAACTAATCAACTCGTATCAAAATCCGCTATTTTAAGTAGCGAACAAACATCTTAGAATGTTGTTCGATACACTGATCCGTAATTAAGAAGAACAGTTATATTGGCTCTTAATTTATGAAATTCTTATTAATTCCTTTATATTTCCGTTAACCAGAATCTAAATAGTATTTTTATCTCGTAGCCCGCATTTTTTGTTCACAGTTCCTTTATTTCCGGACTTTCACATGATAGGGTGACAGGTTTAGATAAAAATAAAAAAGGCGGGAATGGTAATTAGTATTATGCTGGTTCATTGTTTTTGCCCTCATTTCTTTTGTTTTGTTTATAATACAGTTGATGGTTAATTGTTATTGTACCGTATTTTGTTGTAATGTTTTAATCGGTTTGAAATTAAAAAGAAATTGTTGATGATCATATTTTAAAATTAATATGGTTATAATAACATATTATTAAATTTAGAAAGTTCAATTTTCTGCTAAATTTTCTTCAATTATTTTTCTATTCTCACATTATCTCTACACAAAACAAATTTCCTAACCTTCGTGTATCAAACTTATACAATATGTAGTAGGTAATAATTAACAATAATATAAAATGTAAACTTCAGCCTAAATTATTCTAAAGATTACCGTATAATAGCTAACATCTCACGTAACAATGCAAAAGTGAAAGAAATGAATATTAAATAATTTAATTTCATAACCACTTATTATCGTAATTACATACGTGTCATTTTACTCATTAGATTTTGTACACATGACACTAATATTATAAACAGTACCTGCTTTCAATTTTCAAAGATACTTTTTCTACTTTGCGTCTGTAACAAAGCTATTACAGCACCCAAAAGAGTTTGTTAATAGTTCATTCGAGTGGCAATAGATTGGTACATTTTTTTGAAGTTAGCTATGATTGTCAATATATATCAAATATCAATGAGGTGTTGCACGGTTTTTTTTCTTTGCTTTAATCAAAAGAATAAGAAAAAATATTTAGCCTCTATTTTTTATTTTTTTCGTATTATTATTTATTCATAAGAAAATTGTCTTAATGTTTGCATTTCCGCTTTCCCTTTCGCCTGATGACGTTCGAAAGGACCTAACCAATGAGGGTGTGGCTTACATTTGCCACCGACGGAATTTAAACGAGTGACAGTCATGACAGCTGTCAACTGCTACTGATTTTTGTATTTGGAAATAATCAAACATGGTTGTAAAAAAGTGTTTTGTGTAGTGTTCCCAAATAGAACTAATAATGGAGAAAAAAATTTCTAGTAAAATCAAAACTTCTTTGTTGTAAAGATCATTTTGATGTAAATATAAATATTTTTATAATTAAATAAGAACTATTGAATACAATTAATTTTTTAGCTGGCAAATGATGCACTCGGACTACGGTTTCTTATACCGGCTAATCTTTGCACTACTGGAGCATAAAAGAGATTGATAAATCCAGGATAAAACATTACTAGACGGTATTTCTTAAGACCACTTCTTACGATAATCTCAATTTCCAACTGAAGTGGATCTATACCAAACAGTGTGTCGCTGGAATATGTTTTATATATGTCTTAATAATATTGTATTATGTATGTTCCTGTCACAAAATAAGTCCAAAAATCAAAATAGAAAATAAAGTGGGTGTGTGTGTGTGTGTGTGTGTGTGTGTGTGTGTGTGTGTATGTGTGTGTGTGTGTGTGTTTGTCATAAAGTGTCAAGTGTCAACTAAAATGGAAAAAAGAGAGAACGAGGAAAAAATTATTCAGAAATAGACAAAGCAAACATGTGGTTGATAAATAAATGTAAAAATAATACATGGGATGAAATTTATAATGAATTTTATTTAATTAATGTTGACATGTGTCAAATTTATTTTACAGAATAAAATTTACTTCCTCGAACTTCGGTGGGTAATTTATTCTGTAGATTTACTTAACTAGTATTTTTATTCTTGTTTTGACAAAAATTTCTGGAATGAACTATTTTACTTCAGAAGTAAATTTTACTTTGCTAGTGCTTTACTTATCCATCTTTTATAATACTGGGCATTAAACTATGAAATATATAACGCTATAATATAATAATAAAGCTAAAGAACCAAAAATCACGCTGCACTATAAGTCAAACCTTATGTCACACAGTTGTCATTAAAGCAATCATTGACGTTAATGTATGATACATTTGTTTTTTTTTTTCATCTTTCCAGTTTTGTCATTGGCTAATGTCTTTCTGACGTCACAGGCAGTGTAATTTGGCGCCGATTCAAAAAGTATATTTTTAAACTGCTACTGTGCTTAATATATATAGAAATTTGAACAGAAAATCATATTTAATAATACTGTAGAAGGATGTACTTATTAGAATTTCAGAAGAAAAAAGATATGTTATTTTTTTTGTAACACCTCATTATAACATTAGTTCTTCAATTAAAATGTTTCCATAGCGCTAAACTAAAATCAAGTACGTTGATACGTAACAAAAAAAAATGAAGTTTTAGTTGTCATATCAGTAGGTATTGGATAAAAATTTTAACCAGTGGTTAAAAAATAACCACTGAGTTGCAGAATAGGCCCGAAATATATTTCTCTATAATTCTGCTGTCTTAAATTAAATTTTCAATATTTTAAAAATCTGCTTTTTATAGTTAATAAGTAATGTACCAATTTTGCGATGTCTAAGGTGGCATATATTATTAACTGTGTTTTTGTGACCCAATAAGTAGCAAAACATGGTTACGAATATATTAACGGTGTCATTTTCCTTTCGTAAATAAAATTACAGTAACTTGTTGACTTGAAAATGCTACAACACGTTAAGGAATTCCATCAACATTTTTGTATGGCATTCCGTTATATTTTACTGCCATATTTTTTTTATAATTACTTAATAGTTTACCAAATTTTTACCGGAAAAAAATCTCATAGTAAATATGGATGGAAAACTACATAAACAAACATTATAAACAAAATATATTACTGCTAGATTTTCAAATATTTAATTAATGTGATAAAATATATAAATATAACTTTCTCCTATTGCTGGGATTGTCAGTCAAAATATTTTAAACCAATAAAAAAATTTTTAGGTGTTTACTTTTTATCACATAGGAGGACATAGGTAATAGACCTTTCCAATTTAACAGCTATCTCCTGCCAATCGAAACGTCGAAAATATTGCTGTTACTAACATACTTGTATTCTCAGTGAAAATTTGCATCATTTGATATTTTGGCTTCAATAAAAGCTTTTACCGGTTTCAGGATATTATTCCATTGTTTACATGTACAAAAGTAGGCTTAAGTAATAGCTGAATCAGTACGGTAATATTGTTACCATACTGATAGTCTATGAACACGTGTGTTTAGGCACTGAAGTTCACTGCAGATATCAATATCGGATGCTCGTCATAAGGCGCGTCATGATAGAAAATTTGAATTTCGATAAATTTGTTAAAAACTCAAATCTCATTTGATATATGTATTTTCTTAATCAAAATTATATATTCATAGTCCTACAGGACAGAACTAATGAAAAAATTAAAAAAATGCCGGAATACCCCATTAAAGTAAAATAATATTGTTTTTTCGCGGAACATCCTTCTTTACTGAGCTAGCTTGGAAAATTGTTACTTTTCGACCTCTACATGAATTTTTGTATGGCGATCAGTTGTTTATTTATTTATTTCGTATTTCTTTGCAATAAAAAGTAAAATAATGCATATCTATAGATTTTTATTTATTCTTTTTTTCAGGACCGCGAATTAAATGTACCCTTACATGACCTGAATGTGTCTTCACTGGGCCCACAAGCTTACAATGCTCTTGTACCGTCCTGGAATCTGAAATATGCTAGTTCACCCAGTAAAGTATCACTTTCTTATCTTGTTACGTATACTATTGTTTAAACATTTAGAACCGGTATTTTCAACTCTGGTTAAAATGTCTTTTAACTTAACTGTCAGTTATAACAAAAAATATAGCATCAATATTATGCAGAACACGGTATATAAATATAAGAGGTGTCAACTCATCAAAAATATCCGTGTTTACGAAGTTGACATATTATAGGTAACTGTCATCTGTCAATTTAAATTGACATACGTTAATTAATTTTATGTAAATATTCGTTAAAATGTACAAATATCGAAAATATTGTTTCGTTGAAGGTTGTAGATCTCCAGCTAATAAAATCCTTGGTACTAAAGATGGTATTTGCCAAAGGCATTTTAAAAATGAAGATATTGTACAAGAATGAGAATCTGGGGATGTACGTATTATAAATAATTAAATATAACATCATGGTTTATTACCCATTTCTGGGCGTACCAATCTCCTTTTATTTGCAGGTTTCAGTAATGACGATATATCTATAATTATAATTGAAAACGTTTACAAGCATTACCTCACGGGCTCTCAAAGCTGCCATGGGGCTATATGCATTTTTTTCAAATTTCAAGTTTGGTGTCGGTTGGAATCGAACCCTGTCCTTCCGAAACACAACCAATCACCTAACGCACACAGCTACGCGACCCCATATAAAATTACAAGCGAAATATCTTAATCAAATTTGTGACATTTTGATTGTCATTGTCATTTTATTTGTCATGTTAGTTCTAGAATGTTATGTGGTAGAGCACATTGTATAGAGGCGCTACGTGTAAGGTTAGAATCTCGGCCTACTGATCGCCGACATCAATCTGTCAACAAAATTTGATGAGTTGTCACACCTTGACGCGGAAGTTGTAAAAACTACTCTGTCATAGCATTTGTTAATAATTAATAAAAAAAAATTGAAATTTCTTTCTAGAATTGAGGAGAAACTAAAAACATGATAAATTTAAAACCGTTTTCTACAACTTTTAATTCTGAACAATATTTACTCTCAACAGTTTTGCTGTAAAATGTACAGGAGAGCAGGAAACTGCATAAAATTAATATTCCATGTTAAATTCCTACCCCTAACCGCACCACCCCTGATATTAAATTTTAATAGAAATGTATACTACGAGCCCAAACTCATAATAGTTTGGCCAGTTTACATTTTCAACAAATTATAAAATCTACACAAGTGGTTAGAAAATTCTTTCGGCTACTTTAAAAATAGACTAAACTTTTGAAAAACTGTGGGCCGAATCACTAGTGATAATAGTTCGACCGGTATTTTAAGGGCCATCTTCTAGTCCAGATTTAGCTTCTACTGAGACCCTTTACTTTTGGCACAATAAAAAGCAACTGCGTAAAAATTTAGTAAAATCTAGCTTGCAAGACCTATGGGACAAATACTCACAGGAAAATGTGCAGGACTTAGGAATCCAGTGCCTAATAGAATTAAAGCTCGTATTATACTAATAAAGGCGATGTAACCCAATATTAAATGGCGAATACTTGAAAAACAAATTCAGTTTTTATAAGTTTAAAATATATACATATTTTAAACTAGTCAAAAGAAATTTCTCACCATTTGCTTAGGTTTTATAATTTGTTGAAAATGTTAACCGTCCCAAAATTGAAGCGAATAATTTCATTAATATGCATAAAATTTCTATTCATCTACAATACATAAAACTTTCATCTGTTTAAAAAAATACCCATTTGTTCTTATTTTATAATTAAATCCTCAACCACAACGTAAAAAAATTAACCACAACTTACCAAATACTTCCGTAAGTCCGTCATGGTAGCACGAAATCTACTTCACCAGAACTACCTCAACACTGGAATGCGTACTCAACACGAAACCAAGCGCCTCTCTTCCAACTGACTGGCTCCTCAACACAGTACCAGTTAAAGAACGCGAGACTAACGGTTCTTCCACGCTCGAAAAATCTGGATTGGTTACTGGTGATCTAGATACCGCTCCGACGCGGTGGAAATGATGAAAATGAACAGTCAGCAGTAATAATCGGTAGTGGGGTTGGTACTCATTTTGAATGGGGTTGGTCTGCGATTTATTGTACTGAACGTTCATTTCGGGTATCAATAGATATTCATCGATTTACATGCATTACATATAGAATTTAAATTCGGGAAATCAAATTCTGTTCATACTAAATATTTTTGTAAATATACAGTAAAATTATGGCCCGTATTCTTACCTCTTCAAGTAAGGCTACTTCGAAAAATCGCTACTTCAACTGTCAAATGTCAACTTATATTAAAAATTAGAAAAATAAATTAAATAGGGGAATACAGCGCAATTGAATTAAAAAAAATCTGATGTAGCCAGCACATAACCTCTCGCCAGATATTTTACCTGGTTGTACGCATTAAACGAAAAATATTTTTAAATTCAAATACATATATTCATGTCTCACTACAAAATAATTCTCACATATATTTGCAAAATCTATGGGATATTTTAATATAAATTGTGTACAATACATACATTTTCTTTATATTCAATATCCTGAAATTTTCTTTTTCTACTTTCTTTTTTTTATATTCGTCATATTTTCGCAAATTCCTTTTATATTCTTTTTTACGTATATTCTTTTGCGTTGTTGACTTTTTTTTAATTTCATAATCTTCATAATGATGTACAAATATTTTTAACAGTGGCATAAAAATATTTTTGACAGTGACATTTATGTGTCAATTACAAACATTTGAATTTCTTGCCTTGAAGTAGTTTGATGTGAGAATTTTTACATCAAATTATTTTATATGTATTTCTTTATCTCTAAATCTATAGAAGATATAATAATGAATTTATATTTATCGAATAAAGAATTTAACGTTCTTTAATATAAGTATTTACATAAATTTTCGATAAATAATATTTAGATGACTTTTTTCCTGTAACTGCTACTTCCGGTTGTCCAATTGTTACCAAAACTTAATCAACTCTTACCATTATTGTTAGATTGAGGAATCCGTAGTTAAAGATATTTTAAGTTTTATAGAATTTGAGAAATCGTGGATCCAACATCCACACACACATACGGACATCATCGTAAAAATGTAATAATCAGATTCTATGGACCTTAAAACGTGCTTATTCACTAAAATCTGGATATGCGATTTTTAGCATGAATACAATACCTCTCTTAACGAGAGGTAAAAATTAGAAAAAAATACTGAAAGTATATGCTTAATAATGAATATTAATAAAGAAATAAAACGATATAATTGAAATACTTCGGAAATAAGGGGGTTTTTGTTATAGCAGCTCGTCACTCTTATCAATTCCATATATATATTATTTTAATTGACAGCTCAAAGACGGCCTATAAATATACAACGAATACCAAGTTAGGGGAGGAGCCCACTACCAATGGAAGTAGAGAAATTCAAATAGCGGAGCCGTGGCTATCAGTCCAGTACTGCAATTCTCAAACAGTTTTTATTTGAATATTAATGTTTTGCAATAAACTTAATAATTTAAATACACTTCCAATTATAAATCATGTAGACGTATTTATTTTTTATAAATATAATTTAGAAATATATATTTCAAGAACATTGGGTCCATGAAGAAAACAGTTGGGTATAAAAACATATTCGTGACGTCACATCTATAATTTAAAATTTTGGACTACAACTCGCTTATTAATAGGAATTTTTTCACCAGATTTTCACTGACAGTCTTAGTTGTACATATGTTCAGATGAAATTATATAAAAAAAATGGTGGAATCCCCTATCGTAAGTAGCACTTTTCATTTACAAAAATATAAAACTTATTCTTAAGTAATAATTTAAAAATTAGAAATAGCGCTACTTAGGTGGGACCTTTGTATTTCTGAAACCAATGCAAATGAACAGACACACCAAAAATGCAAAACTGACAATAATTTATTGGTTTTCGTTTATTTACTAAATTTTTTCTCTTAGAAACGAGAGAAACGTACTACTTAAATACTTTAGAAAATCAAATTAAACTATTAAATTTAAAATTAATTTTTATTATAATCAAAGATATGGCTCCTCGTCAGTAATGTATCATTTTCCTGACTCTTATGTAAATAACTATTTTTCTGCTCTTTATAGTATAGTAATAAAAAATCTGTGGCCAGCACATAACCTCTCACCAGTTCCATGTTTAAAATATATATAATATTGAGCCCTGATGTTAATTTTATTGTTATGTAATACAGTGTAACACAGAGAAAATAAAAATTACGGTGAATACGTGACCTAAGTATATAATTCTCTAGAAATAATATAGAATACCGTTTGATAATCGAAATAATAGTTTAACACACCCTATTTATTTTTAACTATAACTTAGTTACCAATTGTTACGTCATGTTATACCGTTAATTTTCTTCAATTTGATAAATAAATATACTTATTATATGATTATTCCGTTATTTTTCTTAGAAAAATAAACTATTACAACGATTACCTAAATTTAGAAACAAATTTCTACGTGAATTCAAAACTATAATTTTTTTTATAACACGAATATATTTACGTTTGTAATTATGAATATTATAGATTATTTCAACCTATTTTGTTTTCAGTTATTTAACTAAAAAGTATGTTAATAAGGATGATTAATAATCGATACTTTTAATTAAAATATTAATGATTAAATAAAATATAACTAAGAATAACAAATGGAATACAGAAATATCAATACAAAATATACTAACTCAATGATAATATAAGATTTCCTATGTGAAACCTGTATTTTGAATACTTTTTTTTTCTGTATTAACCCTGGACCAGGGTTGAAATATTTTGAACGGATCGCTCGATTGACTTTACGAACGTTTCGAATTACATCGGATCAATCCGATCGACTTTTCGAGAACGCTTATCGATAACGCCCGCAAAATGTACGAAACTTATTCTGAAGTTCCTGAAAATGGAAGCCACCCTTGGGCGAAATGGCGAGATATTGTTATGTCCAATACACAACCCAGTTTTTTGTGCAAGCGAATAATATTGTCAATAAGGATAAAAATGTTCAGTTAAGAACGTACGAAGCAACCTTGGAAGGCATGGTTCGATCTTGAGTTGATCGGATCCCAAATTTTGAAGATTTGTGGCAAAAGGGTAATAAATATTTTAACTACTGAAATTTTTGTACTTTACAGTGGCTTATATTTTTCCATAAAAATGTAATTCTTGTTTTTGTATTTTATATTGTTTTCAAATCATATTAATTTTTTATAGTTACATTAAGTACATACAATAACATTGGAATCTACTAACGTTGCAATAATATATAGACGATAATTATAACAGTTTTGAAATAATGTTTTAACAACGATTTTTTTTTAATAAACCCTAGAAATATTATATGAAATAGCAGCAATGTACCTTCTTTTCTCAAATGCTATATGTATGTTGTAAACTATATAAATTATGATAAATTATGAACATTGTTAATGGAATATTAAAATATGATTAATAACAATCATTTTTCTTAAAAAATATATTTCAAAATTACTACAACAAATACGTAAATAATAATAATTGTTGCCAAGTGTCTATGACAGATTGTGTATATTTATTAATAATTACAGCAAAAATGAGTATAGAATCTGAAAATGGGACAATTAAGGATCATTTTTTGTATAAAACATATTGCAATAATGTTTAAACAATAGCAATAAACAATGATAAACATTGTGATTAGTTGACAGCTGATTGATAATCAACTTCATTCCGGTGAAATTTTTACATGGAAAAATAAAAGAATACGAATGTTTTAAAAAAATATTTAATATTTTTTCATAATTAGCATGCAATGTAGCATCGTTTCATAAAGATTATTTACATTTTAATGATTATCAATAATTTTTGTCCAGTAAATACATAACTTCACACTTATACTCCATCTCTCTCTAACGCATTGCTCTTACGAGTCGAGCGGCCATGACCATGATTCAATCGAGTTTCAGCTCTCGTTGTATCCACGTCGCTCTGCGCTCCGCTCTTGAAAATTTCAAACTTCGTTAATTATAATAAAACTGATGGAGTAGTTGAATTACAGTTATTAAAAGTGTTTAGTGCTAAAATTATGGTCGTTAAGCCCTTTGGGCGACCATAATCAATTATTTATATCAGAAGTTTTTATAAGCGGCCATTTTGGTTTGTGCAGGTGTACGATTGTTTGTCAACAGGTATGAATAGCTTTGCTTTTCTTGTTCAACAATTTTAAGTTTTTCGTTGAAGAATAAATATTATTTAAATAACTTTGTTGATATTTTATGATAATTATATAATGAAATTAAGATAGTGAATGCTTGTTTAATAGTGTAGTGTTAACATTATCGGTAAAATTAGTGGATATTTATATTCATTTCTTCATCTTTCAGGACAGAAATGAATATAAACCCAGCAAAGCAACAGTGATGTATCAATTTGGCGATAGAATTCTTCCGAAAATGTGATTTGGATGGAATACTGAGGAAACAGGCGCTGCCCAAATCTTGTATGGGTGATTGTGGCTGAATCTACCGACGCTGGTTTTAAAGGTAGGTCGAATTTTTTTTATTATAATTACAGTGAACCCTCAAGTTTTGATATATTGGTCAGGCCCTTTGAGTGCGAAATGCTAAGTGAGTAGGAAATCCCTTTTTGTCGTATGTACGCATAAAATTTTTTTTGAATATGTCATTAAATTCTAGAATATTCTGTAGTTTCTTGGCGATTTTAAATAAAACCGGCTGAGCTCAGTTTAGTTTTAAATAGCGACACAAACAGATAGAACCTTATGGAATTTTATGGAAAATTCCAGAACTTTCTCGAAATTCTGTACTTTCTGAAAAATTCTAGAACTGTGGAACTTTATGAAAAACCTTCTTAAACTTTTATGTACATTTTCGATTGTGTTGATACATGTAAGAAACTTTTCGAATTCCGGAATATTTAAGTTTATGTACCTAGAATGTGGATTGTTCTGAAATTTTTACGTGAAAACTCCCAGGCGTCGCTGGTTACTTTAACTAGTGACTAAATACAGTGAATTTAAGAATAATGTGGTTAGGATGTCAAGTACAAAACGCTTATTTTATTGTTTAAAAAAGAGCATAATTTGTCGTATAATTATTGTTTTTTTCAAATCGAACATTGCTGTCATTTTTTTACAGTAGTGTGTAATGTGAGACTGAAAGGCCACTTGACTCATTTTGGATTATGCCAATCAGAAATTGTTTCATGTAGTCATTTATTTGTTTGGAATAATTAATAGAATTCACTAACTGCGAACTGCCACATTTTCTTCAGAAACATGTAAATATATAAATATTTTTCTGAAACACAAATGTTCAAAATTTTAAATTTGTGCTCGCAATCTGTTCTAACCCTACACTTGAATCAGGGTTTGAAAATTTTTCATCGGATCGCTCTGTCTGGCTGATCGGAGTGAGTTTACGAACGCGTCAGATTAAGCGGATTGACTTTACGAACGCTTCATACTTCGGATCAAACGCTTTATGTATAGTTGTACGCAATTCCGAAAAACAAATTTACAAATGTTTTGTGGGATTTTTTCTTCAGAAACGATGGCAATACTAACTTTGCGTTGGCGGTAATTTGAATGTTTAGATTTGGGCCACACTATGCGGAACCGGTAAAACTGCATCCGGTTAACCGGGATGGACCATACAATGACCACATATCCTGCTAGACAGGACGGTAGCAATGACAACCCGATTCGGACACACATCTGATCAGTGCAGAGTCCAAACAGTATAAGTTTTCTAATTAAAACAAAACCGTACAATAGTGAACGCTCGCATTATCTTCAATGTGTTGTAGCTGTCATGCCGCAAATTGACCGTCCCGTCAAACCGCAACGTGCTGCGGTAGTATCCGGTAGTCTGACCGCAACCGCATCGGTACGGACACATTCATTTACAACAATACGTTGTTGTTGTCTGCCCGGTTTGACGGGACCGGTTTACTAGGAAGACAACAGCGTATTGTTGTATGTAAATGAATGTGTGCACACCGATGCGGTTGCGGTCCGGTTACCGGAAACTATCACAGCATCATGTTGAGGTTTTACGGGGGGGGGGTCAATTTGCCGCATAACAACTACAACATATTGAAGATAATGCGAGTGTTCACTATTATACGGTTTTGTTTTTTTAACTGAAAACGTATACTGTTTGAGATCAACACTGATCGATTTTGATCCGACTCTGTTCGAATAGGGTTGTTATTGCTGCCGTCCTGTTTACCGGGATTAATGTGATCGCTGTATGATCCATCCCGTTTAACTGGGTGCAGTTTTACCGGTCCAGCTAAAACGCATAATATGGCCCAAGCCTAAATAAACAATCCTTGCAAAATTCAAAAATATTAACAATATATTATACCGGGTGGTGCTCGAAATCCGTTACATAGGCATTTAACATGGAAAAACCATTTCCCCTAGCGCGTTGCTCCCCAATTTATTTTAGAGAAAAATTCTCAAATAAAATTTGTAGAATATAAAATTCTGCATGTAAATCAGTAAACAAAATTCATTTCGTATGTTTAGTAACTCCAGAAATAGAATATGAAAATTTTGAAAATTCCATTTTAATAGTGCTAGCCATGGAATTAAAACAAAAAAGACAAACAAATATGATGATTAAAATTAAAATGTCAAATATTGTGATTTTTTGTCAAGAAAAATTGAGTATTTTGATTTGAACTGATTTGAACAGTCCTTAAGAATTTTTAATTTTACGTTGTGATAATTTTATTAAATAATAAAATATAAATTAAATTTTATGACAAATAAACACACGTTGCTTATTGATTCAAATGCAAAATGGAGTATGTGACCAAATTTAAATTTTTACATAATATAAAATATCCATATTTTTTACATCGATTAATTATTCGTACTTCACGAGAAAATAATTATTAAAAATTTGGGGAAGGGATTTGTGACGTGACAAAGATAGAAGAGTGAAAAAAGACTGTTAGAATGGGAGGGAAAGACATAGTTATACCCAAATGTCACCATGCCACACCACCTCAACATAAGCGCGACTCTGATAGGCTGATTTATAACTGTCTCCTTCCTGCAGTCTATCTGTCTTCGTCCACGATTCTAACATACTTTCGGCTTCTCCAAAACATTAAATTGTTAATAACAAGATTATTACAAATTAATGTTTAGTTTTTGTTATTACAATGAGAAGCTACAGTGGTTAGTTTTTAGATTTTATGACACATATTGAAATTCGAATATGGTTAACATACCCCATTGTATGTTCTACAACTTTTATTTGAAGAATTTTTTCTAAAATAATTTGGGGAGCAACGCGCAAGGAAAAACGGCTTTCCCATGTTAAATGCCTATGTAAGGGATTTCAAGCGCCACTCTGTATATAATATTAATTAAAATAATATTAAATTATCTTTGGATAGTGAAACAACATCCATATTGTTTTAAGTTTTAATCATGCAGTTTTAAACAACATCTTGAAGGTGGTGGCCACTGTTCTCTATTCACTAACGAAACCTATTTCTGAAGCTCTTCTCACACGTTCCAACATTCAGGCTATTTCCTGCCGAATAAGATTCTTCAGCTGAAGCAATATTATTGTAGGGCGGTGTTTGTAAACCTTTGCCTTGAGAAATCCCCATAAAAAAATCACAAGCGCGCCGCCCACGGGATGGCACCTCGAATCGAGATGAGCCGTCAAGGGAACATTGCCTTCACAACTATCTGATTTTTTATGGGAATATCTCAAGACAGAAGTTTACAAACACCGCCCGAAAATTGTAATGTGTAGAGAGGAGCTTCAGAAACCTTTTGCATCAGTGCATAGAAAACAGTGGTCACCATCTTCAAGATTTTTTCTTTAGAACTGCATTATTTAAAACTTGAAATTATGTTCTTTCATTATCCAAAGATATTTATTGTCTATCAGCTATACTTTTTATTTTCTTTGCTTTTTTAAAAAAAGGAAGTTACTAAGCACCACTTATAAAATAGATTGTATGAAGTTTACACCCGTGTAAAATCTACAAAAGTGCTTAAATTTTAAGTTATTCTTGTATATAAATAAATATTAACTCGTAACTTGTAATAAGAATTTCAGGACAGCTGAAACATATTAAAATCCATCATTTTCTTCATCAACTTTACAAACTACGTACTCAATTTCAGAGTATACACTCTATACTTAAATTAAGAAATTAGTACACTACTTTTAAGAATTCTATGCTCTTAAAATATAGTGGAACGCAGCCAATTTTGCGAGACATCTATCCACAAAGTGGTAAACTAAAACTACAACGTGTTCTCTCCCCGCTCCTATCATTGGCAAATGAACCTCGTGGTTGCATGTCTTCATGTTTGCTCCAAGGAAAATGCATTTTATATGCGGAAAAACTTGGAGAACTAGTGAAAACTTATGGAGAAAAGCAAGATAAAGTGTTTGTGCATCATTTGAGATAATAATTTTTACGGGGACCTATCGTTTAGTTTGCAAAAATATTTAGTTTAGTGTTTGGTTGAAGATGAAATTATTGTAAGTTAATTTTAGTTATTTATTTAAATATACTTCAAACTACTAGAAATATAGTTTTTCCATAATTCAAATAATATTCTTATGTATTTTGTATGGATTCGTATTTTGAAGTATTTTTTTAAACATTCAATCCTGTATTTTGTTCACAAAATGGTGGAATTTATATGGGAAACATATAAAAATGTCTATATTTTACGTTTAAATACATATATTTGCTTTAGTATTGATTTTCTACATATATTCCACGTTTTATTTCGTAAAAATCAGTCTCACTTGCTCGTTCATTGTTTTGTTGGAAGCCCGCGAACTTGGTAAAAACTTGTCCGGTTTCGCAAAGATCCGAATTAGTGTATTTGTATTTTATATCATTTAAATGGGTGATAGTTATTTAAAAAAATAAAATATAATTTTATTTTTATATTTAATTATCCATTTAACAACGTAACCAATTATTAACAAATTAATTATCTAATAATCACACCACTGCCGGCAAGCTGGTCTTCTGTTTATTGTCAACGAAACAATTGTAATATTTCTTAGGTTTTTAAAGTATCGTTTACATTTGTATTGTTTTGATAGTGAAATATTGTTGTATTTTGTTGCATATTAGCAACAATGGTAAGTTTAAACAATAGTTAAACTGTTTTAACTGTTATTTTTGCTGATAAATTTATTTGTTTAATGAATCGCCTAATGATTATAAAGAAAACTTAATTTGAAATTTGTTTATGTACAAAAATAAATACATCAAAATAGTTTCTGATGTGTGTTAATATTTTAATAGCTTGAATAGTGAAATATTGTTAACCATTGTTGCACATTAGCAACAATAGTAAGTTTAAATAATAGTTTGACTGCGTTACTAGTTATTTTTGATGATAACATGTATTATTATTGAAATACTTGTATTTTAAAATAAATTTTTGTGTTCCAGAGTTCCAGTGAATGAAAAGATGTTTCTTGGAGGATCGATCCATATTGGATGTTGCTGATTCAAGGAGCTGTCCTGGAGTATCTGAGCCGTGCAGCCGTGATGAGGATAAGTGGTCCGTCTTGCTGGTAGCTGAGCTGTGTTCATCTATGTAAGTCGTTATAATGTGCCTTCTCTTCACTGTCCCTTTTTTGCTATTTTTTTCAGCTTAACACAAAAGTAAATTCATTTTTCTCCTGAAAATATGGTTTATGTTGTTGAATTTAATTCATATAATCATATTTTCTTCTGTACTTCATTTCCGAGGCACATTGTGAATGTCTATCTATGTTATTAACATCGGGCGTCGTTTAAATCGTTACTATATCGTAAATAAATCTGCGAAACTTAGTTTTTTAATATTTGAGTTATTTTAAATAAATATCCGTTCGTTCAGTGATAGGTTTTTCCCTAAAAAATTGTATTTGTTTAAATTAATATTTAAACAAGTACGGTTTACATTATAGGTTTCCAGCGAAGTTTCCAAGGAGTGTAAAGGCTGGTCTAAGCCTTTGGTCAACAACAGGGCTTGTCTAAAACTTTGTCTAAGGTTTTAAGGTATTTAAGGCCAATTTACAACCACAAGAAGGCAGCAATAGTTAAGATTTATTTTAGTTATTAAAGTCGCGATTAATTTTTTGATATTATTACATTAAAATTAAATTAATTTACATTTTAAAGTTGGAGTAAAATATAATTAAAGTTTCGCAGATACATTTCGGGTTCGGGTCGGTTTCCGCGTTATTTAAGGCTAGGGTAGCGAAGTTTTCAATTGGAGTGTCTACTCTATTATGATTTAATTTAATACTACACGGGATTAGTTGTTAAATAAATTGTTAGAAATGTAAAATACTCGGGTTCAAAACCATATGATAAATTTGAAGTTATTATTTTTTAAAATATTTGAGTTTTTATTGCCATTAACATATACGTCACACAACAGCTAAACGAGCTACCGCAAATAATTTCTATATTATTAAAAATACAATAAAATACTATAAGAAAATCTTGTAAAAGTGCAAGGGGGACATCCGAATAGAGAAGGAAATATTTTTTAAACCAGTGGTTCTCAAGTTACAACACAAAATTATATATTTTTTAAATAGGATGGTATTTATCTTTTAGGTCCATTCGATAGAGTATTTTTTCTTTTCTTTAATCATTTTATATCCTAACATAAACAAAAATATTGAAAGAAATTCGATTGAAATTTAAATAAATTTGATTTTTTATAGTTGTGTTTCAGTAGGCAATAAAAACTTGGAGTATTGTATAATATATGCACTTAGTTTTTTTTTATTATTTTTAATGAAATTGTTGACAAAAAATGTATTTAATTTTGATTCAATAATGTTATTAATTTTATAGAGAAAAAATAGATAATAGACACTTCATTTAGAAACGAAACTACATGTATGAATGATCTATAGCACCGGCTGTAGATCTTATTAGATTTTTCTCGATTTCAGGATTTCAGGTGAAGAAAACATCAGATGAAGAAAAGAACAGCCCCCACCCCTGCATGCTTTTGCTTTTTTTTCAGTTTTCCTCTTGTCTATCCAAGCAGCTCTTTCTAGTATATACCCCTTTTAGAAGATTAGAGTCAATTTCCCAAGGCCGACTGGGACCCATTGTGGCAAACTCAGTCGTCCTTTTGCTGCTCCCCTCTGGGATAGGGCAGGGTTGCCTCTGGGAAGGTCGCTCTACCCAAACTAGAGTCCGCCGGACTGAGTAACTCCCTGTACTGATTCCCAGTTTTTGAAATAAATAAATAAATTATATATGATACAGCATATTACCCATTGCTGGGTGATGGCATATTCATATCGTGCGGGCGTCTACAAGGCTTCGCCTCACGGGCACTCATCGCTGGCATGGAGAGTTCACCCCAGGAGGCATTGAAACAGATACACACTTAAATTAGCTTATGTGAATTTTAAAGTACTAGTTTACAGTTTTAAATGATTACAGTTAGTTTATTTTCGTTTTAGTTTTAAATAATTACAATTAATTTACTTGCATTTTAAAGTATTAATTTGAAGTTTTAAGTGATTACAATTAGTTTACTTGTATTTTAAAAATTTAGTTTACATTTTTAAACAATTATAATTAGTTTACTTGCATTTTGCAGTTTCTACATTCAGTTTTAACTTATTAAATTGTAGTTACACACACTTGCTTTTGTATTAATTTTGCAAACATACATACATACACACCCGTCATATATTATGTATTATGTAAAAATAAATAATAAACATATGAACAAAATGTGTTTTTTTGTATTCACCTTAACTTTTGAAATATCCGTTCGTCGCCGCGATTCGTCCGTATATATTGTTGATTTCTTATGTATTTATATATGTATGTATATTATGTATTTATGCATGTATATTATGTATGTATATTGTGGTTAGGGCGTGAGCAGTTTCAACGGGGGCTCTTGAGCTAACTTTTCCCTTTCAGGTGCACGGCCGCTAGGTATGGTTGGGCGACTAGCGGTATTTGCATGTTGTGCCCCTTTTCTTTCTCGCTGCAACGCAGGTTGGGCTTGAAAGAGCTTAACTGGGCTTGAGTGTGAGGCAGCTTAGCCCTGGGACTAGCTTGGGGCGGCATTGTATCGCTAACACTCAAGTTCAGGGCCTGGTCTGCCACACTCGCGGTGGTGCGAACCTGTAGCTCTTGTGGTGGAAGCATCCGGGGCGCAGGAAGACCCTAGGGACGTACACACTTTACACAAACTCAACACCGTCGTTGAGTACACACACGTTAGGTTCCCCCATTTTATGTTTATGTATGTATGTTTACTTTTCAGTTTTATCAAGAGCCCCACATCATCATTTATTTATTTATGTTTTATATGTATGTATTTGTATATTTCTTAGCTAAAATTTTAGGTAGGATGTCTAAAAACAATAGTAATTAATAATAAATTATCTAATTGCGGTAAAATATAACTTGAACTGCGTCGAAAAGGTCAAAAATTTCAGATAAATTTCAAAGAAATGTTATTCGTTTTTCTTTCAGGATTTCTACATCTTCATATTTAGTCAGACAATTATTAAGGACGTTATATGCAAGAATTAGTTGCAGAATTTCTAGCCATCGAGAAAAGATTTTTCGTTATACCTATTACAAAAATATGTCATTAGATTTTGGCTAAAATTGTTAACCCAGACGTGGTACTTTACTGGAAGCTCTTAATAGATCTTCTTGAAAAAATATATTTGAATATGATCCAAATTTTCTCAAATTTGGTATTGAAAACTCTTATAAAATTTAAAACAACATATTAGATTTTAACTTGGAACTCTTATCAGATTTTTGAGGAAAAATATTATAAGATTTTGTTTACAAACTATCAACCGGATGTAAGTGATTGTTGTTTGAAACACGGAGTTGGCGGGAGGTTATCAGTAAATCTCCATCAGGCTTAGTTTTGGGCAATTTGATTGACTATTTTTTGGGACCGTTATATGATAAAAACCAACAAATGTTTTATTATGAACAATGAATTTTCGTCTAGCTCATTTTCTTTATTTTTGTCTGTAGCTTCTAAACCATTAAACCTAGCAACTTGTACGTTGAAAATTTGGAATCTACATGAAATTCTCTATAATATACATCAGCACTGATGTTTTTGTACAGGCTGTTCCAAAAGTTACAGGCAGTTAAATGTTACTTTTTATTATGAACAATAAATTTTCGTCTAGTTCTTTTTCTTTATTTTTGCCTGTAGCTTTTAAACCATTAAAGCTAGGAACTTGTACGTTCAAATTTGGAATCTACATGAAATTCTGTTTTTGTATAGGCTGTTCCAAAAGTTACAGGCAGTTAAATGTTACTTTTTATTATGAACAATAAATTTTCGTCTAGCTCATTTTCTCTATTTTTGTCTGTAGCTTTTAAACCATTAAAGCTAGGAACTTGTACGTTGAAAATTTGAATTCTACATGAAATTCTCTATAATATACATCAGCACTGATGTTGTATAGGCTGTTCCAAAAGTTACAGGCAGTTAAATGTTACTTTTTATTATGAACAATAAATTTTCTTCTAGCTCATTTTCTCTATTTTTGTCTGTAGCTTTTAAACCATTAAAGCTAGGAACTTGTACGTTGAAAATTTGAATTGTACATGAAATTCTCTATAATATACATCAGCACTGATGTTGTTGTATAGGCTGTTCCAAAAGTTACAGGCAGTTAAATGTTACTTTTTATTATGAACAATAAATTTTCGTCTAGCTCATTTTCTCTATTTTTGTCTGTAGCTTTTAAACCATTAAAGCTAGGAACTTGTACGTTGAAAATTTGAATTCTACATGAAATTCTCTATAATATACATCAGCACTGATGTTGTTGTATAGGCTGTTCCAAAAGTTACAGGCAGTTAAATGTTACTTTTTATTATGAACAATAAATTTTCGTCTAGCTCATTTTCTCTATTTTTGTCTGTAGCTTTTAAACCATTAAAGCTAGGAACTTGTACGTTGAAAATTTGAATTCTACATGATATTCTCTATAATATACATCAGCACTGATGTTGTTGTATAGGCTGTTCCAAAAGTTACAGGCAGTTAAATGTTACTTTTTATTATGAACAATAAATTTTCTTCTAGCTCATTTTCTCTATTTTTGTCTGTAGCTTTTAAACCATTAAAACTAGGAACTTGTACGTTGAAAATTTGAATTCTACATGAAATTCTCTATAATATACATCAGCACTGATGTTGTTGTATAGGCTGTTCCAAAAGTTACAGGCAGTTAAATGTTACTTTTTATTATGAACAATAAATTTTCGTCTAGCTCATTTTCTCTATTTTTGTCTGTAGCTTTTAAACCATTAAAGCTAGGAACTTGTACGTTGAAAATTTGAATTCTACATGAAATTCTCTATAATATACATCAGCACTGATGTTGTTGTATAGGCTGTTCCAAAAGTTACAGGCAGTTAAATGTTACTTTTTATTATGAACAATAAATTTTCGTCTAGCTCATTTTCTCTATTTTTGTCTGTAGCTTTTAAACCATTAAAGCTAGGAACTTGTACGTTGAAAATTTGAATTCTACATGATATTCTCTATAATATACATCAGCACTGATGTTGTTGTATAGGCTGTTCCAAAAGTTACAGGCAGTTAAATGTTACTTTTTATTATGAACAATAAATTTTCGTCTAGCTCATTTTCTCTATTTTTGTCTGTAGCTTTTAAACCATTAAAGCTAGGAACTTGTACGTTGAAAATTTGAATTCTACATGAAATTCTCTATAATATACATCAGCACTGATGTTGTTGTATAGGCTGTTCCAAAAGTTACAGGCAGTTAAATGTTACTTTTTATTATGAACAATAAATTTTCGTCTAGCTCATTTTCTCTATTTTTGTCTGTAGCTTTTAAACCATTAAAGCTAGGAACTTGTACGTTGAAAATTTGAATTCTACATGAAATTCTCTATAATATACATCAGCACTAATGTTGTTGTATAGGCTGTTCCAAAAGTTACAGGCAGTTAAATGTTACTTTTTATTATGAACAATAAATTTTCGTCTAGCTCATTTTCTCTATTTTTGTCTGTAGCTTTTAAACCATTAAAGCTAGGAACTTGTACGTTGAAAATTTGAATTCTACATGATATTCTCTATAATATACATCAGCACTGATGTTGTTGTATAGGCTGTTCCAAAAGTTACAGGCAGTTAAATGTTACTTTTTATTATGAACAATAAATTTTCGTCTAGCTCATTTTCTCTATTTTTGTCTGTAGCTTTTAAACCATTAAAGCTAGGAACTTGTACGTTGAAAATTTGAATTCTACATGATATTCTCTATAATATACATCAGCACTGATGTTGTTGTATAGGCTGTTCCAAAAGTTACAGGCAGTTAAATGTTACTTTTTATTATGAACAATAAATTTTCGTCTAGCTCATTTTCTCTATTTTTGTCTGTAGCTTTTAAACCATTAAAGCTAGGAACTTGTACGTTGAAAATTTGAATTCTACATGATATTCTCTATAATATACATCAGCACTGATGTTGTTGTATAGGCTGTTCCAAAAGTTACAGGCAGTTAAATGTTACTTTTTATTATGAACAATAAATTTTCGTCTAGCTCATTTTCTCTATTTTTGTCTGTAGCTTTTAAACCATTAAAGCTAGGAACTTGTACGTTGAAAATTTGAATTCTACATGATATTCTCTATAATATACATCAGCACTGATGTTGTTGTATAGGCTGTTCCAAAAGTTACAGGCAGTTAAATGTTACTTTTTATTATGAACAATAAATTTTCGTCTAGCTCATTTTCTCTATTTTTGTCTGTAGCTTTTAAACCATTAAAGCTAGGAACTTGTACGTTGAAAATTTGAATTCTACATGAAATTCTCTATAATATACATCAGCACTGATGTTGTTGTATAGGCTGTTCCAAAAGTTACAGGCAGTTAAATGTTACTTTTTATTATGAACAATAAATTTTCGTCTAGCTCATTTTCTCTATTTTTGTCTGTAGCTTTTAAACCATTAAAGCTAGGAACTTGTACGTTGAAAATTTGAATTCTACATGATATTCTCTATAATATACATCAGCACTGATGTTGTTGTATAGGCTGTTCCAATAGTTACAGGCAGTTAAATGTTACTTTTTATTATGAACAATAAATTTTCGTCTAGCTCATTTTCTCTATTTTTGTCTGTAGCTTTTAAACCATTAAAGCTAGGAACTTGTACGTTGAAAATTTGAATTCTACATGATATTCTCTATAATATACATCAGCACTGATGTTGTTGTATAGGCTGTTCCAAAAGTTACAGGCAGTTAAATGTTACTTTTTATTATGAACAATAAATTTTCGTCTAGCTCATTTTCTCTATTTTTGTCTGTAGCTTTTAAACCATTAAAGCTAGGAACTTGTACGTTGAAAATTTGAATTCTACATGATATTCTCTATAATATACATCAGCACTGATGTTGTTGTATAGGCTGTTCCAAAAGTTACAGGCAGTTAAATGTTACTTTTTATTATGAACAATAAATTTTCGTCTAGCTCATTTTCTCTATTTTTGTCTGTAGCTTTTAAACCATTAAAGCTAGGAACTTGTACGTTGAAAATTTGAATTCTACATGAAATTCTCTATAATATACATCAGCACTGATGTTGTTGTATAGGCTGTTCCAAAAGTTACAGGCAGTTAAATGTTACTTTTTATTATGAACAATAAATTTTCGTCTAGCTCATTTTCTCTATTTTTGTCTGTAGCTTTTAAACCATTAAAGCTAGGAACTTGTACGTTGAAAATTTGAATTCTACATGAAATTCTCTATAATATACATCAGCACTGATGTTGTTGTATAGGCTGTTCCAAAAGTTACAGGCAGTTAAATGTTACTTTTTATTATGAACAATAAATTTTCGTCTAGCTCATTTTCTCTATTTTTGTCTGTAGCTTTTAAACCATTAAAGCTAGGAACTTGTACGTTGAAAATTTGAATTCTACATGATATTCTCTATAATATACATCAGCACTGATGTTGTTGTATAGGCTGTTCCAAAAGTTACAGGCAGTTAAATGTTACTTTTTATTATGAACAATAAATTTTCGTCTAGCTCATTTTCTCTATTTTTGTCTGTAGCTTTTAAACCATTAAAGCTAGGAACTTGTACGTTGAAAATTTGAATTCTACATGATATTCTCTATAATATACATCAGCACTGATGTTGTTGTATAGGCTGTTCCAAAAGTTACAGGCAGTTAAATGTTACTTTTTATTATGAACAATAAATTTTCGTCTAGCTCATTTTCTCTATTTTTGTCTGTAGCTTTTAAACCATTAAAGCTAGGAACTTGTACGTTGAAAATTTGAATTCTACATGATATTCTCTATAATATACATCAGCACTGATGTTGTTGTATAGGCTGTTCCAAAAGTTACAGGCAGTTAAATGTTACTTTTTATTATGAACAATAAATTTTCGTCTAGCTCATTTTCTCTATTTTTGTCTGTAGCTTTTAAACCATTAAAGCTAGGAACTTGTACGTTGAAAATTTGAATTCTACATGAAATTCTCTATAATATACATCAGCACTGATGTCGTTGTATAGGCTGTTCCAAAAGTTACAGGCAGTTAAATGTTACTTTTTATTATGAACAATAAATTTTCGTCTAGCTCATTTTCTCTATTTTTGTCTGTAGCTTTTAAACCATTAAAGCTAGGAACTTGTACGTTGAAAATTTGAATTCTACATGATATTCTCTATAATATACATCAGCACTGATGTTGTTGTATAGGCTGTTCCAATAGTTACAGGCAGTTAAATGTTACTTTTTATTATGAACAATAAATTTTCGTCTAGCTCATTTTCTCTATTTTTGTCTGTAGCTTTTAAACCATTAAAGCTAGGAACTTGTACGTTGAAAATTTGAATTCTACATGATATTCTCTATAATATACATCAGCACTGATGTTGTTGTATAGGCTGTTCCAAAAGTTACAGGCAGTTAAATGTTACTTTTTATTATGAACAATAAATTTTCGTCTAGCTCATTTTCTCTATTTTTGTCTGTAGCTTTTAAACCATTAAAGCTAGGAACTTGTACGTTGAAAATTTGAATTCTACATGATATTCTCTATAATATACATCAGCACTGATGTTGTTGTATAGGCTGTTCCAAAAGTTACAGGCAGTTAAATGTTACTTTTTATTATGAACAATAAATTTTCGTCTAGCTCATTTTCTCTATTTTTGTCTGTAGCTTTTAAACCATTAAAGCTAGGAACTTGTACGTTGAAAATTTGAATTCTACATGAAATTCTCTATAATATACATCAGCACTGATGTTGTTGTATAGGCTGTTCCAAAAGTTACAGGCAGTTAAATGTTACTTTTTATTATGAACAATAAATTTTCGTCTAGCTCATTTTCTCTATTTTTGTCTGTAGCTTTTAAACCATTAAAGCTAGGAACTTGTACGTTGAAAATTTGAATTCTACATGATATTCTCTATAATATATACATCAGCACTGATGTTGTTGTATAGGCTGTTCCAAAAGTTACAGGCAGTTAAATGTTACTTTTTATTATGAACAATAAATTTTCGTCTAGCTCATTTTCTCTATTTTTGTCTGTAGCTTTTAAACCATTAAAGCTAGGAACTTGTACGTTGAAAATTTGAATTCTACATGAAATTCTCTATAATATACATCAGCACTGATGTTGTTGTATAGGCTGTTCCAAAAGTTACAGGCAGTTAAATGTTACTTTTTATTATGAACAATAAATTTTCGTCTAGCTCATTTTCTCTATTTTTGTCTGTAGCTTTTAAACCATTAAAGCTAGGAACTTGTACGTTGAAAATTTGAATTCTACATGATATTCTCTATAATATACATCAGCACTGATGTTGTTGTATAGGCTGTTCCAAAAGTTACAGGCAGTTAAATGTTACTTTTTATTATGAACAATAAATTTTCGTCTAGCTCATTTTCTCTATTTTTGTCTGTAGCTTTTAAACCATTAAAGCTAGGAACTTGTACGTTGAAAATTTGAATTCTACATGAAATTCTCTATAATATACATCAGCACTGATGTTGTATAGGCTGTTCCAAAAGTTACAGGCAGTTAAATGTTACTTTTTATTATGAACAATAAATTTTCGTCTAGCTCATTTTCTCTATTTTTGTCTGTAGCTTTTAAACCATTAAAGCTAGGAACTTGTACGTTGAAAATTTGAATTCTACATGATATTCTCTATAATATACATCAGCACTGATGTTGTTGTATAGGCTGTTCCAATAGTTACAGGCAGTTAAATGTTACTTTTTATTATGAACAATAAATTTTCGTCTAGCTCATTTTCTCTATTTTTGTCTGTAGCTTTTAAACCATTAAAGCTAGGAACTTGTACGTTGAAAATTTGAATTCTACATGAAATTCTCTATAATATACATCAGCACTGATGTTGTTGTATAGGCTGTTCCAAAAGTTACAGGCAGTTAAATGTTACTTTTTATTATGAACAATAAATTTTCGTCTAGCTCATTTTCTCTATTTTTGTCTGTAGCTTTTAAACCATTAAAGCTAGGAACTTGTACGTTGAAAATTTGAATTCTACATGATATTCTCTATAATATACATCAGCACTGATGTTGTTGTATAGGCTGTTCCAAAAGTTACAGGCAGTTAAATGTTACTTTTTATTATGAACAATAAATTTTCGTCTAGCTCATTTTCTCTATTTTTGTCTGTAGCTTTTAAACCATTAAAGCTAGGAACTTGTACGTTGAAAATTTGAATTCTACATGAAATTCTCTATAATATACATCAGCACTGATGTTGTTGTATAGGCTGTTCCAAAAGTTACAGGCAGTTAAATGTTACTTTTTATTATGAACAATAAATTTTCGTCTAGCTCATTTTCTCTATTTTTGTCTGTAGCTTTTAAACCATTAAAGCTAGGAACTTGTACGTTGAAAATTTGAATTCTACATGATATTCTTCTATAATATACATCAGCACTGATGTTGTTGTATAGGCTGTTCCAAAAGTTACAGGCAGTTAAATGTTACTTTTTATTATGAACAATAAATTTTCGTCTAGCTCATTTTCTCTATTTTTGTCTGTAGCTTTTAAACCATTAAAGCTAGGAACTTGTACGTTGAAAATTTGAATTCTACATGAAATTCTCTATAATATACATCAGCACTGATGTTGTTGTATAGGCTGTTCCAAAAGTTACAGGCAGTTAAATGTTACTTTTTATTATGAACAATAAATTTTCGTCTAGCTCATTTTCTCTATTTTTGTCTGTAGCTTTTAAACCATTAAAGCTAGGAACTTGTACGTTGAAAATTTGAATTCTACATGATATTCTCTATAATATACATCAGCACTGATGTTGTTGTATAGGCTGTTCCAAAAGTTACAGGCAGTTAAATGTTACTTTTTATTATGAACAATAAATTTTCGTCTAGCTCATTTTCTCTATTTTTGTCTGTAGCTTTTAAACCATTAAAGCTAGGAACTTGTACGTTGAAAATTTGAATTCTACATGATATTCTCTATAATATACATCAGCACTGATGTTGTTGTATAGGCTGTTCCAAAAGTTACAGGCAGTTAAATGTTACTTTTTATTATGAACAATAAATTTTCGTCTAGCTCATTTTCTCTATTTTTGTCTGTAGCTTTTAAACCATTAAAGCTAGGAACTTGTACGTTGAAAATTTGAATTCTACATGAAATTCTCTATAATATACATCAGCACTGATGTTGTTGTATAGGCTGTTCCAAAAGTTACAGGCAGTTAAATGTTACTTTTTATTATGAACAATAAATTTTCGTCTAGCTCATTTTCTCTATTTTTGTCTGTAGCTTTTAAACCATTAAAGCTAGGAACTTGTACGTTGAAAATTTGAATTCTACATGAAATTCTCTATAATATACATCAGCACTGATGTTGTTGTATAGGCTGTTCCAAAAGTTACAGGCAGTTAAATGTTACTTTTTATTATGAACAATAAATTTTCGTCTAGCTCATTTTCTCTATTTTTGTCTGTAGCTTTTAAACCATTAAAGCTAGGAACTTGTACGTTGAAAATTTGAATTCTACATGATATTCTCTATAATATACATCAGCACTGATGTTGTTGTATAGGCTGTTCCAAAAGTTACAGGCAGTTAAATGTTACTTTTTATTATGAACAATAAATTTTCGTCTAGCTCATTTTCTCTATTTTTGTCTGTAGCTTTTAAACCATTAAAGCTAGGAACTTGTACGTTGAAAATTTGAATTCTACATGATATTCTCTATAATATACATCAGCACTGATGTTGTTGTATAGGCTGTTCCAATAGTTACAGGCAGTTAAATGTTACTTTTTATTATGAACAATAAATTTTCGTCTAGCTCATTTTCTCTATTTTTGTCTGTAGCTTTTAAACCATTAAAGCTAGGAACTTGTACGTTGAAAATTTGAATTCTACATGATATTCTCTATAATATACATCAGCACTGATGTTGTTGTATAGGCTGTTCCAAAAGTTACAGGCAGTTAAATGTTACTTTTTATTATGAACAATAAATTTTCGTCTAGCTCATTTTCTCTATTTTTGTCTGTAGCTTTTAAACCATTAAAGCTAGGAACTTGTACGTTGAAAATTTGAATTCTACATGATATTCTCTATAATATATATACATCAGCACTGATGTTGTTGTATAGGCTGTTCCAAAAGTTACAGGCAGTTAAATGTTACTTTTTATTATGAACAATAAATTTTCGTCTAGCTCATTTTCTCTATTTTTGTCTGTAGCTTTTAAACCATTAAAGCTAGGAACTTGTACGTTGAAAATTTGAATTCTACATGAAATTCTCTATAATATACATCAGCACTGATGTTGTTGTATAGGCTGTTCCAAAAGTTACAGGCAGTTAAATGTTACTTTTTATTATGAACAATAAATTTTCGTCTAGCTCATTTTCTCTATTTTTGTCTGTAGCTTTTAAACCATTAAAGCTAGGAACTTGTACGTTGAAAATTTGAATTCTACATGAAATTCTCTATAATATACATCAGCACTGATGTTGTTGTATAGGCTGTTCCAAAAGTTACAGGCAGTTAAATGTTACTTTTTATTATGAACAATAAATTTTCGTCTAGCTCATTTTCTCTATTTTTGTCTGTAGCTTTTAAACCATTAAAGCTAGGAACTTGTACGTTGAAAATTTGAATTCTACATGATATTCTCTATAATATACATCAGCACTGATGTTGTTGTATAGGCTGTTCCAAAAGTTACAGGCAGTTAAATGTTACTTTTTATTATGAACAATAAATTTTCGTCTAGCTCATTTTCTCTATTTTTGTCTGTAGCTTTTAAACCATTAAAGCTAGGAACTTGTACGTTGAAAATTTGAATTCTACATGAAATTCTCTATAATATACATCAGCACTGATGTTGTTGTATAGGCTGTTCCAAAAGTTACAGGCAGTTAAATGTTACTTTTTATTATGAACAATAAATTTTCGTCTAGCTCATTTTCTCTATTTTTGTCTGTAGCTTTTAAACCATTAAAGCTAGGAACTTGTACGTTGAAAATTTGAATTCTACATGATATTCTCTATAATATACATCAGCACTGATGTTGTTGTATAGGCTGTTCCAAAAGTTACAGGCAGTTAAATGTTACTTTTTATTATGAACAATAAATTTTCGTCTAGCTCATTTTCTCTATTTTTGTCTGTAGCTTTTAAACCATTAAAGCTAGGAACTTGTACGTTGAAAATTTGAATTCTACATGATATTCTCTATAATATACATCAGCACTGATGTTGTTGTATAGGCTGTTCCAATAGTTACAGGCAGTTAAATGTTACTTTTTATTATGAACAATAAATTTTCGTCTAGCTCATTTTCTCTATTTTTGTCTGTAGCTTTTAAACCATTAAAGCTAGGAACTTGTACGTTGAAAATTTGAATTCTACATGATATTCTCTATAATATACATCAGCACTGATGTTGTTGTATAGGCTGTTCCAAAAGTTACAGGCAGTTAAATGTTACTTTTTATTATGAACAATAAATTTTCGTCTAGCTCATTTTCTCTATTTTTGTCTGTAGCTTTTAAACCATTAAAGCTAGGAACTTGTACGTTGAAAATTTGAATTCTACATGATATTCTCTATAATATATATACATCAGCACTGATGTTGTTGTATAGGCTGTTCCAAAAGTTACAGGCAGTTAAATGTTACTTTTTATTATGAACAATAAATTTTCGTCTAGCTCATTTTCTCTATTTTTGTCTGTAGCTTTTAAACCATTAAAGCTAGGAACTTGTACGTTGAAAATTTGAATTCTACATGAAATTCTCTATAATATACATCAGCACTGATGTTGTTGTATAGGCTGTTCCAAAAGTTACAGGCAGTTAAATGTTACTTTTTATTATGAACAATAAATTTTCGTCTAGCTCATTTTCTCTATTTTTGTCTGTAGCTTTTAAACCATTAAAGCTAGGAACTTGTACGTTGAAAATTTGAATTCTACATGATATTCTCTATAATATACATCAGCACTGATGTTGTTGTATAGGCTGTTCCAAAAGTTACAGGCAGTTAAATGTTACTTTTTATTATGAACAATAAATTTTCGTCTAGCTCATTTTCTCTATTTTTGTCTGTAGCTTTTAAACCATTAAAGCTAGGAACTTGTACGTTGAAAATTTGAATTCTACATGAAATTCTCTATAATATACATCAGCACTGATGTTGTTGTATAGGCTGTTCCAAAAGTTACAGGCAGTTAAATGTTACTTTTTATTATGAACAATAAATTTTCGTCTAGCTCATTTTCTCTATTTTTGTCTGTAGCTTTTAAACCATTAAAGCTAGGAACTTGTACGTTGAAAATTTGAATTCTACATGATATTCTCTATAATATACATCAGCACTGATGTTGTTGTATAGGCTGTTCCAAAAGTTACAGGCAGTTAAATGTTACTTTTTATTATGAACAATAAATTTTCGTCTAGCTCATTTTCTCTATTTTTGTCTGTAGCTTTTAAACCATTAAAGCTAGGAACTTGTACGTTGAAAATTTGAATTCTACATGAAATTCTCTATAATATACATCAGCACTGATGTTGTTGTATAGGCTGTTCCAAAAGTTACAGGCAGTTAAATGTTACTTTTTATTATGAACAATAAATTTTCGTCTAGCTCATTTTCTCTATTTTTGTCTGTAGCTTTTAAACCATTAAAGATAGGAACTTGTACGTTGAAAATTTGAATTCTATATGATATTCTCTATAATATACATCAGCACTGATGTTGTTGTATAGGCTGTTCCAAAAGTTACAGGCAGTTAAATGTTACTTTTTATTATGAACAATAAATTTTCGTCTAGCTCATTTTCTCTATTTTTGTCTGTAGCTTTTAAACCATTAAAGCTAGGAACTTGTACGTTGAAAATTTGAATTCTACATGAAATTCTCTATAATATACATCAGCACTGATGTTGTTGTATAGGCTGTTCCAAAAGTTACAGGCAGTTAAATGTTACTTTTTATTATGAACAATAAATTTTCGTCTAGCTCATTTTCTCTATTTTTGTCTGTAGCTTTTAAACCATTAAAGCTAGGAACTTGTACGTTGAAAATTTGAATTCTACATGATATTCTCTATAATATACATCAGCACTGATGTTGTTGTATAGGCTGTTCCAAAAGTTACAGGCAGTTAAATGTTACTTTTTATTATGAACAATAAATTTTCGTCTAGCTCATTTTCTCTATTTTTGTCTGTAGCTTTTAAACCATTAAAGCTAGGAACTTGTACGTTGAAAATTTGAATTCTACATGATATTCTCTATAATATACATCAGCACTGATGTTGTTGTATAGGCTGTTCCAAAAGTTACAGGCAGTTAAATGTTACTTTTTATTATGAACAATAAATTTTCGTCTAGCTCATTTTCTCTATTTTTGTCTGTAGCTTTTAAACCATTAAAGCTAGGAACTTGTACGTTGAAAATTTGAATTCTACATGAAATTCTCTATAATATACATCAGCACTAATGTTGTTGTATAGGCTGTTCCAAAAGTTACAGGCAGTTAAATGTTACTTTTTATTATGAACAATAAATTTTCGTCTAGCTCATTTTCTCTATTTTTGTCTGTAGCTTTTAAACCATTAAAGATAGGAACTTGTACGTTGAAAATTTGAATTCTATATGATATTCTCTATAATATACATCAGCACTGATGTTGTTGTATAGGCTGTTCCAAAAGTTACAGGCAGTTAAATGTTACTTTTTATTATGAACAATAAATTTTCGTCTAGCTCATTTTCTCTATTTTTGTCTGTAGCTTTTAAACCATTAAAGCTAGGAACTTGTACGTTGAAAATTTGAATTCTACATGATATTCTCTATAATATACATCAGCACTGATGTTGTTGTATAGGCTGTTCCAAAAGTTACAGGCAGTTAAATGTTACTTTTTATTATGAACAATAAATTTTCGTCTAGCTCATTTTCTCTATTTTTGTCTGTAGCTTTTAAACCATTAAAGCTAGGAACTTGTACGTTGAAAATTTGAATTCTACATGATATTCTCTATAATATACATCAGCACTGATGTTGTTGTATAGGCTGTTCCAAAAGTTACAGGCAGTTAAATGTTACTTTTTATTATGAACAATAAATTTTCGTCTAGCTCATTTTCTCTATTTTTGTCTGTAGCTTTTAAACCATTAAAGCTAGGAACTTGTACGTTGAAAATTTGGAATCTACATGATATTCTCTATAATATACATCAGCACTGATGTTGTTGTATAGGCTGTTCCAAAAGTTACAGGCAGTTAAAAGTACACATATTTTTAAATACTTTCTATTATGAACAATTAATTTCTGTCTAGCTCATTGTCTCTACTAATATGTTCTTCGGCTTCATATAAAAGTAAAGTATCACCTGTGTATCAATTTTTGGCAAAATTCTAATATGTCGTTCTCATTAATCTAAAAGTCTTATACACCAAATTTGAAAAGTTTTGGAATGTATCTTAATATAATTTTCACGAAAATCTATTCAGAGCTTCAAGTAAAGTATCACTTCCGGTTTATCAATTTTGGCAATATTCTAATATGTCGTTCTCATTAATCTAAAAGTCTTTAATACTAAATTTGAAAAGTTTTAGAATATATCTTAATATAATTTTCACGAAAATCTGTTCAGAGCTTCAAGTAAAGTATCACTTCCGGTTTATCAATTTTAGCAATATTCTAATATGACGTTCTCATTAATCTAAAAGTCTTAAATACCAAATTTGAAAAGTTTTGGAATATATCTTAATATAGTTTTCACGAAAATCTGTTCAGAGCTTCAAGTAAAGTATCACGTCCGGTTTATCAATTTTAGCAAAAATGTAACATGTCGTTCTCATTAATCTAAAAGTCTTTAATACTAAATTTGAAAAAATTTAGAATATATCTTAATATAGTTTTCACGAAAATCTGTTCAGAGCTTCAAGTAAAGTATCACTTCCGGTTTATCAATTTTAGCAAAAATGTAATATGTCGTTCTCATTAATCTAAAAGTCTTTAATACTAAATTTGAAAAGTTTTAGAATATATCTTAATATAATTTTCACGAAAATCTGTTCAGAGCTTCAAGTAAAGTATCACTTCCGGTTTATCAATTTTAGCAAAAATGTAATATGTTGTTCTCATTAATCTAAAAGTCTTAAATACAAAATTTGAAATGTTTTGGAATATATCTCAATATATTTTTCACGAAAATCTGTTCAGAGCTTCAAGTAAAGTATCACTTCCGGTTTATCAATTGTAGCCAAAATCTAATATGTTATTCCCCTTGGTATAAAATTCTTAAATACTAAAATGTAGGCATGTAGTAAAACCGTTATGGGTTATGTACCTTCAAAAAACACATCTCCCTAACTACCAGAATAAAATACATCTTATTGTCTTTAACTGAGATATGCATGGACTTAACACCATATTTCCCAACAAATATTACAGTAAGAAGAGTTCATTAGAATGAAATAGTTATATATTCCTCTCTCTGTTTGAAAGTGAGTGTCCACTCCTGTTTGTATTACCCTATGATCACCGAGATATGTTACGGACCTAACACTATGTTTCACAAAAAATAATACAGTAAGAAGAAGAGTTTATTAGAATGAAATAGTTACATATTCTCCTCTCTGTCTAAAAATTCAATATTTGAAAGTGAGTGTTCACTCCCGTTTTTATTATTCTATGTCGTGTTGTCTCTGTCTTGCAGTATACCTTTCTCCGTCACACAGAAATCAATATGCACACGCCGTGATGTTTTATGGTGGAAAAATGAATGGCTCCCGTAAATTATACATGTTGGGGGAATACTTTTAATAAAATAAAACAACCAAAGTCTGGCTAAGGTGACTTAATTTTTTACCTTCCGTCAACTAAATCAATTTTTAGCCAAAAATACCTCCCGCAAATTGCAAATGGCGATTAATCAACAGCACCTCCGGTCAATTGAAAATGAGAATAGAGTACCAGTACCTCTCGCCATAGATCAACAGTACCTCCCGTCAATTGAAAATGGGAATAGAGCACCAGTACATCCCGCAAGCTAATGTAAGTGATGTTTTATGATGACACAATGGCTCCCGTAAATTATACATGTTGAAAGGGTATACTTTTAAATAAAATAAAACAACCAATCAAAGTCTGGTTAAGGGGTGACACCCCACATATTTGTTACAATACCTCCTGCTACGTAAATCAATGTGGAAAGGTGATTTTTTAAACAACAATACCTCCCGCTAATTACAAATGAAGATATATTAACAGCACCTCCCGTCAATTGAAAATGAAAATAGTCCTAGTACTTCCCGCAAACTAATCTAAGTGATGTTTTATGACGAAACAATGGCTCCCGGAAATTATAGGTTTGTTCTAACATATATATCTAGTATTTAACGTGAGGAACATTTTACATAAAACATCAGATTTAAATTTTTTGTTGATGAAACAATGTCCCCCGTAAATTATACATGTTGGGGGAATACTTTTAAATAAAATAAAACAACCAAAGTCTGGCTAAGGTGACTTCATATTTTTTACCTCCCGTCAACTAAATCAAGGTGTAAAGGTGACATATTTTTAATCAACAATACCTCCCGCTAATTACACATGGGGATAGCTTAACAGCACCTCCCGTCAATTGAAAATTGAGCCCCAGTACTTCCCGCAAACTAATTTAAGTGATGTTTTATGACGAAACAATTTCTCTCGGAAATTATAGGATTATTCCAACATATATGTTGGAAGGGAATACTTTTAAATAAATTAAAACAACCAACCATACTCTGGCTAAGATGACACTTCATATTTTTTACAATACCTCCCGCCAGCTGATCAATGTGTAAAGGTGACATATTTTAATCAACAATACCTCTTGCTAATTACAAATGGAGCTAGAGCAACACTATCTCCCGTGAATTGAAAATGATACGACAACGTACCTCCCGCCAACTAAATTCACAATCAAATTTGACCTTAGTACAATTTTATGTTGGCTTAAAATTGTAAGCTAAGCAGAGGCATTTGAAGGTAGCAATTTACAGTAGTGATTTTTACCAGGCGGATTGCACATGCTATTCGCTGAGACGAGAGGAAGTGAGATGTACATATAATCGTTAACGAATTTTGTCTATTGCTTCTTATTCCTTGTCATCTTCCTAGCGTCTTGAACCGTCGTGTTTTTCTTCTCCAAGATCTTCAGTATTACGCTATCCCAGTTGTCTTAAGGTCTTCCTTCGTTTCTTTTTTTCTACTACGTTTATCACCCATAACTAATAAGTTATAATAATTATAGTATTTGTGAATTGAACATTTTATTTACAGAAAACTGATACATCTTTCACAGCTTTAGGAAGAAATTCAAAATTGGTGGTTCTAGAACACAACCAATTTAATATAAATGGGGGGTAAAGCTGTTCGCGTCCGTGGTAGAATACCACACGTGCCCCCCGGTTAACACGAAATGAACAGCAAACGTCCGCCGCCAAACAATGCGAAAGAACCGTGGTAGAATACCACATGTACTCTCCGGTTAACACGAAATAAACAGTGAACATCCGCCGCCAAACAATGCGAAAGAAATTCGATTTAAGCTAATTACAAGATACATCGAATCGAATTGAAAGTTTTTGTCGCTGATATCTTCATAATATGAACAATTAATTTAAAAATATAACACTTACAGACGCAGTATTTAAACGTAGAATTCGAATATTGTAGAATAATCAACGGAGCAACATTTTTCTTTACAATTTCTGCACAATTCACAAGAAATCAAATTTGACTTGGCGATATTTGTTCTACGGATTCGCATAGATGCTCCATCTACAAAGACAATACAGCGGCATGGACAGTAGTTTTCTCAACTGAAATCATATGGAAAATGTAAGTTAAACATCAATTTTGTTATATATTTTTAAATGTTAACAACTTTTGCGTTATTTGTAATGATTTTTAAAAATGTACTAACGATAATAATTATGTAATGAACGAGCAAAATGAAAGCTGTAAAAGAATGACTGAAGTAACTCATTTCTCTTACTATTTCAGATTGCATGCGAGACCATGGGGGCTTCGGAAACATGAAAGTCGCAGCAGAAAAGGACAGAGCACCTTTAGGAGAAACAGGAGACAACTGAGTTGCTGCATTTGGAGCCACATGCCCCAAAATTCAACATGACTTCGGAAACATGGAAATGGCAGTAGAAAAGGGCAGAGCACCATTTAAAGAATCAGAAGACAACAGAGTTTCTGCATTGGGGCGCCACAACCCATAAATTCAAGCGTGCTGTCTGTATGTATAAGGTAAGAATCTTACTAGATTTCATATTATTTGCTTTACAATTCTGTAGCTTTACGGCTATAACAGATATGTCCCATTTAGAATATCTGCAAATTATTATCATTTTTGAAATGGTTTAAAGATTACTACAAACTAATCATTATTATTTAATAGGTGGACTCTTTGGTTGGTCTAAGACTTCAAGGAACTTGGAGAATTTCGATGCAGCGTTCGAGCTTTGGATTTCAACACTGCAGATCTTCTAAGGCAGCTCTTCTAAAGGATAGCTGAGGTCCAGATAAATCTTCTACGGCGTAGATGACCACCGATAGATGAACTGGTAAGAAACTTTGTTTTTTTATAAAATATTTGGTCTCATGTTCAATCATGAGAACTTATAGTCAAAGGAATATGACTATAATATACTCGTATGTCTAAATATTATCTTGTATTCAAATTCAATTTTGAGTACTACATTGAAAGGATTATAACTTTCATGGATGTCTGTATAATATTGAAACAATTTAAAGTTAAAATATCGACTTATTTATCAATAAAATCAATATCTAGGAACATATGATTAACTTATATCTTTCAGGAATCGGACATCAAGAAGACTAGATTAATATAGTAGATTTTAAGTTAGTTTTAAGTTCTTTTAAATGTATTTTCAGGTCTTAATTAAACTTTGGCTCGCCGCGCCGTTGAGCAAACACGCGTTTTCTTTAAAAATGAAAATAAATTGATTAATTTGAAGTGCATTCCTTGGCGATTCATCATAAAATCGTGCGTCTACGTTTGCCACCGTGGTATGCGTACTGCGCGGGATGCCCAGACGGCTCCTAGGGAGAGTGTATGTGAAAAGAAAAATATATGTATCGGGGCATGAATGATGCGAATGGGTGAGAGAATCAGTGAGAGGGTCAGGAAGGTGGGAGAGATTCGAAACTTGTTGTGGGCCCGGGTTTCCTTATTTAACATCACGGTTAGTGGGATGGGTAGGCAGGGTTCGTGCGCGATTTTCCATAATTGAGTGGACTGATATGGTTAGCCATGCTATGTGAAACCAGTTGTTTATTCTGGGGGATCGCTTCGCACTTGTGCGAATGTTTCTAGGGACAGTTTAATTCTTTTGTAAACTTGCTTGCTGACCATCGTATTGGTCTACGCTCTAGATTGCTAGACTCGAATGAGAAAAGATTAAACAAACCTGAATGCTATCACAGGAAACTCTCTTATGGCGTCTATGTGCTCTCCTCATCCGGAGGCAACGTATGTAATCATCATTTAATGTTAATGGCAACGAATAATTAAAGACATGGTAAAGTTTTTGTTTGATTTAACTTTGTTTGAGCACACGGGTTGATCGCGTTCGGGATAGGTGTCGCGTTTAAGACCGGGCGATGTCTTCGGGAGTAGCTCTTCTTCGGCATCCAAGCCGAGTAGATCACATGTAACTGTCTATCTTGTCCTTAGGGAGCTCGCGTTGGCAGGCCGTACATGCAGTGCATCGTGTGGGGTCGGCTTAACCCCCTCGTAAACTACATGTGAGAACCACCCCGGCGTTCTCACTTTTTGTCTTAGCTCGTATATCTCTTTCTCTCAAACTTCGCGTTTAGCTTAGCATAGTCTAGACATAAGATAGCTTGCGTAGACTTAAGATAGCTTAGATATAAGATAGGCAAGGGTTGTTTTTGCTTTTTGAGAGAGAGAAAAAAATTAACGTAACTTCAAACTTTTAGATTTGCTATTCATTGAACGAGAAATTAACGTAAGATAGGCTTAGATTTGCTATTCTTTGAACGAGATATTAACGTAAGATAGGCTATTTTGCGCACTTCACCAACTTAATATGGGGGGGTTCTACAATAGCTTAAGTTTGATTATAAAATATTATTGTACACGAAATTGTATTTATTTAATAAATGGTATATATGGGGAGCGTGGGTTTGGCATTTGAGGGCGGTTGCTCCCTATATATACAATTTATTAAATAAAGAGTATAGTTTTAAGGTAGTTCTAAGTTGGAAGAATTCCCTACCTGCCCTGTCACTGTCGTCGAGATTGCAGTGCCGATTGGTGACGCAGACCATGGCTTCCCCTTCATAAAGACTGTGTTTAAAATGTATGTACACAATAAAACAATCTTTTATGTTGTGTTTATTTTAATTTAAACCTATCACATTAGTTGTACAGTAGGTAGTTTTAGTAAAAATTGTATTTATTATTAAGCATTTAGACGCGGTCAGGGTAAAGTTAGATTTAAAGTATTTATTATAAACGAAGCTTTATATTCATAAATATTATATATTTTCGTAAATGGGCGGTTGGGTAATAACACCAAAAAAATATATAATATAATTTATGTAAAGGTTCGCAATCGGTCTTAAACTGAATAAGAAATCTTGTGCCTTTAACAATGGGAACAAGAAATCTTATTTAGGGACCCCAAGATTTAATTTGTTAAATATTGTAAACGGAACTCTATTTAATATATTATATATTGGGTAGTAGATACCCTAAAAATATATATCTAGAGTTTTGGATCAGTTGTAAAACTAAAATGTTTGTTACCAATTGAAATTATTACGGTTGTATTATTTGTTATTAATTATTTTGCATCTTTACTCTGTAAATAATAGTTTTATCTTCAGATAAACTTTATTTACATGATAAAGAAGCACAATAATTAATAACAAATAAATATAACCATGATAATGGTAATTTTATTTGATAACAAACGTTTTAATTTTATATCTAAACCATTTTTGACACTGTTATTAGATTTGTTAACAAATTTAGTAACATAAATGAACTGAATTATAATACATCAAATTGCATTTATTTTTATTAGTCTTTGTATTTTATAAATATGTATACTTACCCTTGTCCTGAAAAAATAGAAATAGGGATGTTTAAATAATAGTTTGTATTAATTTTGCATGTATTAATAGTTTTTTTGTATTTTACATTGTTGTATTTCATGCAATTACCCTTAATGTACAATATTTTATAGAATAAAATATAAATTAAAATATAATTTGTCTATTGCTTACACGTATGTAGTTTTTAAAACGGCCGCAAGGGTGCAGCAGTTGTCGATAAACGTTGCAATTCAAGTAAAACTGTGCCCATCATATATTTTTGCGCCTAAAATATAGGCAACCATAATTTCATATGGTAGCATCTATGCACGATTTTTTACAAAATTTGGTGTATACTTGCTACTTTAAGGTAGTATCTATACATGATTTTTTACAAAATTTGGTGTATACTTGCTACTTTAAGGTAGCATCTATACACGATTTTTTACAAAATTTGGTGTATACTTGCTACTTTAAGGTAGAATCTATACACGATTTTTTACAAAATTTGGTGTATACTTGCTACTTTAAGGTAGCATCTATACACGATTTTTTACAAAATTTGGTGTATACTTGCTACTTTAGGGTAGCATCTATACACGATTTTTTACAAAATTTGGTGCATTGATGCTTCTTTTTTAATGGATTAAAATCCCCAATAGGTATATCAAAGAAGCATCCATGCACGATTTACTGAGTTTAAATTCCCAGTAGGTATACGCGGTTTCCGACAGGTGCTGCCCCCTGGCGGCTGTTTTAAGAACTATATACGTACTACGATCACGACTCTTAGAAACTATATACTTACGTGTGTTTGAAGGATGTATTATAAAAATTAAAACTAAAGATTGGAAAATAAGTCATTTTTAAATCAATTTTACAGTTTATTAGCAATATATAATTACAAATATATTTAAAATATACATTAACATTTTATTACAATATTTAAATCAAATTTGATAACAAACAGTAAGAAATAATTATGAACAGAATTTTTAAACACAAATGTCTTTTACGTTTGATGTTATAATTCAGTTCATTAATGTTACTAAATTTGTTAACAAATCTAATAACAGTGTCAAACATGGTTTAGATATAAAATTAAAACGTTTGTTATCACATAAAATTACCATTATCATGGTTATATTTATTTGTTATTAATTATTGTGCATCTTTATCATGTAAATAAAGTTTATCTGAAGATAAAACTATTATTTACAGAATAAAGATGCAAAATAATTAATAACAAATAATACAACCGTAATAATTTCAATTGGTAACAAACATTTTAGTTTTACAACTGATCCAAAACTCTAGATATATATTTTTAGGATATCTACTACCCAATATATAATATATTAAATAAGAGTTCCGTTTACAATATTTATCAAATTAAATCTTGGAGTCCCTAAATAAGATTTCTTGTTCCCATTGTTAAAGGCACAAGATTTCTTATTCAGTTTAAGACCGATTGCGAACCTTTACATCAATTATATTATATATTTTTTTGGTGTTATTACCCAACCGCCCATTTACGAAAATATATAATATTTATGAATATAAAGCTTCGTTTACAATAATTACATAAAATCTAATTTTACCCTGACCGCGTTTAAATGCTTAATAATAAATACAATTTTTACTAAAACTACCTACTGTACAACTAATGTGATAGGTTTAAATTAAAATAAACACAACATAAAAGATTGTTTTATTGTGTACATACATTTTAAAAAGAGTCTTTATGAAGGGGAAGCCATGGTCTGCGTCACCAATCGGCACTGCAATCTCGACGACAGTGACAGGGCAGGTAGGGAATTCTTCCAACTTAGAACTACCTTAAAACTATGCTCTTTATTTAATAAATTGTACATATATAGAGGGAGCAACCGCCCTCAAATGCCAAACCCACGCTCCCCATATATACCATTTATTAAATAAATACAATTTCGTGTACAATAATATTTTATAATCAAACTTAAGCTATTGTAGAACCCCCCTATATTAAGTTGGTGAAGTGCGCAAAATAGCCTATCTTACGTTAATATCTCGTTCAAAGAATAGCAAATCTAAGCCTATCTTACGTTAATATCTCGTTCAATGAATAGCAAATCTAAAAGTGTGAAGTTACGTTAATTTTTTTCTCTCTCTCAAAAAGCAAAAACAACCCTTGCCTATCTTATATCTAAGCTATCTTAAGTCTACGCAAGCTATCTTATGTCTAGACTATGCTAAGCTAAACGCGAAGTTTGAGAGAGAGAGATATACGAGCTAAGACAAAAAGTGAGAACGCCGGGGTGGTTCTCACATGTAGTTTACGAGGGGGTTAAGCCGACCCCACACGATGCACTGCATGTACGGCCTGCCAACGCGAGCTCCCTAAGGACAAGATAGACAGTTACATGTGATCTACTCGGCTTGGATGCCGAAGAAGAGCTACTCCCGAAGACATCGCCCGGTCTTAAACGCGACACCTATCCCGAACGCGATCAACCCGTGTGCTCAAACAAAGTTAAATCAAACAAAAACTTTACTTTGTCTTTAATTCTTCGTTGCCATTAACATTAAATGATGATTACATACGTTGCCTCCGGATGAGGAGAGCACATAGACGCCATAAGAGAGTTTCCTGTGATAGCATTCAGGTTTGTTTAATCTTTTCTCATTCGAGTCTAGCAATCTAGAGCGTAGACCAAGACGATGGTCAGCAAGCAATTTTACAAAAGAATTAAACTGTCCCTAGAAACATTCGCACAAGTGCGAAGCGATCCCCCAGAATAAACAACTGGTTTCACATAGCATGGCTAACCATATCAGTCCACTCAATTATGGAAAATCGCGCACGAACCCTGCCTACCCATCCCACTAACCGTGATGTTAAATAAGGAAACCCGAACCCACATCAAGTTTCGAATCTCTCCCACCTTCCTGACCCTCTCACTGATTCTCTCACCCATTCGCATCATTCATGCCCCGATACATATATTTTTCTTTTCACATACACTCTCCCTAGGGGCCTTCTGGGCAACCCGCGCAGTACGCATACCACGGTGGCAAACGTAGACGCACGATTTTATGATGAATCGCCAAGGAATGCACTTCAAATTAATCAATTTATTTTCATTTTTAAAGAAAACGCGTGTTTGCTCAACGGCGCGATGAGCCAAAGTTTAATTAACACCTGAAAATACATTTAAAAGAACTTAAAACTAACTTAAAATCTACTATATTAATCTAGTCTTCTTGATGTCCGATTCCTGAAACATATATATATGCTAATCATATGTTCCCAGATATTGATTTTATTGATAAATAGTCGATATTTTAATTTTAAATTGTTTCAATATTATACAGACATCCATGAGTTATATTTATTTCAATGTAGTACTCAAAATCGAATTTGAATAAAAGATAATATTTAGACATAGGTATATTATAGTCATATTCCTTTGACTATAAGTTCTCATTATTGAACATGAGACTAAATATTTTATAAAAAAACAAAGTTTCTTACCAGTTCATCTATCGCTGGTCGTCTACGCTACAGAAGATTTATCTGGAGCTCAGCAATCCTTTAGAAGAGCTGCCTTAGAAGATCTGCAGTGTTGAAATCCAAAGCTCGAACGCTGCATCGAAATTCTCCAAGTTCCTTGAAGTCGTAGACCAACCAGAGTCCACCTATTAAATAATAATGATTAGTTTGTGGTAATCTTTAAACCATTTCAAAAATGATAAAAATTTGCAGATATTCTAAATGGAACATATCTGTTATTGCCGTAAAGCTACAGAATTGTAAAGCAAATAATATGAAATCTAGTAAGATTCTTACCTTATACATACAGACAGCACGCTTGAATTTATGGGTTGTGGCGCCCCAATGCAGAAACTCTGTTGTCGTCTTTAAATGGTGCTCTGGCCTTTTCTACTGCCATTTCCATGTTTCCGAAGTCATGTTGAATTTTGGGGCATGTGGCTCCAAATGCAGCAACTCAGTTGTCTCCTGTTTCTCCTAAAGGTGCTTTGTCCTTTTCTGCTGCCACTTTCATGTTTCCGAAGCCCTCATGGTCTTGCATGCTATCTGAAATAGTAAGAGAAATGAGTTTTACAGCTTTCATTTTGCTCGTTCATCACATAATTATTATCGTTACTACAATTTCAAAAATAATTAAATAACGCAAAAGTTGTTAACAATAAAATATATATATATAACAAAATTCATGTTTAACTTACATTTTCCATATGATTTCAGTTGAGAAAACCACTGTCCATGCCGCTGTATTGTCTCAGTAGATGGATCTATGCGAATCCGTGGAACAAATATCGCCAAGTCAAATTTGATTTCTTGTGAATTGTGCAGAACTTGCAAAGAAAAATGTTGCTCCGTTGATTATTCTACAATATTCGAATTCTACGTTCAATACTGCGTCTGTAAGTGTTATAATTTTTAAAATAATTCTTCATATTATGAAGATATCAGCGACAAAAACTTTAAATTCGATTCGATGTATCTTGTAATTAGCTTAAATCGAATTTCTTTCGCATTGTTTGGCGGCGGACGTTTGCTGTTCATTTCGTGTTAACCGGGGGGCACGTGTGGTATTCTACCACGGACGCGAACAGCTTTACCCCCCATTTATATTAAATTGGTTGTATTCTAGAACCACCAATTTTGAATTTCTTCCTAAAGCTGTGAAAGATGTATCAGTTTTCTGTAAATAAAATGTTCAATTCACAAATACAAAACGTACTAGAAAAAAAGAAACGAAGAAAGGCCTAAAGACAACTGGGATAGCGTAATATTGAAGATCTTGGAGAAGAAAAACAGGACGGTTCAAGACGCTAGGAAGATGACAAGGAATAAGTAGAAATGGGCAAAATTCGTACACGATTATGGGTACATTTCACCTTCTCTCGTCTCAGCGAATAGCATGTGCAATCCGCCTGGTCAAAATCACTACCGTAAATTGCTACCTTGAAATGCCTCTGCTTAGCTTACAATTCTAAGCCAACATGAAATTGTTTTAAGGTCAAATTTGATTGTGAATGTAGTTGGCGGGAGGTACGTTGTGTTATCATTTTCAATTGCCGGAAGATACTGTTGCTCTAGCTCCATCACTTCGATTAGTTTGCGGAAAGTACTGGGGCTCTATTTTTATTTTCAATTGACGGGAGGTGCTGTTAATCTATCTCCATTTGTAATTAGCGGGAGGCGTTGTTGATTAAAAATGCCACCTTTACACCTTGCTTTACTTGACGGGAGGTAAAAAATATGAAGTCACCTTAGCCGGACTTTGGTTGTTTTATTTTATTTAAAAGTATTCCTTTCCAACATGTATACTTTACGGGGGCCATTGTTTCGTCATAAAACATCACTTAGATTAGCTTGCGGGATGTACTGGTGCTCTATTCCCATTTTCAATCGACGGGAGGTACTGTTGATCTATCGCCATTTGTAATTAGCGAGAGGTATTGTTGGTTAAAAATTTGTCATCTCTACACATTAATTTAGTTGACCGGAGGCAAAAAATATGAAGTTACCTTAGCCAGACGTTGGTTGTTTTATTTAATTTAAAAGTATTCCCATCCAACATGTATAATTTACGGGAGCCATTGTTTCGTCATAAAACATCACTTAAATTAGTTTGCGGGAGGTACTGGTGCTCTATTCCCATTTTCAATTGACGTGAGGTACTATTGATCTATCGCCACTTGTAATTAGCGAGAGGTATTGTTGATTAAAAATATGGCATCTTTATATATTAATTTAGTTGATCGGAGGTAGAAAAATATAAGTTACCTTAGCCAGACTTTGGTTGTTTTATTTAATTTAAAAGTATTCCCATCCAACATGTATAATTTACGGGAGCCATTGTTTCGTCATAAAACATCACTTAAATTAGTTTGCGGGAGGTACTGGTGCTCTATTCCCATTTTCAATTGACGTGAGGTAGTATTGATCTATCGCCATTTGTAAATAGCGAGAGGTATTGTTGATTAAAAATATGGCATCTTTACATATTAATTTAGTTGATCGGAGGTAGAAAAATATAAGTTACCTTAGCCAGACTTTGGTTGTTTTATTTAATTTAAAAGTATTCCCATCCAACATGTATAATTTACGGGAGCCATTGTTTCGTCATAAAACATCACTTAAATTAGTTTGCGGGAGGTACTGGTGCTCTATTTCCATTTTCAATTGACGTGAGGTACTATTGATCTATCGCCATTTGTAATTAGCGAGAGGTATTGTTGATTAAAAATATGGCATCTTTACATATTAATTTAGTTGATCGGAGGTAGAAAAATCTAAGTTACCTTAGCCAGACTTTGGTTGTTTTATTTAATTTAAAAGTATTCCCATCCAACATGTATAATTTACGGGAGCCATTGTTTCATCATAAAACATCACTTAAATTAGTTTGCGGGAGGTACTGGTGCTCTATTCCCATTTTCAATTGGCGTGAGGTACTATTGATCTATCGCCATTTGTAATTAGCGAGAGGTATTGTTGATTAAAAATACGTCATCTTTACACAATAATTTAGTTGACCGGAGGCAAAAAATATGAAGTTACCTTAGCCAGACTTTGGTTGTTTTATTTAATTTAAAAGTATTCCCATCCAACATGTATAATTTACGGGAGTCATTGTTTCGTCATAAAACATCACTTAAATTAGTTTGCGGGAGGTACTGGTGCTCTATTCCCATATTCAATTGACGTGAGGTACTATTGATCTATCGCCATTTGTAATTAGCGAGAGGTATTGCTGGTTAAAAATATATCATCTTTACATATTAATTTAGTTAACCGGAGGTAGAAAAATATAAGTTACCTTAGCCAGACTTAGGTTGTTTTTTTTATTTAAAAGTATTCCCTTACAACATGTATAATTTACGAGAGCCATTGTTCCATCCTCAAAGTGTTCCTCACGTCAAATACTAAACGACGGGTGCATATTGATTTTTGTGTGACGGAGAAAGGTATACTGCAAGACAGAGACATCACGACATAGAATAATAAATACTGGAGTGAACACTCACTTTTAAATATTGACTTTTTAGACAGAGAGAAGAATATATAACTATTTCATTCTAATGAACTCTTCTTCTTACTGTAATATTTGTTGGGAAATATGGTGTAAGTCCATGCATATCTCAGTTATAGATAATACGATGTAGAGAGTATATTTTTGAAGGAATATAGCCCGTAACGGTTTTACTATATGCCTACATACTTGACAATCGTAATGATGGGCACCCTTTTTGCAATTTTTGTTATTCATTTTCATTATCTGCAAAATTATTTGACTTTTATGCTCTTAATACATGCCTACATACCTGCCGGAAGTGACACTTTACTTAAAGCTCTGAACATACTCGTATTTTCGTGAAAAATATATTAAGATATATTCCAAAACTTTTCAAATTTGGTATTTAAGACTTTTAGATTAATGGGCACGACATATTAGAATATTGCTAAAATTAATAAACCGGAAGTGATACTTTACTTGAAGCTCTGAACAGATTTTCGTGAAAAATATATTAAGATATATTCCAAATCTTTTCAAATTTGGTATTTAAGACTTTTAGATTAATGAGAACGTCATATTAGAATATTGCTGAAATTGATAAACCGGAAGTGATACTTTACTTGAAACTCTGAACAAATTTTCATGAAAAATATATTAAGATATATTCCAAAACTTTGCTAATTTCGTATGTAGGACTAATAGATTAATTAGAACATATTAGAATTTTGCTAAAATTGATAAACCGGAAGTGATACATTACTTGAAGCTCTGAACAGATTTTCGTGAAAAATATATTAAGATATATTCCAAATCTTTTCAAATTTGGTATTTAAGACTTTTAGATTAATGAGAACGACATATTAGAATATTGCTAAAATTGATAAACCGGAAGTGATACTTTACTTGAAGCTCTGAACAGATTTTCGTGAAAAATATATTAAAGATATATTCCAAAACTTTGCAAATTTCGCATGTACGACTTTTAGATTAATTAGAACAACATATTAGAATTTTGCTAAAATTGATAAACCGGAAGTGATACTTTACTTGAAGCGCTGAACAGATTTTCGGGAAAAATACATTAAGATATATTCCAAATCTTTTCAAATTTGGTATTTAAGACTTTTAGATTAATGAGAACGACATATTAGAATATTGCTAAAATTGATAAACCGGAAGTGATACTTTACTTGAAGCTCTGAACAGATTTTCGGGAAAAATATATTAAGATATATTCCAAATCTTTTCAAATTTGGTATTTAAGACTTTTAGATTAATGAGAACGACATATTAGAATATTGCTAAAATTGATAAACCGGAAGTGATACTTTACTTGAAGCTCAGAACAGATTTTCGTGAAAAATATATTAAGATATATTCCAAATCTTTTCAAATTTGGTATTTAAGACTTTTAGATTAATGAGAACGACATATTACAGTTTTGCTAAAATTGATAAACCGGAAGTGATACTTTACTTGAAGCTCAGAACAGATTTTCGTGAAAAATATAATAAGATATATTCCCAAACTCTTAAAATTTGGTATTTAAGACTTTTAGATTAATGAGAACGACATATTAGAATTTTGCTAAAATTGATAAACCGGAAGTGATACTTTACTTGAAGCTCTGACCAGATTTTCGGGAAAAATATATTAAGATATATTCCAAATCTTTTCAAATTTGGTATTTAAGAATTTTAGATAAATGAGAACGACATATTAGAATATTGCTAAAATTCATAAACCGGAAGTGATACTTTACTTGAAGCTTTGAACAGATTTTCGGGAAACATATTACGATATTTACAAATATTTGCTTCGTAATATTATATCAGCTACACATGAACATTGAAAATTACTAGAAAAGTTTATAGAATCAAATGGCGTAACGAGCTTCAATGTAACTTTTACCGTTAATTAGTTATACTCCGCCAAAGTTAAAAAAAACTTGTAAGATTCGTAATCAAAACAAAAATTGGTATCTTGTAAAGTAAGGCCCTTGGAATTTTTTAATTATTTTTCCCGTAATTAGCGGGTCAGAATTAAGGGGATGAAATTACTTTTTAGAAAAATACAGGCTGGTCGAGTTTTTGACGGTGTACTGAGATTTACAAGCTGCCATTTTTATATTATTTGCTTCGTAATATTGGGTCACCTGTATATGAACATTGAAAATTAGTACACATAAGTAGAAAAGACCATACAATCGAATGGTGTAACGGGTATCAATGTATCTTTTACCGTTAATTAGTTATACTCCGCCAAAATTAAAAAAACTTGTAAGATTTCTAATCAAAATAAAAATTGGTATCTTGTAAAGTAAGGCCCTTGGAATTTTTAAATTATTTTTCCCGTAATCAGCGGGTCAGAATTAAAGGAATAAATTACTTTTTAGAAAAATACAGGCTGGTCGAGTTTTTGACGGTGTACTGAGATTTCCAAGCTGCCATTTTTACATTATTTGCTTCGTAATATTGGGTCAGCTGTATATGAACATTGAAAATTAGTACATATATGTAGAAAAGTCCATAGAATCGAATGGTGTAACGGGTATTAATGTATCTTTTACCGTTAATTAGTTATACTCCGCCAAAGTTAAAAAAACTTGTAAGATTCCTAATCAAAATAAAAATTGGTATCTTGTAAAGTAAGGCCCTTGGAATTTTTAAATTATTTTTCCAGTAATCAGCGGGTCAGAATTAAGGGAATAAAATACTTTTTAGAAAAATACAGGCTGGTCGAGTTTTTGACGGTGTACTGAGATTTCCAAGCTGCCATTTTTACATTATTTGCTTCGTAATATTGGGTCAGCTGTATATGAACATTGAAAATTAGTACATATATGTAGAAAAGTCCATAGAATCGAATGGTGTAACGGGTATCAATGTATCTTTTACCGTTAATTAGTTATACTCCGCCAAAGTTAAAAAAACTTGTAAGATTCCTAATCAAAATAAAAATTGGTATCTTGTAAAGTAAGGCCCTTGGAATTTTTAAATTATTTTTCCCGTAATCAGCGGGTCAAAATTAAGGGAATAAAATACTTTTTAGAAAAATGCAGGCTGGTCGAGTTTTTGACGGTGTACTGAGATTTCCAAGCTGCCATTTTTACATTATTTGCTTCGTAATATTGGGTCAGCTGTATATGAACATTGAAAATTAGTACATATATGTAGAAAAGTCCATAGAATCGAATGGTGTAACGGGTATCAATGTATCTTTTACCGTTAATTAGTTATACTCCGCCAAAGTTAAAAAAACTTGTAAGATTCCTAATCAAAATAAAAATTGGTATCTTGTAAAGTAAGGCCCTTGGAATTTTTAAATTATTTTTCCCGTAATCAGCGGGTCAGAATTAAGGGAATAAAATACTTTTTAGAAAAATACAGGCTGGTCGAGTTTTTGACGGTGTACTGAGATTTCCAAGCTGCCATTTTTACATTATTTGCTTCGTAATATTGGGTCAGCTGTATATGAACATTGAAAATTAGTACATATATGTAGAAAAGTCCATAGAATCGAATGGTGTAACGGGTATCAATGTATCTTTTACCGTTAATTAGTTATACTCCGCCGAAGGTAAAAAAAACTTGTAAAATTCCTAATCAAAATAAAAATTGGTATCTTGTAAAGTAAGGCCCTTGGGATTTTTAAATTATTTTTCCCGTAATCAGCGGGTCAGAATTAAGGGAATAAAATACTTTTTAGAAAAATACAGGCTGGTCGAGTTTTTGACGGTGTACTGAGATTTCCAAGCTGCCATTTTTACATTATTTGCTTCGTAATATTGGGTCAGCTGTATATGAACATTGAAAATTAGTACATATATGTAGAAAAGTCCATAGAATCGAATGGTGTAACGGGTATCAATGTATCTTTTACCGTTAATTAGTTATACTCCGCCGAAGGTAAAAAAAACTTGTAAAATTCCTAATCAAAATAAAAATTGGTATCTTGTAAAGTAAGGCCCTTGGGATTTTTAAATTATTTTTCCCGTAATCAGCGGGTCAGAATTAAGGGAATAAAATACTTTTTAGAAAAATACAGGCTGGTCGAGTTTTTGACGGTGTACTGAGATTTCCAAGCTGCCATTTTTACATTATTTGCTTCGTAATATTGGGTCAGCTGTATATGAACATTGAAAATTAGTACATATATGTAGAAAAGTCCATAGAATCGAATGGTGTAACGGGTATCAATGTATCTTTTACCGTTAATTAGTTATACTCCGCCGAAGGTAAAAAAAACTTGTAAAATTCCTAATCAAAATAAAAATTGGTATCTTGTAAAGTAAGGCCCTTGGGATTTTTAAATTATTTTTCCCGTAATCAGCGGGTCAGAATTAAGGGAATAAAATACTTTTTAGAAAAATACAGGCTGGTCGAGTTTTTGACGGTGTACTGAGATTTCCAAGCTGCCATTTTTACATTATTTGCTTCGTAATATTGGGTCAGCTGTATATGAACATTGAAAATTAGTACATATATGTAGAAAAGTCCATAGAATCGAATGGTGTAACGGGTATCAATGTATCTTTTACCGTTAATTAGTTATACTCCGCCAAAGTTAAAAAAACTTGTAAGATTCCTAATCAAAATAAAAATTGGTATCTTGTAAAGTAAGGCCCTTGGAATTTTTAAATTATTTTTCCCGTAATCAGCGGGTCAAAATTAAGGGAATAAAATACTTTTTAGAAAAATGCAGGCTGGTCGAGTTTTTGACGGTGTACTGAGATTTCCAAGCTGCCATTTTTACATTATTTGCTTCGTAATATTGGGTCAGCTGTATATGAACATTGAAAATTAGTACATATATGTAGAAAAGTCCATAGAATCGAATGGTGTAACGGGTATCAATGTATCTTTTACCGTTAATTAGTTATACTCCGCCAAAGTTAAAAAAACTTGTAAGATTCCTAATCAAAATAAAAATTGGTATCTTGTAAAGTAAGGCCCTTGGAATTTTTAAATTATTTTTCCCGTAATCAGCGGGTCAGAATTAAGGGAATAAAATACTTTTTAGAAAAATACAGGCTGGTCGAGTTTTTGACGGTGTACTGAGATTTCCAAGCTGCCATTTTTACATTATTTGCTTCGTAATATTGGGTCAGCTGTATATGAACATTGAAAATTAGTACATATATGTAGAAAAGTCCATAGAATCGAATGGTGTAACGGGTATCAATGTATCTTTTACCGTTAATTAGTTATACTCCGCCGAAGGTAAAAAAAACTTGTAAAATTCCTAATCAAAATAAAAATTGGTATCTTGTAAAGTAAGGCCCTTGGGATTTTTAAATTATTTTTCCCGTAATCAGCGGGTCAGAATTAAGGGAATAAAATACTTTTTAGAAAAATACAGGCTGGTCGAGTTTTTGACGGTGTACCGAGATTTCCAAGCTGCCATTTTTACATTATTTGCTTCGTAATATTGGGTCAGCTGTATATGAACATTGAAAATTAGTACATATATGTAGAAAAGTCCATAGAATCGAATGGTGTAACGGGTATCAATGTATCTTTTACCGTTAATTAGTTATACTCCGCCGAAGGTAAAAAAAACTTGTAAAATTCCTAATCAAAATAAAAATTGGTATCTTGTAAAGTAAGGCCCTTGGGATTTTTAAATTATTTTTCCCGTAATCAGCGGGTCAGAATTAAGGGAATAAAATACTTTTTAGAAAAATACAGGCTGGTCGAGTTTTTGACGGTGTACTGAGATTTCCAAGCTGCCATTTTTACATTATTTGCTTCGTAATATTGGGTCAGCTGTATATGAACATTGAAAATTAGTACATATATGTAGAAAAGTCCATAGAATCGAATGGTGTAACGGGTATCAATGTATCTTTTACCGTTAATTAGTTATACTCCGCCAAAGTTAAAAAAACTTGTAAGATTCCTAATCAAAATAAAAATTGGTATCTTGTAAAGTAAGGCCCTTGGAATTTTTAAATTATTTTTCCCGTAATCAGCGGGTCAAAATTAAGGGAATAAAATACTTTTTAGAAAAATGCAGGCTGGTCGAGTTTTTGACGGTGTACTGAGATTTCCAAGCTGCCATTTTTACATTATTTGCTTCGTAATATTGGGTCAGCTGTATATGAACATTGAAAATTAGTACATATATGTAGAAAAGTCCATAGAATCGAATGGTGTAACGGGTATCAATGTATCTTTTACCGTTAATTAGTTATACTCCGCCGAAGGTAAAAAAAACTTGTAAAATTCCTAATCAAAATAAAAATTGGTATCTTGTAAAGTAAGGCCCTTGGGATTTTTAAATTATTTTTCCCGTAATCAGCGGGTCAGAATTAAGGGAATAAAATACTTTTTAGAAAAATACAGGCTGGTCGAGTTTTTGACGGTGTACTGAGATTTCCAAGCTGCCATTTTTACATTATTTGCTTCGTAATATTGGGTCAGCTGTATATGAACATTGAAAATTAGTACATATATGTAGAAAAGTCCATAGAATCGAATGGTGTAACGGGTATCAATGTATCTTTTACCGTTAATTAGTTATACTCCGCCAAAGTTAAAAAAACTTGTAAGATTCCTAATCAAAATAAAAATTGGTATCTTGTAAAGTAAGGCCCTTGGAATTTTTAAATTATTTTTCCCGTAATCAGCGGGTCAGAATTAAGGGAATAAAATACTTTTTAGAAAAATACAGGCTGGTCGAGTTTTTGACGGTGTACTGAGATTTCCAAGCTGCCATTTTTACATTATTTGCTTCGTAATATTGGGTCAGCTGTATATGAACATTGAAAATTAGTACATATATGTAGAAAAGTCCATAGAATCGAATGGTGTAACGGGTATCAATGTATCTTTTACCGTTAATTAGTTATACTCCGCCGAAGGTAAAAAAAACTTGTAAAATTCCTAATCAAAATAAAAATTGGTATCTTGTAAAGTAAGGCCCTTGGGATTTTTAAATTATTTTTCCCGTAATCAGCGGGTCAGAATTAAGGGAATAAAATACTTTTTAGAAAAATACAGGCTGGTCGAGTTTTTGACGGTGTACTGAGATTTCCAAGCTGCCATTTTTACATTATTTGCTTCGTAATATTGGGTCAGCTGTATATGAACATTGAAAATTAGTACATATATGTAGAAAAGTCCATAGAATCGAATGGTGTAACGGGTATCAATGTATCTTTTACCGTTAATTAGTTATACTCCGCCGAAGGTAAAAAAAACTTGTAAAATTCCTAATCAAAATAAAAATTGGTATCTTGTAAAGTAAGGCCCTTGGGATTTTTAAATTATTTTTCCCGTAATCAGCGGGTCAGAATTAAGGGAATAAAATACTTTTTAGAAAAATACAGGCTGGTCGAGTTTTTGACGGTGTACTGAGATTTCCAAGCTGCCATTTTTACATTATTTGCTTCGTAATATTGGGTCAGCTGTATATGAACATTGAAAATTAGTACATATATGTAGAAAAGTCCATAGAATCGAATGGTGTAACGGGTATCAATGTATCTTTTACCGTTAATTAGTTATACTCCGCCGAAGGTAAAAAAAACTTGTAAAATTCCTAATCAAAATAAAAATTGGTATCTTGTAAAGTAAGGCCCTTGGGATTTTTAAATTATTTTTCCCGTAATCAGCGGGTCAGAATTAAGGGAATAAAATACTTTTTAGAAAAATACAGGCTGGTCGAGTTTTTGACGGTGTACTGAGATTTCCAAGCTGCCATTTTTACATTATTTGCTTCGTAATATTGGGTCAGCTGTATATGAACATTGAAAATTAGTACATATATGTAGAAAAGTCCATAGAATCGAATGGTGTAACGGGTATCAATGTATCTTTTACCGTTAATTAGTTATACTCCGCCAAAGTTAAAAAAACTTGTAAGATTCCTAATCAAAATAAAAATTGGTATCTTGTAAAGTAAGGCCCTTGGAATTTTTAAATTATTTTTCCCGTAATCAGCGGGTCAGAATTAAGGGAATAAAATACTTTTTAGAAAAATACAGGCTGGTCGAGTTTTTGACGGTGTACTGAGATTTCCAAGCTGCCATTTTTACATTATTTGCTTCGTAATATTGGGTCAGCTGTATATGAACATTGAAAATTAGTACATATATGTAGAAAAGTCCATAGAATCGAATGGTGTAACGGGTATCAATGTATCTTTTACCGTTAATTAGTTATACTCCGCCGAAGGTAAAAAAAACTTGTAAAATTCCTAATCAAAATAAAAATTGGTATCTTGTAAAGTAAGGCCCTTGGGATTTTTAAATTATTTTTCCCGTAATCAGCGGGTCAGAATTAAGGGAATAAAATACTTTTTAGAAAAATACAGGCTGGTCGAGTTTTTGACGGTGTACTGAGATTTCCAAGCTGCCATTTTTACATTATTTGCTTCGTAATATTGGGTCAGCTGTATATGAACATTGAAAATTAGTACATATATGTAGAAAAGTCCATAGAATCGAATGGTGTAACGGGTATCAATGTATCTTTTACCGTTAATTAGTTATACTCCGCCAAAGTTAAAAAAACTTGTAAGATTCCTAATCAAAATAAAAATTGGTATCTTGTAAAGTAAGGCCCTTGGAATTTTTAAATTATTTTTCCCGTAATCAGCGGGTCAAAATTAAGGGAATAAAATACTTTTTAGAAAAATGCAGGCTGGTCGAGTTTTTGACGGTGTACTGAGATTTCCAAGCTGCCATTTTTACATTATTTGCTTCGTAATATTGGGTCAGCTGTATATGAACATTGAAAATTAGTACATATATGTAGAAAAGTCCATAGAATCGAATGGTGTAACGGGTATCAATGTATCTTTTACCGTTAATTAGTTATACTCCGCCAAAGTTAAAAAAACTTGTAAGATTCCTAATCAAAATAAAAATTGGTATCTTGTAAAGTAAGGCCCTTGGAATTTTTAAATTATTTTTCCAGTAATCAGCGGGTCAGAATTAAGGGAATAAAATACTTTTTAGAAAAATACAGGCTGGTCGAGTTTTTGACGGTGTACTGAGATTTCCAAGCTGCCATTTTTACATTATTTGCTTCGTAATATTGGGTCAGCTGTATATGAACATTGAAAATTAGTACATATATGTAGAAAAGTCCATAGAATCGAATGGTGTAACGGGTATCAATGTATCTTTTACCGTTAATTAGTTATACTCCGCCAAAGTTAAAAAAACTTGTAAGATTCCTAATCAAAATAAAAATTGGTATCTTGTAAAGTAAGGCCCTTGGAATTTTTAAATTATTTTTCCCGTAATCAGCGGGTCAAAATTAAGGGAATAAAATACTTTTTAGAAAAATGCAGGCTGGTCGAGTTTTTGACGGTGTACTGAGATTTCCAAGCTGCCATTTTTACATTATTTGCTTCGTAATATTGGGTCAGCTGTATATGAACATTGAAAATTAGTACATATATGTAGAAAAGTCCATAGAATCGAATGGTGTAACGGGTATCAATGTATCTTTTACCGTTAATTAGTTATACTCCGCCAAAGTTAAAAAAACTTGTAAGATTCCTAATCAAAATAAAAATTGGTATCTTGTAAAGTAAGGCCCTTGGAATTTTTAAATTATTTTTCCCGTAATCAGCGGGTCAGAATTAAGGGAATAAAATACTTTTTAGAAAAATACAGGCTGGTCGAGTTTTTGACGGTGTACTGAGATTTCCAAGCTGCCATTTTTACATTATTTGCTTCGTAATATTGGGTCAGCTGTATATGAACATTGAAAATTAGTACATATATGTAGAAAAGTCCATAGAATCGAATGGTGTAACGGGTATCAATGTATCTTTTACCGTTAATTAGTTATACTCCGCCAAATTTAAAAAAACTTGTAAGATTCCTAATCAAAATAAAAATTGGTATCTTGTAAAGTAAGGCCCTTGGAATTTTTTAATTAATTTTCCCGTAATCAGCCGGTCAGAATTAAGGGAATAGAATACTTTTTTAAAAAATACAGGCTAGTCATGTTTTTGACGGAGTACTGATATTTCCAAGCTACCATTTTTTTGATTATTTGCTTCGTAATATTGTATCAGTTACACATGAACATTGAAAATTAGTATAAAAATGTAGAAAAGCCTATAGAATCAAATGGCGTAACGACCATCAATGTAACTTTTACCGTTAATTAGTTATACTCCGCCAAAGTTAAAAAACTTGTAAGATTCCTAATCAAAATAAAAATGGGTATCTTGTGAAGGCTCTTTGAATTTTTTAATTATTTTTCCCGTAATCAGCGGGTCAAAATTAAGGGAATGGAATAATTTTTTTAAAATCCTGTCACGATCCTTTCCACATATATTAAATTTTTATAAGTTGGAAGAAAATACAAAGAGTACGTATAGTTTATGATAAAATTATGTATTTGAATATGTTTTATCTGTCCTGAAATTTGCAAACTTTTTCTTATGAAAACGACTCTCCTAATTCATAAATATCATAAATTACAAGTCCCAATCTGTCTTGGTTTTTGAAACATTTATTTCTTTATTAGAAAAAAAAATAATTTAATTTTTCTTTTTGATTCTGTAACTATTTTTTTCTTATAGAAACCTCCTTAATAATTGTCTTTAACTATTTATGAAGATGTAGATATCCTGAAAGAGAAATATATATTATTTTTACCAAGTTTATCTGAAATTTTCGACATTTTTGACGCAGTTTAAGTCATATTTTACCACGCAATTAGATATTTTATTATTAATGATTTTTTTTAGGCATCCTACCTAACAATTTAGCTAAGAAATACACATAAATACATACATGTACAACACATAAACAAATAAATAAATGATGATGTGGGCGTCCTGATAAAACTGAAAAGTCAACATATATACACATAAATATAAAAAATGGGGGAACCTAACGTGTGTGTACTCAACGACGGTGTTGAGTTTGTGTAAAGTGTGTACGTCCCTAGGGTCTTCCTGCGCCCCGGATGCTTCCACCACAAGAGCTACAGGTTCGCACCACCGCGAGTGTGGCAGACCAGGCCCTGAACTTGAGTGCTAGCGATGCAGTGCCGCCCCAAGCTAGTCCCAGGGCTAAGCTGCCTCACACTCAAGCCCAGTTATGCTCTTTCAAGCCCAACCTGCGTTGCAGCGAGAAAGAAAAGGGGCACAACATGCAAATACCGCTAGTCGCCCAACCATACCTAGCGGCCGTGCACCTGAAAGGGAAAAGTTAGCTCAGGACGCCCCGTTGAAACTGCTCACGCCCTAACCACAATATACATACATAATATACATATATAAATACATAATATAAATACATAATATACATACATAAATACATAAGAAATCAACAATATATACGGACGAATTCGCGGCGACGAACGGATAATATTTCAAAAGCTTAGGTAAATACAAAAAACACATTTTGTGCATATATTTATTTATTTTTACATAATACATTATATAAGAAGGGTGTGTATGTTTTTGCAAAATTAATACAAAAGCAAGTGTGTGTAACTACAATTTAATAAGTTAAAACTGTGTAAAGAAACTTCAAAATGCAAGTAAACTAATTATAATTATAAATGTAAACTAAAACTTTCAAGTAAACTAATTGTAATCATTTAAAACTGCAAACTAATACTTTAAAATGCAAGTAAATTAAGTCCACTATATTTTAAACTGCAAAATGAAACTTTAAAATTCAAGTAAGCTAATTTAAATTTGGAAACTAAAACTTTAACTGCAACTTTAATTAAATCTAACTATAATTTAGTGTATCGGGTTCAATGGCACAAGAGTGCCCCCTGGTGTGCAGTCTCCATGCCAGCGATGAGTGCCCGTAAGGCGCAGCCTGGTAAGCGCCCGCACGGTACGAATATACTATCACCCAGGGTAATATGCTGTATCATATATTAATTTATTTATTTAATTTTTTCAAAAACTGGGAATCAGTACAGGGAGTTACTCAGTCCGGCGGACTCTAGTTTGGGTAGAGCGACCTTCCCAGAGGCAACCCTGCCCTATCCCAGAGGGGAGCAGCAAAAGGACGACTGAGTTTGCCACAATGGGTCCCAGTCGGCCTTGGGAATTTGACTCTAATCTTCTAAAAGGGGTATATACTAGAAAGAGCTGCTTGGATAGACAAGAGGAAAACTGAAAAAAAAAGCAAAAGCATGCAGGGGTGGGGGCTGTTCTTTTCTTCATCTGATGTTTTCTTCACCTGAAATCCTGAAATCGCAAAAAATCTAATAAGATCTACAGCCGGTGCTATAGATCATTGATACATGTAGTTTCGTTTCTAAATGAAGTGTCTATTTTTTATTTTTTCTCTACAAAATTAATAAAATTATTGAATCAAAATTAAATACATTTTTTGTCAACAATTTTATTTACAATACTCCCAAGTTTGCATTGCCTATTGAAACACAACTATAAACAATCAAATTTATTTAAATTTAAATTGAATTTCTTTCAATATTTTTGTTTAAGTTAGGATATAAAATGATTAAAGAAAAGAAAAAATACTCTATCGAATGGGCCTAAAAGATAAATACCATCCCATTTAAAAAATATATAACTTTGTGTTGTAACTTGAGAACCACTGGTTTAAAATAAATATTTCCTTCTCTATTCGGATGTCCCCCTTGCACTTTTACAAGTTTTTCTTATAGTTTTTTATTGTATTTTTAATAATATAGAAATTATTTGAGGTAGCTCGTTTAGCTGTTACAGCCTGTATGTGTGATGTGTTAATGGCAATAAAAACTAAAATATTTTAAAAAATAATAACTTCAAATTTATCATATGGTTTTGAACCCGAGTATTTTACATTTCTAGCAATTTATTTAACAACTAATCCCGTGTAGTATTAAATTAAATAATAATAGAGTAGACACTCCAATTAAAAACTTCGCTACCCTAGCCTTAAATAACGCGGAAACCGACCCGAACCCGAAATGTATCTGCGAAACTTTAATTATATTTTACTCCAACTTTAATATGTAAATTAATTTAATTTTAATGTAATAGCAAAAAATTAATCGCGACTTTAACAACTAAAATAATTCTTAACTATTGCTGCCATCTTGTGGTTGTAGATTAGCCTTAAATACCTTAAAGCCATAGACAAAGTATTAGACAAGCCCTGTTGTTGACCAAAGGCTTTAATCAGCCTTTACACTCCTTGGAAACTTCGCTGGAAATCTATAACGTAAACCGTACTTGTTTAAATATTAATTTAAACAAATACAATTTTTAGGGAAAAAACCTATCACTGAACGAACGGATATTTATTTAAACTAACTCAAATGTTAAAAAACTAAGTTTCGCAAATTTATTTACGATATAGTAACGATTTAAACGACGCCCGATGTTAGTAACATAGATAGACATTCACAATGTGCCTCGGAAATGAAGTACAGAAGAAAATATGATTATTTGAATTAAATTCAACAACATAAACCATATTTTCAGGAGAAAAATGAATTTACTTTTGTGTTAAGCTGAAAAAAATAGCAAAAAAGGGACAGTGAAGAGAAGGCACATTATAACGACTTACATTGACGAACACAGCTCAGCTACCAGCAAGACGAACCACTTATCCCCATCACGACTGCACGGCTCTGGTACTCCAGGACAGCTCCTTGAAACAGCAACACCCAATATGGATCGATCCTCCAAGAAACATTTTTTCATTCACTGGAACTCTGGAACACAAAAATTATTTATTTTAAAATACAAGTATTTCAATAATAAAACATGTGATCATCAAAAATAACTATTAAAACAGTCAAACTATTATTTAAACTTACTATTGTTGCTAATGTGCAACAATGGTTAACAATATTTCACTATTCAAACAATTAAAATATTAACACACATCAGAAACTATTTTGATGTATTTATTTTTGTCCATAAACAAATTTCAAATTAAGTTTTCTTTATAATCATTAGGCGATTCATTAAACAAATTAATTTATCAGCAAAAATAACAATTAAAACAGTTCAACTATTGTTTAAACTTACCATTGTTGCTAATATGCAACAAAATACAACAATATTTCACTATCAAAACAATACAAATGTAAACGATACTTTAAAAACCTAAAAAATATTACAACTGTTTCGATGACAAACAGAAGTACCAGCTTGCCGGCAGTGGCGTGATTATTAGATAATTAATTGGTTACTAATTGGTTACGCTATTAAATTGATAATTAAATATTAAAATAAAATTATATATTTTATTTTTTTAATAACTATCACCCATTTAAATAATATAAAATACAAATACACTAATTCGGATCTTTGCGAAACCGGACAAGTTTTTACCAAGTTCGCGGGCTTCCAACAAAACAATGAACGAGCAAATTCGACAATTTTTTACGAAATAAAACGTGGAATATATGTAGAAAATCAATACTAAAACAAATATATGTAATTTAAATGTAAAATATAGACATTTTTATATGTTTCCCATATAAATTCCACCATTTTGTGAACAAAATACAAGATTGAATGTTCAGAAAAATACCTCGAAATACAAATCCATACAAAATACATAAGAATATTATTAGAATTAATGGAAAAACTTTATTTCTAGTAGTTTGAAGTATATTCAACCAAGCACAACTAAATATTTTCGCAAACTAAACTATAGGTCCCCGTAAAAATTATTATCACAACTGATGCACAAACACGTTATCTTGCTTTTTATCATTTCATTTATAATTTATGAGTTAAGAAAATATAAACTAACAACAATTTGTAGACCGCATTACATCAAAACCACACTGTGTAAATACCGCGTTACACAAGGGTTCACTGTATTTGTAATAAAAAAAAATCGACCTACCTTTAAATCCAGCGTCGGTAGATTCAGCCACAATCACCCATACAGGATATGGGCAGCACCTGTTTCCTCAGTATTCCATCTAAATCACATTTTCGGAAGAAGTTCTATCGCCACATTGATACATCTTTGCTGCTTTCCAGTGTTTATATCCATTTCTGTCCTGCAAAGATGAAGAAATAAATATAAATATGCATAAATTAAATTAATTAAACAAGCATTCACTATTTTAATTACATTATATAATAATCATAAAATATCAACAATGCTATTTAAATAATATTTATTCTTCAACGAAAAACTTAAAATTGTTACAATTGTTGAACAAGAAAAACAAAGCCATTCATACCTGTTGAACAATAAACACCTGCACAAACCAAAATGGCCGCTTATAAAAACTTGACACAAATAATTGATTATACTTGTCCAAAGGGCTTAACGATCATAATTTTAGCACTAAACACTTTTAATAACTATAATTCAACTACTCCATAAGTTTTATTATAATTAACGAAGTTTGAAATTTTCAAGAGCGGAGCGCAGAGCGACGTGGATTCAACGAGAGCTGAAACTCGATTGAATCATGGCCGCTCGACTCGTAAGAGCAATGCGTTAGAGAGAGATGGAGTATAAGTGTGAAGTTATGTATTTACTGAACAAAAATTATTGATAATCATTAAAATGTAAATAATCTTTATGAAACGATGATATTTTGCATGCTAATTATGAAAAAAATTAATAAATTTCTTTAAAACATTCGTATGCTTTTACTTTTCTGTGTAAAAAGTTCACCGAATTGAAGTTGATAATCAATCAGCTGTCAACTAATAACAATGTTTATCATTGTTTATTGCTATTGTTTAAACATTATTGCAATATTTTTTATATAAAAGATGAACCTTATTTGTCCTATTTTCAGATTTTATACCCATTTTTGCTGTAATTATTAATAAATATACACAATCTGTCATAGACACTTGGCAACAATTATTATTATTTATGTATTTGTTGTAGTAATTTTGAAATATATTTTTTAAGAAAAATTATTGTTGTTAATCATATTTTAATATTCTATTAACAAATGTTCATAATTCATCATAATTTATATTGTTTACAACATACGTATGGCATATGAGAAATGGAGATACATTGTTGCTATTTTTTATATTTCTATTAATAAAAAATCGTTGTTAAAACATTGTTTCATATATATCTAATTATAATTTTGTCCTAATTGTTTCAAAATGTTATAATTATCGTCTATATGTCATTGCAACTTTAGTGGATTCCATTGTTTATGTACTATAAAAAATATGACAAAAACAATATAAAATATACAAACAAGAATTATATTTTTATTGAAAAATATAAGCCAGTGTATTACAAAGTACCTAGTTAAAATATTTTTTACCTTTTTGCCACAAATCTTCCAAAGTGGTATCAACTTCAAAATTTGGGAACCAATCAATCCAAGGTCGAACTGAACATTTTTATCCTCTTTCTGGGTTGTTTATTGGCCATAACAATGTCTTGCCATTTCGCCCAAGGGTAGCTTCCATTTTCAGGAACTTCAGAATAAATTTCGTATATTGGGCGGGCGTTATCAATATGTTCAACAAAATTTATGACGAAATATTATTTCTTTTCTATCGCACGGCGTGCTGTACATTCAGTGTAATAAAGGCTTTTTAAGTGGAGAAAATAATAAAAAAGATATTGTTTACTTTATTTGATGTTTACAATATTAAAGATAATTTATCTAACAAAATCTTCTTAATTCATTATAAACAATACCCCGCTCCATTGGGCGGTTGTGCCGGAATCCCCCTAATATTCATCCTACAAACATGTTCTTCTAATCTCTTTCTGACGTTGTGCAAGCTGTCTGCATTCTGGGCAGACCACAATTTTTCAGCCACTGCTGATGCTCTGGGATAGATTCTCTGCAGAACGTTAGTAGCGTCCACGACTTCACTCCACATGCAAGCTTCGCCTCCTATCACTAGCTTCTGTTGAGCTGGGGATAGAGGGAAGTAGGTATGCGGATCACATTTGTAATACTTTTCCCAGTCCCCGCCCGATGATAAGTGGTCTAAGTACCAACAAGATGACCAGATTGTTCTCAAGCCGTCCATTGTAGCCTGGAATGTACAATACAGGGTGTTTCACAGCTTCGGGTACAACTTTAATAAATGCTATTTTAGTGTGAAAAAAAATTTTAACTGCAGTTTTCATTCCCAAGATTCAAACAAAAATAGCATATATGTTAAAAAGAACAGAAAGATTATTTCACCATACGGAATCTTTCAATGCATGTCTTCATTTCAAAAAAGCGGTGCAAATAATGGTTTGTAGGCATCAATGTTACAAAACTAGCAGTGAGCGATGTGCCGCATTGTAGACTATAGTACTGACCAAAATGAGTAAAAAATGCTAAATCAACATGGGTCCGATCTTCAATAGTTTCCGAAATAAATTATACAGCAGAGAATTTTTTTTACGGGGTTTATATCTGCAATCTCGAAAAAGAATTACCGCTTCGATTGAGACTTTTTATTTACCTGTGACGTCATCATAGATGTGATTGTTTTTTAAAAATTCAAATAATGGGGGAGTTTTCGAATTTTTGATTTTTTATATGTTAAAATATTTTTAAATCTAAAGCGTTTTTACTTTTATATTTTGTAATTTTTTTAAAAATACCGGAGAAAAAAAATGTTAAACTTTTGCAATATTTTCTTCCCGCCATTACGGCGTACATAACATCAACTATGTGCGAATTAGGTTTCGACATACGTACCCAAAACGTGCTCATAGAAAGAGACAAGCAAAACACGGCCACCTGTTTATGTTTATATTTGACAATTAACAATTTAATTTCTGTGTTTATCGTATTTTCTAGGTTTTACATTAACATATTTGAAATCAAATAATTTGCATTACTAGCGCTCGTAGCGGACAACTACGGCGAACCAAAGATGCTGCATACGTCATCGTATTGCGGGCGATTTAACTAACGATAAATATATCGTTTGCACAAAAAAATACGCTATACTTTTAGTATGTTCCGTAACGCAACCGATTCGACCAGATTTACGGTTTTGTGTTCCGTAAGTCCTGAAATTATTTACTGGTTTCTATTTGGAACGCGGTTCCTGAAAAATTAAACGATATCCGTCAATGTCATATTTCTAAAACGCATTTTTAGTGGTATTTCTAATAATTATTATAGATGTAATTATGAAAACATTATTTATATTTGATATATTGTTGATTGTATTATTTTTATTGGCATTATTCAACGTTATCGTTCTTTTGGTTAATTTTTATTTTTGTTAGGTTGTGTCAATTTTAAATGTCATATGATTCAATGTCAATCTGTCCCGAAATGGATGAAAATATTTAGGAACCATGGTGTACCCGGAATCAAGATACTGGTTTTTTGGTTGAAAGATGACTATTCAAGGTCATTTGTTCGAAGAAAGAATACACAGCACTTTATAGCTTAGCAAAATTTTGTATTAGAAAGAGAAAAATTAGCTGACGTATGTCTATTTCATTTATTGGCGAAAGGTAATATGCTAGTCGTATAAGATTTTTACGTAAACTTCACTTACATTAGGCAAAGCTTCAGAATCTCCTTTCCACACATGAACCACAGTTTTTTTGGGTAGATTTACTCCATTTACATAAACTTCTTCCCAAACTACAGAACTGGCTTGCAAGTTATTTACTATATCTACCAAATTTTGAATGAAATATTCTTCTAATTTCACGTAATCTCCGCTAATGTTAGCTTTTTTCATCCATTTCTTTATATCTGGATTACTTTGCCTAAACAAATGTATGTAGGTTGATATATTTTTCATTAATTTATTTAAATTTCAAATAAACTGAATACGTACCAGCAATCGAAGTCAACTTCATCTCCCCCTAAATGGACATATTCTTCTGGAAAAGTGTCAACAATCTCTTTAAAGAAATGTGCCAAAAAAGTGTAGGTAGTATTTTTTGTTGGGTCCATTGGACCTAAATACCCATTTGGCTCGCCGTTCGTGTAACATGTTGTTAATAGTTCAGGTCTTCCTTCGCCCCAAGATCTTGTATGTCCTAAAATATTTTATTTTGGAATTATAACCTTGTTTGCCCTCAAAGCGGGCGCAATTAGGTTTTTATCGCCCGAGGGCCTATAAAGGTCAAGTCACAGATATTCAACCAAATCAAATATAACTGATATTTGACAAAGATTTTCACCATTTTAAACATAAAATTAGTGACACTAGTATATATTTTATAAAAATTAAATAACGTACCTGGTGTATCAAACTCAACCATAACTCTTATCCCTCGTCTTGTAGCGTGTCTGATAACTTTTTGGACATCCGCAGGTTTATAGATTAACATTTCGGAATTATATGCGCCTTTTTTACTAAAATATTAAATAATTAATACTCCTGTCTCAAATTATGGTATACGTTACGAATATTTTATTTGTCCCAAATTATGGTACACAATTATTTTCACAGGTCGATATTTAATTTTAACGTCGTAACAACTTTATAGAAATGTATGCCATAATTTGGAAAATACTTGTAATATCTTATTATACCTTAATTCGGGAAATACATTACTTTGAAATGGAAAACTTTGATCATCGACAATGTGCCAATGGAAAACGTTTAATTTGTTATAAGCCATCCCATTCAAAACTTTCAAAATGGTATCCATTGGCATGAAATGTCTAGAAGTATCAAGTAATAAACCACGATGGTGAAAACGTGGATAATCATTTATAATAGTTGAATTTACCATTAACTAAAATGTTAAAATATAAATCATCTAAGTCATTCTGTAATTGTAATTAATTATATTAATGTTATTACTTACACATACACCATCATCTGCAATATACAATAATTGTGAAAAAGTTTCTAGGCCTCTCAAAATTCCCCAAATTGATTGGCTACGTAAAACTGCTTCTTTGGAAGTTATACTTAACTTATCTGAAATAGTATATACAAAATATAATCCATTGAGATTTACTTCATAGAATATTAAAAAATATTTGCGTTATGGCATGTGAAAATCATATGAGGTCATAGGAGGTGCTATACAAAATTTCCGAGAATTTCCCCCTCCCCCTGGGGATCTTGGGAAACATCTGAGCGCTAAATGTGATATTTTTTTGATAAATATCGCCTAAAATGATTATTAAAGTTTGGCGCGAAAGTTGTGACGTCAACGTCACCCCGCCATATGTAGACAGAACCGACATACGTTACCATTAATATGGTAATATACGATAGTTATTGAAAGAATACATAAATAAAAATCATGTAAGTAAAATTAATAATTTTGGGTCGTTTTTATAACCATTGGTTTTAATTAATGTAACTTTCTTTAATATAATATTTCTTCTACAAACACTATTTTTTAATTTAAATTTGTATTTCTAATCATTTTTTGACATTCACTTTTAACACTAATGTCAAAAGTAACAATGATCCGTCACTTTTAACACTGTTGTCAAAATGACATTTTTAACGCTAAAAACAAACATTAAAAAGCCCACTTTTAATAGATTTGTAGGAAAAATATATTTATGTAGTATTTTTAAAGTCATTCGCGTATTTATAAGCAAAATATGCATGGTCCACACTATATCCACAGGGTATCTGGATGACTTTAGTGACGCTGACGTCACAACATGGCGCCCATTTATCACAAAAAAAATTACATTATCGGTATATAAATATAATAGCTATTAACATACCTAGGAATGTTATGTATATCATAACTGCCGAAGATGTAGATTTGAAATCCGAGCTCGTAGAGCGAGGATTTTAAGACATCTGAGGCTTGTAATGATTAATAACATCCGTGGTTTGTTCAATAGTTTATCGGTTTCAGAAAATTAAGACATTATTGATAAATATCATTTCTTGAAATTCTCTCATTAATGCTACTTTCAGATTGCTATGGTTAACAGAACAATTATTTTGACATATGTCAGTATGACAAATATTCAAATTATGTGCTTTATTCCTCATGTTTATTACTTTAGAATAAAGTAGACCGTATTTAAAACGATACACTACCGTTATCTGTATGTATTAATGAAGAGCATTATATTTTCATTTTGTAGACTGTTGTTGACAAGACAGTATGCTAATAATATTACTATACAGATACAGTTATTACTTAGTTACCAGCCTACTTTTGTACATGTAAACAATGGAATAATATCCTGAAACCGGTAAAATATATAACAATTTTTATTTCGTTTCATTTATTTATATTCAAAATTCATATGCAATATGTAATTTCTACAAAGCCATAGATTTGGACGGGCCCAATTTTGACTGAAAATTTGAAAATAATACGTGTCGCAGGGCAATTAAAATTAAAAGAACAGTCAGAAATCGATCGATTGAAGGGTACGAAGACAAAAAAAATATATCTTACATGCTTCGTGCATATTGGCATCAGGAACAGAGTTATCACAAGGTATTGTGAGATCTACTTGCAAAACATTGAGGTATTTTAAAAATGATGGATCACTTCTCCATGTCTTCTCATTGGGTGGTGGGTTGGATGTTCCTCGTCGTGTATGTCGACCAAGATTAGTTGAGTTGTATATAATTCTCAAGTATCGACTAAAAGCTTCTTGAAGAATTTTACAAACCTCTCCTATTGGCTGCAAGAAATTTGTAAGAGTAACATCATTACGTTTATTTTTTTTTTTATCTAAAATATTTGTACAAACATTTGGACGTATTTTTGATAGAAAAGCTGTTTAGGGTTTAAAAATTATGCACTAAACGATAACGGATAACATAATTTGATATATGTTCTTACTGATTTTATTTAAAAAGATTTCTTTCGGATTCGGAAAAATAAGTGGTTTATTTGAAGTGAACGTTTTATGTATCTATACCTACTCTTATTTTTTAAATTAAAATGTGTCTATAACTATTTCATGTTGCACGCCTACGTATACGAAATGCATTGAAGTTATTTTCAAGTAATATTATATCAGACGGCTAACAAATGACCTTGAATAGTCATCTCTCGTGAATAATAGTATAGCAAGATTTCTGTAAAGCTGCACTACGATTAGTAATATTTTACTATGACTTATACGCAATATACGAACCGCTTTGTCGATGTGCATTTAATGGGCCTATTCTGAACAAATCTTACAGATCTATAAATCTGTAAATAATGAACAAAATCGCAACGAAAGCTGCGACCCTTATAGATACGTTTTTGTCAGTATTTTACAGATCTATAAGACATACAAATTTATTCAGAATTAGCCTATAACTGTAATAGACCAGTGGCATAAACACTATTTCACAGTGACGTTATTTTGAGACTACATTTGGCCGACTGTTCCCCACTTCTCTTGTAAATATGTCACAGACTATATATCAAATTATATGACCCGTTAAACTTTGATGTATTTTTCATTATTAATTGTTAAACAATAACAAATAAATAATGTGTAGATTTTAAGATTTTTTTCAAAATTTTACATTATTTGTTTTATTTTAATCAATTTTGAACTTTTGAAAATTATTGATCTTTCATTAAACTAATGGGATTCACAGAACATTAACAAAATTTATTTTTCCGTCGTTAACTAATGTTCCAATAATCGGTGATTTACTGTATATGTAAATAACTTTATTACGAAGAATAGTAACTAAAATATTCGTAGTAATGAGTGTTACTTTATTTTTAATTATGTAATTTATCTCCTTGAAATGCAATTAAAACTGCATCAAACAATAAGCTTATTAATTTGTATTGCAATATTTATTTGACATTGAAATTCATGTACTTAGTCTTTCCCCGTAGTTTTTTGTAATAGTTATTCTAAGAAAAATCAAATCTTTGTTACAATAAAAACCAGTACAACCAGATTTTTTTATTTATATATAATCTAAAAAAAAAAAAATACATACCTGAAATTTAAAATCTTGAGGTTTTAAGACCATGTACCCCTCTAATTTTTCTTGGTATTGAGGCTTAGGCCATACTTCCCCTTTTGTAGCTATTATCGTCGGTCCTGGTACAATATAATAACAAGAAATCTGCCCGAAAATTGCGATGAGAATAATAAGTTTCATTATCATATGCGCACACTTCGAGGTCTTCAACGAAACTAAAGACGGTGGGAATTACAGTAGTAAGTAAACCTCATGACCCGCTTACAAATCAGAGGTCAAGTGCTGAAATTATTTTGGTTTGTGTCATGATAATGCAATAAAATGATTAGAAGATGTTTACTTGATATTAGGAATAAACAATACTTTTCAAATAGGATTTTGTTTCACTTTAATCTACAAAACAAAGAATCTTAGAAACAATGCAACTAATCTTGTTTAGATTTATTTATTGTTTCAAGTATTTATTTGAGCTCATATCTGTCATTTGTGCCAAATAAATAAAGATGTATTACAGAGTAGATAAAATGTCCTTACTTTTCGAGTGGCACACAAAATTTTCTCATTTACTTTTAAGATCTTTTTAAATTAATTAAAGATGGCATTTGACAATTTTATTCAATTATTGAGAAATATTCGTTTTCCGGGAATGGACTGTGTCATATTTTGAGTCAGAGCTCAACGTTTCGCCCGCAGTCATATGGGGCATCTTCAGGAGCAAGGGGGATAGTACTGTCTTAAACACGGTTACCCGACGTGTCAACCACGCTAGAGGCCGAGTTTAAGCAACAAGGAGGGAGACTCAGTTTACAAGGTTACCTGACGTGTAAACCACGCTAGAGGCCAAATAAACCAAGCGTCACCATATGACTGCGGGCAAAACGTTGAGCTCTGACTCAAAATATAACACAGTCCATTCCCGGAAAACGAATATTTCTCATGACTCAGATTGTGGAAGCCTACGCAATTATTCAATTATTGTTCTCTGTAGTTATCAACGCAAATTTTGTTGGTTGCTATGTATTTACTTTGTTGAACAAGGCAAAAAAGTAGTAAATTCACTGTCGCGATGCTTACGAGTATTATATTCGATCGAACATTTTGTAGCATTTTTATAAAATCGATCGAATACAAGTAGTTATTTTACTAAAGGCAAATATAATTTATATTTATTTTAATGTTTTTGTTAAGGTGATGCACAAAATATTTATTCACGACTCGGTTTATTTGATACCAAAATCATGAATGAAATAAAACACTTTTTTCTCCTGGTAGAAATGACTAATTTTACCCTATGAGAAAAAACTGCCACAATTCATTACTAATAACTTATGTATTTACATAAAATAAATCATAAATACTATTAAAGTCTATATTTAGTATTACAAACTAATTAATGATGAAATATTAAACCTGTTTCACATTTGTTAATTTTAAAAACTTGGCCAAAAAATTTACCAATTTCTAGATAAATTTCAAGTCATTGACATGTTTGCGGAAAAATAGAACTCGCTCTATTTCCAGCTTTAAGCTCAATTTCTAGAACTTTGCCAAGTTGATGAAAAAAATTGGCAAATGTAAAACAGGCTTTACGTATTATTTTGACGTTTCTAGCGAAATAAAAACACAAAATCCAAAGGAAATTTTTGTTATTCCTAAGAGTATTTTAAATATTAGTCCCAGAAAAAATAGTATACAGGGTGTTAATTAAAAAACGGGCCATAGGCGAGATTAACATGGGAAATCAGTTTTTCCTTGCGCAAAACTTCCCATTTAAGACAAAAATGTTCCAAATAAATGTTGTAGAGAATTAAATTCTACACCTATATCACTAAAAAGTTTTTATTTTGCATAACCTGTAAAATTAAATTTGAAATCCTATAAATACTTATTTGTAGTGATAGCCAAGGAATTTAAACAAAATTACAAAGAAATGCACACAATGCATATCGGTTGACATGTTAGAATAGTATAACTATTCTATAACTAGTATGGAATAGATAATTTCCGCGCGAGCGAAAAGTTTGTAGGCCGAGCCGTAGGCAAGGTCTACGGTTTTGCGAGTGGCGGAAATACTATTCCATACGAGTTTTAGACTATACTTTCTCTAACACTATTTAAAAAATATATTTTGCTCATCACTTGACATTTTTTGTGAAAAATAATAAAATATTATTGGTATGTTATAAAAGCAATAATTTTTATTTAACTTACCATGTAAAAGCTTCAAAACGCGTAAAACAAGGCGTATAATAATATTTTGTAGTCATTTATTTTATAACTTGACAGTTAAGGCAGTTGAGGTGACAAAATAAAACAAAGCGCCAAGCAAAGGCGTCTTGATTTTGAAAACAATTGCGTTTCCCATGTATTTTAAATGGGTGAATTGAAAAACTAGTGGTCTGTGACTGCCTATTACGGAATATTATTCCGTAACAGTATGACAGAATATCCTCATTCTGTAACAGTTTTCAATTATAGAATGTATTAATTCTATAGTAGTATTAGAGAAATTCGTTTTTCAAATAAGTCCCTAAAAATATTTTGTTGTTTTAATCTACATCTAAATTATTGCAAAGGTTTTATTTATTTTTGTTTTGTAATCTGCAAAATCAAAATTCTGTCGATTCAAACGATATGTATTTCTTGGTAATTTTGTATAAATTCCATGGCTATCACTATAAATGAGCAATATTTATAAAATGTCAAATTGGATTTTACAGCTTATTAAATATGTAAAATAAAATCTGATTTATTTGAAATATTTTTGTTTAAAATTAAATGGGAAGTTTTGCGCAAGGAAAAACTGATTTCCCTTGTTAAGCGCCTATGGCCCGCTTTTTAATTAACACCCTGTATACACTCCCTTTGTGTATAAAATACTATTATTGACAGTTACACGGCAGAGAAAGTACAAATTTATTGCCTGGTAATTGTTAATAAAATCACTTTTAATGTCAATCGGCGAAAAAAAAATGTTATCCAGTGTTACGTTACGAGATTTCAGTAGATATTGTTAGAAAAAATATGTATCTACTATTTATTAACCGACAACTTACATATAAATCACTTAAAATTTTATTAAATTACCCATACATTAAAAATTAAAATACACAACTTAAACATACAAAAATAATTATTCCTTAAGGACTGTATTAGTACAAAAGAGCAAAATATGCTCCGTTTTTTTAACTAATTTCTAGTTAAAATAGTGAAAACTTTTAAGCAGACTATTCTGTGTATATTTTATACCTTAAATCCGGTTCTACGTATAATAGGAAACGTAGATATGATTTGCAGTATTGCACCAACTCGACGTATTAACAGTAACAAATACAATTCTACACAGAATAGAATTTATTATAGCACAATTAAGAAAATCTCGTAGTTTATATGTAAAATGTCACGTAAATATAGTTTTTAAATATTATATTTAACTATAAATACAATAGAAATATCTATTTTATGAAATCCGCTACATAAAATCATCATAATCGTAAGAATCCGCATACGCCGAATATTCGTCCATCGTCTGTAAAATTAAAATTATTTATTATCTTTTACTTTTGTTTTATTTCTTAAATTAGGATGATTTTATCACTTACATTGTCGCCTTCTACTCTTAATTTCGCTTTGCCTTTTCCTTTATTCTTTTTTGCTTTATCGCCCTTTTCCTGTTTTTGTTTTTCTAAATACATATTATCAATAGTTGTTTTTAATTTTTTTATATCGGCTGACGTTACTGAAATTATACATAAATTTGTAATTGGGTAATCAATAGTAGTTAAAATCATTGAATTTGATAAGTATGCTGGAACGCGCCTTAATATCTGTGTTACGAACGAGAGAATGCCTCAAAAAAGTAGATCCATTTTTCTGTACAAAGTACGAATAAAAAATTTTTTTTTAAAGGTGCTTAACTTCTTATATTTAAGATAGTTTCGTTATATGAAAGCTACAGCTATAATAATAGATACAATTTACAATGTCTGTCTATTGGACGCAATTTTGCCTAGAAATTTATATTATTTTATAAATTTTCTCTATTTTAAGTTTTATGGAGTAAATCAGTTTGGCACACTAAACCTTTTCCAATTAAAATTCAGAAATGATCAAATTTATTTCAGAAAGCTACATTTGTAATTCAAATAAATTAATTTTATTTCAAAATTCGTCGATTGTAATTCGGCATAGTCAATTATTTTACAGAAAGCTTCAAATGGAATTCAGAATAATCAATTTAATCTCAGAAAGCGTCAATTGCAATTCTGAAAAGTCAATTTTATTTCAAAATTAGTCGATTGTAATTCAGCAGTCATTTGTATTTCAGAAAGCTTCAAGTGGAATTCAGAATAATCGATTTAATTTCAGAAAGCGTCAATTGTAATTCATAAAAGTCAATTTTATTTGAAAATTCGTCGATTGTAATTCAACATAGTCATTTTTATTTCAGAAAGCTTCAAATGGAATTCAGAATAATCAATTTAATATCAGAAAGCGTCAATTGCAATTCAGACAAGTTAATTTTATTTCACAATTAGTCGATTGTAATTCAACATAGTCATTTTTATTTCAGAAAGCTTTAAATGGAATTCAGAATAATAAATTTAATTTCAGAAAACGTCAATTGTAATTCATAAATGTCAATTTTATTTCAAAATTCGTCGATTGTAATTCAGCATAGTCATTTTTATTTCATAAAGCTTCAAATGGAATTCAGAATAATCAATTTAATATCAGAAAGCGTCAATTGCAAGTCAGAAAAGTCAATTTTATTTCAAAATTCGTCGATTGATATTCAGCATAGTCATTTTTATTTCAGAAAGCTTCAAATGGAATTCGGAATAATCAATTTAATTTCAGAAAGTGTCAACTGCAATTCAGAAAACTCAATTTTATTTCATAGTTCGTCGATTGTTATTCAGCATAGTCGTTTATATTTCAGACAGCTTCAAATGGAAATTAGAATAATCAATTTAATTTCAGAAAGCGTCAATTGCAACTCAGAAAAGCCAATTTTATTTCATAATTCGTCGATTGTAATTCAGCATAGTCATTTGTTATTTAAGAAAGCTTCAAATGGAATTCAGAATAATCAATTTAATATCAGAAAGCGTCAAATGTAGTTCGGAAAAGTCAATTTTATTTCAAAATTAGTCGATTGTAATTCAGCATAGTCATTTGTTATTTCAGAAAGCTTCAAATAGAATTCAGAATAATCAATTTACCATCAGAATGCGTCAAATGTATTTCAGTATTATCAATTTCATAAAGCCTAAATGTAATTTACAAAAAATATATCAATTTCAAAAAGGGTAATTATTTAGAACACGGTATAAATTCTGAAAAACGTGTTAGCCTTGATATACATTAGAGATTTCAGAAGTCGCAATTTGTAAATCAAGAATGATGTAATTAATAAATTAAATGTAGTAAGAATAAGATTAGATTATAAAATTCTGATTTTTTGGATGGCAAATTTTAAAATTTATGGATACATGACTCATTCCTTGATGATATGCACCACGTCTTTAAATTGAGTTTAGTCGATCACTATAGACCTAAATTTAGAAATATGGCTCCCAAACAGTCAAAATTTTATTTTTAAAACTGTAGGTTTAAATCACCCTATCAAATTTTACGGGACAGATAATATTGGATAAAAACTGTTTTCTCGTGTTAAGACTGTTAAGTATTCTTACATTCGTGGCAGTTTTTATAACAGTACAAAGTACAGATTTTAAATCTTAAATTACATTGGCTGGTCGCTGGTACCATAAGCCTTTTTATAAAAAGGCTATTTTGAAAATACCAAATTTCAATATTTAATTTCACTCTTATGTTTACAGACCGATTAAAAATTATACTGACATACTTGTCATATGGAGTAAGTACCGAATAGACAAACTATTTATTTCTTACAGAAACTGTATTTAATGTAAAGAACAAAACTACCTTTTAGGAGCTATCTCTCTCGATTCGATGTTTTATTAAGAATTTAGCTTCATAGCGCGTTCCAATATATATTTTGAGTTCAGCGGCAAAAACTTACAAGCTGCACAAATATTCCTAATGTGATCTTCGGCAAATACTGGAAATTCTGGATTTTTGGCATAAACTAACAGCTTTTTATTTAAAGCTTCGGACAACTGTAAAAATTCTTCTTTAGTTGTGGGTTCCATTCCATCTATGCCGCCATCACCTCTTTCGCCGAAGGTGGTTTCAAGGGCTAATTGTAAATCCGATTCTTTTTGTCTACGTAACCTTTCTTCAGGACTCACTTCTTCCTCTTTTTCTTTAATTTTTTTCTCTACTTCTTCCTGTTTCATCCTCTACAATTTAGTTTAACTTGACTTGTATCCTAAAATGATTAATACAACTGTCAAACGTACCTCCTTTTCGGCAATTTTATCCTGGAGAGACTTTTTAGGTTTCTGTTTGGCTTTCTGTTCATTTTTTTCCACATCTTTTTTCTCTTCCTCCTCTTCAGCGTCCCAACTATCCTAAAATACATATTAAATGAGTAAGTAACATATGATCAAACGTTATTTTTAGGTTGGAATCTTGAAACACGTTGTCACGTACCTTAACATCGTCGTCTTCGTCTTCACCTTCCCATTTATTTGCTGACACAGCAATGGGCTCTTTTATTGTGAAATTTTCCGAGTCTACAACAATACCGCATAATCAATAATTTTTAGTATAAATAAATTATGAAATACCGACCCCAGTCCTCTTCCATATTGCAGATTTAGGCGCAGCCCGGAATTTCACGTGAAAGCAAACTTGTTACCAGAGATACTACGTCACTCAACGTAAGAGGACACTACGATCACTCCCAAAGATTGCGAGATATTCAATTTTGCTTTTCTATCGGAGGAAATATATCAAACAAAATGTTTGAACGTGTTGATAATACAATTTCTTAGCACTGAGAACATTACACTTCTATTATAAACACTAAAACTGTATGAATATGCTGCCACAAACGAATTACGTGCCGCCATTTCAATTAGTCGAACAAGAGTGAAGAGTGTGTTCACAACACAAATCGTTACAAATATACGCAAGCGCATTAGACGAATTCACAATGAATATTTACATTTTTATTTCTATAAATAATGCACCATGACAAGCTACATATTTAAAATTGCATCTGACTTTTGCCTTTTAATATATTAATGTTTCCTAATATTAAATTCAATTTTATCTTTAGATTGAACAAAGAAAAACGCAATTGCTGATAAGCTATCGTGTCTCTTATATCCATATTTATCATTTTTATTATTAAAGTCTCACAGAAAATATTTATTCGGCCGTACGGCCTTATCAATCGGAAAAAGCCAACAAAGTGGGGACGCCGCTTTTGAAAATGTGACTAATTCACAATGCACATGCTAGATACCGATAAGAAATTGGTGCCACAACATAAATATTAAAAACTAAACAATACATTTGTTAGATAATTTTGAACTAAGTATTTCGAATAAAATAAGTTTGGTTTTATTCATACTGGAGTACCAACCTCTTGGAAATGTTCTGTTTGCTACTGCATTTACATGCAGCCCCACGTTGGGCGCCAAAATTATTTTTGTTGTCGCTAATCTTGAGAACCATTAAACGGATTTTGATCTGTTTTTTACAATAATATAAAGCACATGTCGAGATATTAGAAATATAAATCTATTGTAAAAGGAAGCCGTTTAATGGCGATTTCAGTGAAGCAAATCGACGAAATAGCGATCGCTCGAAATTCTTATTGGCATACAAAATAAGTCCGATTTTATTCACCCTCTTGAAAATGTTCCGTTTGCTACTGCATTTATATGCAGTCCCCAAGTTGGGCGCCAAAATTATTTATGTTGTCGTTAATCTTGAGAACCATTCAACGGATTTTGATCTTGTTTTTACAATTATAAAGAGCACCTCTCGAGATATTGTAAGAAACAAATCTATTGTAAAAGGGTGCCGTTTAGTGGCAATTTCAGTGAAGCAAATCGACGAAATATAGATCGCGCGAAATTTTTATTGGCATACAATATAAGTCCGATTTTATTCACCCTCTTAAAAATGTTCCGTTTGCTACTGCATTTATATGCAGTCCCCAAGTTGGGCGCCAAAATTATTTATGTTGTCGTTAATGTTGAGAACCATTAAACTGATTTTGATCTAGTTTTTACAATTATATAGAGCACCTCTCGAGATATTGTGAGAAACAAATCTATTGTAAAAGGGGGCCATTTAGTGGCAATTTCAGTGAAGCAAATCGACGAAATAGAGATCGCGCGAAATTTTTATTGGCATACAAAATAAGTCCGATTTTATTCACCCTCTTGAAAATGTTCCGTTTGCTACTGCATTTATATGCAGTCCCCACGTTGGGCGCCAAAATTATTTATATTGTCGCTAATCTTGAGAATCTTTAAACGAATATTGATCTGGTTTTTACAATTATATTATATACCTCTCGAGATATTGTAAGAAACAAATGTATTGTAAAAGGGAGCCGTTTAGTGGCGATTTCAGTGAAACAAATCGACGAAATAGCGATCGCGCGAAATCTTTTTTGGCATACGCTATCTACACGACCAAAGATTTATATAAACAATGTAGCATAAAAAGTCCGAGACAATATATAATATTTAAAAGGGAGCCCACAATAACCGTTTTTATGTTGGATTATAGTCACTTATTCGGCTCAAGTATCTAAGTAGAAAAAATATTTTCTGTACAATACGCAATTTGTATTTATACTTCAGGAGATATTGTCGTTTTATTGAAAGAGTACGCACGATTAGTTTTTTTTTACTTGTATAAATCAACAATAAATTTTAAGAACATATTTCAATTATTTATTTCTTCCACTTCACAATAATACAAAACACACAAATATATAAAAATCAGAAACTAGACCTTTCTGACATATCTGTTCTTCCATCACTAGAAAAACAATCAACTTCACCATCACTTAAAAGATTATTATTACTTGTTTGAGTTCCAACTGCCGGAAAAAATCTAGACCTACTATATTTCGGAATGTAGTTTTCATATAATTTTCCACTGTACGGCTTTATCATTTCATAATCGCACAGACAAGGTCTAATTAAATTTTTTGGAGGTTCTTCTTTTTTTTCGTACTTCTCTAAATGGTCAAGAATGTTTGACTGTCTAGAAAGCTTTTTTGTCGGCTTTTGAGGCACTTTATTCGTAAAACTCGACACAGAAGATGTTTTTGAAGAGTTTTGACTTATTGTTACGGAAGGACTAGATGAACTTTTCGTCCGTTTTGTTTCTCTTTTCTGATATTCAATTTTATTCGTCTGGTATTTATCTAAAGATTCAATGGAAACTTTTGCAGCAAAATCTGAAGTAGATGATAACTTTTTTTGAGGAATGTAATAGTCATATAAGTTATTAGTTTGATCGTTTACTGCTTTTTCAATAACGGAAACAAAATCTGATTTACTTTCTTTTTCGTCTATGGATTTCTCCTGACTTACTTTAGAGAAAGTTTTGTCTAAAATAAATTTGGTTATGGAAGATATTAATTCATTTCTTGAAACATTATCGTCGGTATTTTCAACTAGGGTATATTTCTCTAAAGGTATACTTACTTTTTCTTCCATTTTTGCGGTATTGACTGAATTGGAATCAAAGAAATATAAATCATTTGCTTTTAGTTTCAATTCTGCTACATCCAAACAAATATCTTCTGATTGTACGCTCTCTTTACTAACAGTTTTGTCGCTGATTTTATCATTTTTTTCTTCCGGTTGAATTGATTTTGTTTCAATAAGTGTTGTTTTACTTTTTTGTGATTCTGCTTTACAAGCATTTTTCTCAATATCTATTTGCTGATCATTACTTTCATTTTTTGGAATAGTTTGAATAGTATCTTGACTTCTTGGTTTTATTAGCAGTATTTCTTGTATTGTTTCAATAAGTGTTTTATGTTTTTGTGATCCCTCTTCAATATCATCTTTCTCAATATCTGTTTGCTCTTCATTACTTCCATTTTTTGGAATAGTTTGAATACTATCTTGACTTCTTTGTTTTGTTAGCAGTATTTCTTGTATTATTTCCATAAGTGTTTTATGTTTTTGTGATCCTTCTTTAATATCATCTTTCTCAATATCTGTTTGCTGTTCATTACTTCCATTTTTTGGAATAGTTTGAATACAATCTTCACTTCTTTGGTTTATTTGCAGTATTTCTTCTTTTGTTTCAATAAATGTGATTTTACTTTTTTGTGATTCCTCTTTAATAGCATCTTTCTCAATATCCGTTTGCTGATCATGACTTTCATTTTTTGGAATAATTTGAAAACTATCTAGACTTCGTTTTTTTATTTGCAGTATTTCTTGTATACTATCTACACTTCTTTCTTTTAATTGCTGTATTAAAGCTGATATATTTTCTACACTTACACTTTTTGACTGGTTTTCTTCACTGCTTATTTCTGGTTCTATTGGGATATTTTCTTGTTCTGTTGCTTCTAGATTTTCTAAATTTTTGCACTTTTCTGTACGATCTGATTGCGATGTACATTCACATTCATTACTTTTTGATATTTGTGGCGTAGAATCTGTAATATCTACTATATTTTTGCTTTGTTGTTTTTGCAGTTGTTTAGAACTTTCCTTTAGTAATACAGGTGTTGATGTTGCAGGCTGTTCTAATTTTGTAATGGATAAAATATTTTGTTCTTCCGTATTTTTGATCTTTTCTTCATCGAATATAATGTTTTCTGTTTCTAATTCTATGAAAATATTTTTATCTGGTTCTGTGTGTTCTGATTTTAATGTACTGTCTTTACTTTTTGATATTTGTTGTATTGGATCTGTAATATCATGTTTACTTCTACTTTCTTGTTGTTGTACATCTTTATAACTTTCTGTCAGTTCTAATACAGTATGCTTAGATATTACGGGCTCTATTTTTGTACTTGATTCTGTTTCTTGTATATTTTCATCATTTTCTTTTTCCGCTATTTGTGACAAACTGTCTTTACTTTTTGACAAGACTGTAATATCACTTTCTTTTACTTCTATGTTCTGAGTGTTTATACTTTTTATTTGTTCCGTTTCTTGTATATTTTCATTTATTTCTTGAGGTATATTTTCTTTATTACCAATATTTTGTGAAAAAATTGATTTACACGAATCACAATTACTTAATATTCTTCCTATATTCTCTTGGTTTTTATTTATAAGTTGATGTAGTCTCTTTTTACATCTTTCACATTTTTCTATTATATCTTTTTCCAAATCTTTAATACTAACTTTAATAACATCTGGCTCATAATTTGGCCAATTTTCGTCACCAATTTGAACTGAATTTGATTCACATATTTCTCTATTTGATTCTATATTTTGTTGCGTAATTATAAAGTATTTTGTAGAATTGGATTCAGAATTTTTAAATTCTTGATATCGATATAGATCTTGTTCAGGAATATTTTTTACATTAATTTTTGTCTGTAAAGGTGTATAAGAATCATGAGAAGAACTAGAAGAAATATTTTTGAACATTTCCTCACTTTCACAATTACAAATATGTTTAAATTTAAGAACCTCAATGTCTACTTCGTCTTTTTCTGAATGGGTGTGATCACATTGGCAACTATTTATAATAGTATTTAGAACTTCTTCCAAGTCCTCGTCATTTAAACCATAAATCTCTTCTTCAGTTAAAATATGTCCACCGTATATTTTCTGCATTAATTGTTCTTTACTATTAAGTGACAACATATTGTCAGTACTAGTGAGTTTTGATACTCTATCAAGAGATTTTTTTGAAAAGTTTAATTCTTTTGCAAGATGGTCAATTTGTAGAAGCATTTTTCTCTAAAAAAAAATAATATACGCTCTTAGTGTGGCGTGCAAAGTGCTAAAATGTGATGTGGCCAGCACATTACCTTCCGCCATTGAATTTTTAATTTAATAAACATAGGTAACAACATAGAAATCTAATGGGAGCAATTTTAATAGACTTACCATGTTTAAACGGCCTCTATTTGCTTCTACATGACTATTGAATACTCGTCTCATTTCTTTTTGGCTGTACAAATCATTTTTAATAATATCTTCAGTTATTCGCAATGAAAACTGAACATATTCGTAATCTTCCGGTCTGCAAACATAAATAAGCAATCTAGTTATTTACAAATTTGTTCAACGTGTGAAATTCAAAAAATAATCTACAGTAAAAATTTTCAAAGAAGTCCGATCAAGGCCGTCGGTATCACGAACGAATTAACAAATTGGCATACATGTATCTCTCTCATTTGTAATGACAAGAAGCGTGTGCGATAAGAATGGATAAATAACAAACTTGTGTTTCAAAAATTCTTGTTTTGTAAGCTGAATAAATCAAAAATAGGTAGATATGCAGACTTGTGGGCATCAGTAATTCATTTTAATGGAGGAGGACGGCACTACTTTAAATACTAATATTATAACAAAGATAAAAATATTGCACAAGTACTCAATGTTAGAATTGAGCAAAATAACTAAGAACAATCACAAAAGTTTCATCAAAGTTTTCGATTTGTAATTTATTTGTTTCATAGCTAACTAGATTATTATTTGAATTCCCATAGCTCGGTTGATCTAAAATATATAAAACTTACGAAATATGCTTATGTTCGGGCACTATGACCCTCGGAGTAGGTACAGGATGTTTAACAGTATTTATTGTTGAATCTATTAATTTTTCCTTAAAATAAATATAAAATACATTTATTTTTTTGTAACATGTGTAAATAAGAACATTCATATTACCTTAGCATGTTTTGGGGAACTTTTAACAGAACTACTGCTACTACCTGAATTATAATTTGTTGTTTTTTTCTGTAAGATAGTTCACATAAGACATGCTGATCTTCAGCCATAGTAAGACTTTAAAAGTTACCACAAAATATAATAATTGTATAACATACCTTATTTGTATATCCCGAGGCAGAAGCCTCATTTTTATTAAACTTCTGTCTATTCTCATTAATTTTTGGGAATGATTTATCAATAGTTAGATAATTTAAGGGTATATTTGTCGCTTTTCTTCTTGTGCCTGGTCTTGGAGGAACACTACACGATCTTTCCGAAGATGATGCTTCATTCTTCAAGCAATTAATTCGTTTTCTTCGTACCTCACAATTACTGTTCGCGCGCGATGGATTCTTGCTTGAAGCACTGCATACATTTTCTATTTAAAAAGTACACAAATTATAATAATATAATTAAATTACCTCAATAAAGTTGGTGTGGAATATCGGCTGTTTAAACTAGAACCATATTTTCTGTTGTGCGTTTTTGGAGCAGATGTGTTTACAACACTTTTAGCTGAATTGACACGTTTATAGTGATGTATCATATGTAAGTTTGTGTCATAAAGAGCAAAATTCATAACCATTTTGTATAATTATTGTAATATTTGGATAAATTTCATAAAGATTTGATGTTTTAATGAAGTTGTTTATATTTATTTGACAGGTTATCATGTTCTTCTTATTATATATGTGCGCGAAAATTAAAATTACCTGATACTTTATGCTGTTTATTATTCCTGTTGATATAAAATTTGTCAGATTCTTTGAAACAACGTTTATTACTCATTAATTCAAAAATTGACTTTGACTGCTGATTTGGAAAACAAAAACTTAACAGAAACCCACTATAGTCAAAATAATATATTCCTGAAATTAAGAACGGACAGAATTACGAGAGGCCAGTACAGATAAGTATGAAGACAACAGTTCCGTTGAGACCTACTGAATATCAAATTCTAAGAACAGACTTTACAAAATGATGATATTCCTGTAAATTTAAATATATATTACATTATTTTATTCAGTGAAACAACATATCTGTACATCTGGAATGTTAAATACAATAAAGAATTTTTATAATACATTAAATATCCATAATATACATAAAATACTGATAAAAGAAACCTTTTTAAGTACGGGAACTGTCATAAAATAAAATTATCACCAATAAAACTTAACTACAAAAATCACAACAAAATTTGCTCCTTTAGTCATTTTTTCGAAAAGAATTTATTTTTGGGCGCAATGAAATCCAATTCAGGAAGAGCCGATATACTAGGAACAGAACTTTTTTGATTAGATTTTCTTGCGTCAGTACTTGACTGATAACTTTGAAATGCGTCAAAATGCACCGGATTTGCAATAATATTAAAATTATTCGAACTTTTCTGAGAAAAACCGTTTAAATTTTGATTCACCGGCTGACTGGATAAAAAATCTGTCCACTCATCGTCATCTTTTGTGTTTTCTACAGATGGTTGAGAATTGATTTGATTTGAACTGTTTTGAAATGGTTTGATCGTTTCAGAATTAAAAGGCCCGTCGAATATTCCAAACTGTTTTTTCGTTAAATTTTGAGATAGTTCCGTTGGTCCTATAGTAAAATTGTTATAACTTGATAAAGACGTTTGTGGTAAACCGCCAAATGGTGTATTTATTGTCTGTAAAGGAATTTGGTACGGCTGAATCGTGTATGCAGTTTGATTCGCAGATTTAGTAGGACTTATATTGGGAATGAAAGTGTTTTTATGCGTCAGTTGTGATAAATTAGGAACAGATAATTCTAAAGATTTTTGTGCTTTAGGTTGCTCTGCGCATATAAAATCTGTCCAATCGTCTTCTTCCTCTTTCTTTTCTTTTTTTATTTCTACCTTCGGTGCATCTTCTGCTTTTTCTTGATGAATGTACTCAAACTCACTGATATCCTCACAAATTATGCCAGGTTCCGGCCAATTGATTTGGGTCGGTGCTGTATTTATCACAGACGGTTCTAATACAATTGGTTTTAAGGGTACCATGGGTACTGTACCAATATATTCACTTTTTTCTGATGCTGTTGGTTTTTTTGGTTGTTGTGGTAGACTCATTTGAAAATCAGCAAATTCTTCTTCGTCTTCTTCTGGTATGTTTAAATCCTTTCTAGAAAGTTCTGGGGTTACAATCGTACTCCCTAAATCAAATTCTTGAATGTTTAAGTTTTTGTTTTCTGTTTCAAATGTTATATGTGATTCTTTCATTTCTATTTTTTGCGGCATTAAAGATGTCCATGTAGGTTCCGGTTTAACAAATTGAAAATTGGAGAAATTATCTGGTTTTTGTTCTACTTTTAATTCGTTTTCTACATCAGGAGCTTCAATAAACTTTAATGAATTGACAGATTCGTTATCACTTCCAAAGTTATTTAAAATATTGAGATCCAAATGAACAGGCACATTTTCACTGTTTCTTCTTTCTTGATTAATACTTATTTTATCTTCGACAGTTTCCGGTTTAATTGGTTCAGATTGAGCTGAAAAACATTCGCTGCTGATAAATCAGTTTCGAAAAATAAATTTTAATGCACCAACATTCAATATATTTCTTCTTCATGCAACACACAGGGCAATACTTACTTTGCAGCCACAAATCCCACGAATCCAGATCTAAATGTAACGTTTCTTCTTGATTTTGATTTTGGGAAAGAGATATGTTAGGAATATCTAAGGAAAATTGTTCCAAGTCAAGCAACATTGTGCTGGCTTGGGAATCTTAGGAAAAGCCCGAAAGTATGCGTTAAAAATTTCCGTTAGTTAGATTAGTAAAACGAAAGTATTTAAATGTGCATTTACTTACAATCTAACGGATTGGTAAGTCCAGAAGAAGTCCAGTCGAACTTGGCGGCAGGGACTTCGGGTATTTCGGAGTGTAGTTCTGGAACGGGAGTACAAGAAGTTGAAGGTCCAAGTTGTGGAAAGTCTGTTTTGACTGGCTCAAGAGGGGTGAAACCTAAATTGGCTGCAAAACGGGGCATGCTGGCGTTCCATCGAGGTCCAAATAACTAAAAAAAATGCACAAAATCCCTTTTAATATTAAAAAATATATATGTGCCTATTTACAATTTTACGGACACTGTATTTTCATTAATTTCTACAGGAATTAAAAGTAAAAGTATCATTATGAAGCTTATTAAAAGGAAACACGTGTTTAAAGTCCATTTTGCACGGTGCAAATATTTCATCATTACCGCATCTGTGTACAAAGCAGATTGGCACACCCAGCAATGGGTAATAAGCCGTGATGATATATTTCTTTTATTTTGTTTGAGGCATATAATGGAAAAATCTATCTACAAGCGCTTATTTTTTCGTATATATTTTGTTGCCAATTCAAATTCGCCATTAATCCTCTCCCAAACCAATGCGAAAGTTTCGCAGCTGTAGCTCCAATTTCGCGTTTATTGCGGGAACGAAATTCGCGTGTATCCACACCAAAGCGTCAGTTCTGGGTTAGAATTTGCGACAATCAGACGATAAAGAGGCTGTTTTATTGATTGCTTTAGATTTCAGACGATGAACATAATGTCAGGTTTCTATTTGTGTACCGCTTTAAATCATAAAAATACCCTATTATCAGGAGAAAGAAAAGATGGTGAATTCATTCGTAAAATCAAATAAGGATTTCGAAAAATTTCATACACTGATGCTACAATTTCGACAACATAAACACCGGTTTTATATTTACATCACAAAAATTGAGTATTTTACAAAAATCGCGCATGCAGCGAAAATAAATAAATAAATCGCTGCAGTTTTGGCGGTCGTTTACGCGATAAATTCGCGCCAATGTGGGGACTGTCACTTGTTGCGTACTTTCAATCGACGACAATTTGAAAAAGCGAAAGTTTCGCATTGGTTTTTAAGAGAGCCTTTAAATAAGTAAGATCGTATAACTAAAATAAAATGAAAAACACCACATAAATTAATATTTATTATTCAAATAAGAGGGAGCTTCAGAAAAAAATATCGTCTTCTAAGCGATTTTTACTTACAATATTTCTGGAATCGATGTTCAACGCCTTTAGCAAAGTCTTCTGACTTTCTGAATTCCCCCATTGATAACTCAACGCATTAGTATTTTCTATATCTTGTATTTGTTTAAATATATTATTTTCAGAAAAATTGACCACTTCTATTTCTTCTACTTTTGTATCTTTATCAATGAAAATTTCTTGGATAACTCTCTCCGCATTATCAACGGAATCTGAGGTGAAATTTGTAGGAAATTCATGTTTTTCCTCGTGAGTATAATCGTTAAAGTCTCCAAAATCGTCATCTTTTGAAGAAATAAAATCATCAGAATTTGTAGGGACATCTGATTTAAAATCGCTAAAATCTGGAATTTCTTGAAGATTTGTTGTTTCTGTTTTTGAACTAATATCGCCTATATTATGAGATTCTTTAATTTCTTCGATTTTTGAATGAAAATCGAAGTCTCCGAAATCATCTTCCGATAAATTTTCTTGTGTATTTTCTACCGGGTGAATTTCTTTGACAAATGAACTACTTCCACATCGATCTTCACAATTTTTGTCTATATTATCTACAATTTCTAAATTTGTTCTGCACTCAAAATTTCCAAATTCATCATCTGTTTCGGTGTTTTTCTCTTCATTTTCACTTATTTTCTCATTTATTACAACTGAAGAAAAATTGAATTCAACTGTTGTTTCAAACAATTTTTCTTCGGTTTTATGAGTTTCTTCATTATGTAATGCATTTTCACTTGTTTCTTCAACACATTCAGATGTTTTTAAATTGTTTTCAATTGTTTCAATAGGAACAATTGATGGGGTTTCTTCTGTTTCGTCACATATCGAATTTTCTTTGACTAAATTTGATTCGAAATCACCAAAATCGTCAATTGTAGATGATATTTCTTCTACAACTGAACAACTGGTGTCAATAATGGATGGTACATTTTCTGATAAATTATTTGTAGTTGCCGTTTCATCGTTATTATCTAATATTTTTATACTTTCATTACATTTAGTACTGTCATTAATACTATCATTATTAACTACTTCCGTAAATTCGTGTGGATCACTTTCATTATTTAAATGATTTTCGGTACAACTTTCTAATTTTCCAGAACTTTTACACTCTGAAAAACTGTTGAAATCTCCGAAATCATCATTAACTTCTTTCATCCCATTAAATTTTGTGTCATTTTCAGCTATTCTTGGCACAGATTCTTCAACATTTTGTACATCTTGGATTTTAGTACCAATAATATCAGTTGCTTTGTTATTATTTACAAAAGTTGTATTTACATCTTTAATATCACAAAATATATTTTCACTACCTTTATTTGTTTCTAAATTATTTTTTGTTTTATGGGAAATGATTAAATTCGTCGTTGATGAGATATTGGAAAATGATGCGTGTTGAGGCGTCGTAGGTAGTGAATAGCCTAAAAAATTTATAAGATAGATATAACAGAATAAAGATTTGAATAGTAGTTACCTTCGAAAGATAAGTCTGTCGCTGCTGTGAAATCTCCAAATTCATCATCTAAGTCGTCTGGTTCATCTGTTACCATCGGAGGTGGAGAAGAACTTACTAGTGGAGGGATTAGATTTGACATCTAATAAAATTGTAAAATAACAAAAATAAAGACCCAAAAAATAGGATGATAAATAAATAATTCGTCCTTGAATGTGTGTCAAATAGAAAAATATGATAAATATGTCAAATTTAGTTACCTGGTTGTTTAAAATGACACGTATTTGTAACTCGTGAATAATATTTAAATATAAATCATTTTCTTTCTATTACTTAGCACCCAAAATTCGGAAATAGAATAAATATTACTTTGTAATAATACTGCAAAAAAATGTAACACTTAAATTGTAATTATCCAAATAAACTTGTCACTACTCCATACACTTTTCTCTATGATGTTGGTAGTGTTAAAATTTCATGTAGTGTTGAACTTTTAAAGCTCTTGTACTTTTCATTTTGTATATTTAAAAGATTGCACATATAATTAAAGTGTGTAATGCGTAAAATTTCTTTCAAAAACTTAATAATTCTTTAAAAAATATCCTATTTTTAGCATCGTGGTGTTGTAAATGTCAGGATTTTAAAAATATCTATGGTTACTGTTGCCAACGTATTCGTTAATGCGGGAAAATGAATGCGATTGATCCAAATCACATAAGATTTATTATCGAAAATTTCAAAGAACCTGTTATTTTTACAGGATATGTTGATAAATGGAAAATTTTAAATTGGTCCCTACTCGATTGGGAGCAGAAATTAGGAAATACAAAACTGCAATTTCGCAAATATCATTTTATAAAATCTACTGTATTAAAGTCGTAATAAATTTCGAACATTAAATTAATTTTAATAATTTTTAGAGCCCTATTTGGGAGCAAACTTGTACTATTGTTCATTTAACTATAAAAGAGTTTATAGAATTTCAAAATATTGAGAATAATGATAGCTGGTTGTATTTTGATTATAAATATATGGAGGAATGGTTTAAAAAACACACAGATATTTTAAATGTACGAATAATTCACAATTCTTTAAAAATTAGAGTGCTTTGGTGACTGAATGTAATGTTTTGGAACATGGAGAAAATTGGAATAGGTGAATGAATTTGTATTATGACGAGTAATATCATGATATCAAGGGACGGACGAAATAGATAAAATTTTGTATGATTGTGGACGAGGCGAAAGAAGTGTGCTTGAATAAAAATGTCTGGCGAAACATCCTAAAATTAGATGTATTTCAGGATATATCTTGGGCAAATTTTGGATATCCAGAAATGTCTGGAAAGGAAAGCACAATCTGGATAGGATCAAACGGCGCTCACACCCCTTGCCATATGGATACTTACGGTTGCAACTTAATTGCTCAAGTATATGGAAGAAAACTTTGGATAATATTACCACCTAATGAAGATCTTCAGCCTACAAGAGTCCCTTACGAAGAATCTAGCGTTTATTCTAGTTTAAACTTCTTCAGCCCCAATTTAGAACTATTTAAAGGGGTAAAAAATGCTAGAACGGTGACGCTCAATCCTGGAGAAGTACTTTTTCTACCTGTTGGATGGTGGCATTATGTGGAGAACATTGAAACTGCTATTAGTGTGAATATTTGGTTACCTCAGGTTTGCATACATACAAAACACATTTTCGAAAGTTCAATTTTACCTGTTATAGCCTCAAGATGATAGAAAACGTGTAGAAGAAGCTTTCACTCAAATTTTAGTCTCCCAATTAACGAAAATTTTAGATAAAAACGAACAAACTATGATTCTAAACCCCAACAGTGTATGTATTCAAATATAATTCAGAAATTTTATAATTCTTCATACAATTTTTAGATGGAAATTCATGATATTTCCCTTTCAAATTCTTTAAACATTTTGAATCAAACTATAGACATATGCAAAAATCAAGAACAAAAACCTACAGATTTAAAGTTAGATATAGAAAAAATAATAGATGAAAATTCTACAGCAATTCTGGTTCCGAAATTATCAGATCCAGAATTTATTTCGTTGTTAAATGAGCAAAAAAATAAAAACTTTTCTTGCAGTGAAGTTGAAAGTGATGAAATAAAATCAAGTAATGTTACTACAATAGAAAAGATAATAAACGCTGTTTGCCATCCTGAAATTTTGGCATTAATTGGGGAAAAATTGCTAAAAAATTGAAATGTATTATATTTATTCACAGTCATTGAAAAAATTATCACATAGATTTTGTATTAAATAAAGTAATATTACGAACACTGTCTTTCATTCTTATACTACTTAAATATAGCTCATAATTTCCTATTGCAACAAAATAGATGTTGTGCTTTAAATAAACGGACGGAAAACTTTTAAGCAAAATTTTGATTATTTCGGCATGATATATACATTTTAATTATCTAATGCATATTAACTACGGAATGGTCTAAAAATCAATTAGAAAATACAAAAGACAAAGGCACACTATAGCCAAACAAATTTTATTATTATTTTGTGCTAATTTCACCTTCTAATTAAATATGCTTTCAAATCCATTGGACAAATTTCTATTTGTTTATTTACTGGAATATTTTCTCCTATCTTTAAGAATGTCAGCGATGATGTATTTGCTTTTGTCGCAAAAGGGAGTATATCAGAAATTTGTATCTGCAAACAAAAACATTGTACTAATAAATAAAACACATAAATAGCTATTATAAAACAGTATTGTTGGTAAATTATAAAAAAAACAATAGATTTAGATCTGTTCGCGCCAGAAGAGAACGTCACGTAAAGGTTACAGGCCCTTTTGACCAATACAAGCAAAATGGCGCCCGAGCAGGGACGGTCAACGTTGTCGTCCTTTTGACCGCATTACAATGGCCGCATTCAGCAGTAATCGTCGGCTAAACACATCCGATGAAAACTAATCGATTAGTAATCGGACGCCATTTTTTCCATCGCATTAAGAAAGTGATTTCTGATTACGATTATCGGTGGTTGTATTCATTGTATTTAAAGTTTTAAGCGGTGAAAAATAGCGATAGAATAAAATTAAAAATATGAACATGGACTACAGTTTGTTGCTGACGAAATTCATATTCAGCCTATCGTCAAACAAAATATTTAAAATATAGTTGTTATACAAAATAATAAAAAAAGACCAAACAAATATCAAAACAAACTAAAAACGTCACGTAAAATTTACAGGCCTTTTGACCACCAAATGGCGCTCGAGCAGGGATTGCCATTGAAGTCGTCCCTTTTGACCAATACAAAATGGATGTGCTCACAGTATTAGTAGATTTATAGTACAAAATTACTTTACGCAACATACGAGCCTAGGCTCACAATAGTTCGCCCGGTTTACATTTTCAAGAAACAAATTATAAAATCTATGCAAATTATGAGAAATTTCTACAACTTTCTTTCGACTAATGCCCTTGAACCATTATTATCCGTCATTTTGCCCACACTTTTTGTAAGTTTTAAGTCTATTTAAAGTAGTCGAAAAATTTTTGTATAAATTTCTCATTTGTGTAGATTTTATAAATTATTGAAAAGGGGGCCGCGTGCCTGAGTGTCAGGTCGAGAATCTGGAGAACCGGGTTCGATCCCGACCGACGCCAAATATTTTCAATTTTAAATGGCACAAAATTGACCCCTGTGGTGCACTCTCCACGCCAGCAATGAGTGCCCGTGAGGTGACGCCTGGTAAGCGCCCGCACGGTGCAAATATATCATCTTTACCGATATCTGTGTACAAAGCAGATTGGCACACCCAGCAATGGGTAATAAGCCGTGATGATATATTTATTTATTTATTTTATTGAAAACGTTTTTTTATTTAACTGAAGTCGAAAAAAATGCTGTAATGTAATGTATTTCAAATTTTTACTTACCGTTCCATGGCTCAGAGGAAACTGCTGCAGAAGAATCCTATCTGAGAAGCAAGTATCTAAATGCTGCCTGTGCAGAACTAAACCGATATAATCTTCCTTTCTCTGTTTCTTTATTCCACTTTGAAGAAAAGGAAGAGTTATATCTACTCCTATATCATTAGGCATAGCCGTATATCCACGTTTAGACATCATATCAGAATCGTCATTTCTGTATAGTTTTATTAAAGGATTTAGAAGAGATTGAGAAGAAACATGGCTTGAGATGGTTGGAAAACCGCTAGGATGGCCTTCAGTTGTTGTCTAAGACAATTATAAATATGTTATAGAAATTGCATGACGCATATTTAGTGAAACATTAAGTTATCCGTACAAAATCGACACTCATAAATAAATAAAATATCACTTACTTGACATCTATGTGTGCGTTTTTCCAAAACCAATCTGAAAATATGTTGCGTTGGATGATTATCCAGAACTCCTTGGCTTAAACCTCTGTTATCATCTTGTTTTAATCGTCTATCCATCATCACTTCTATCTGTCCTTCTCTTAAGGAAGAACAGCCCAAAGGAGTAGACGATAATATACTCAGCCGAGTATTTTTGTCTTCTATGTAGGCATGACTAGGTATAGGATAATAATTAGCTTGAATTGGTAGTTTTGGAAATCGTTTTCGACGGAATATCTAAGACGAAGAAAATGGAGGACAATATTAAGAAGAATATGAATTATTTAATACCTGATAACCGTTTAAATCTGTGAAAAATTCGCTAGTACTGTTTATGTTTGTGGATAATCGCATAACTAATTCGAAATTTGTGGTTTCGGATATGTCGACTGTGTTTTGAATTTCTAAACCTAGGCTGTCTGCTCCTAAAAGAAAAGTATTCCAAATTTTATTAAAAATTAAAAATGAACTTTAATATTTCAATATTTGTCGGGAACAAAGAAAAATATTTTACTAACCTGGGCTATTATACAGCGTAACAACATGTAATACTTTGGGTAATTGCACTATAACTTGCGCGTATATCGGCCCATCTATAACTTTCACTATTGTTGATTCAATATTTATAGGTTGTGCGTCTCCGTCCGGTAAAAATAAATATGCACCACTTCTTTCTGCACTATGGCGAACTCCATATCTAAAGAAATTATTTGTGTAACTCCTAATTTTATGTAAAGGTTCTCATTTTCGATGTTTTTTGATGGTATCTCGGGTAATATTAAAGATAAAGCAAAATAGTTTGCACATTGAGCTATAGGCAAAAACTCGTTTTTCACTCATTTTGAAAATATATCATATCTTTTTTATTATGATAGAGAAAAAATGTTTTTACAAATATTTTACCGTTTTTTAAATAGAATAAAATGGCGTAATTCGATTTTTTCAAAACTTGAGATTTTGTAAATGGGTACCTGTGTTGAAAATAGTCTCGTCTTTTTGCTTATTTTATAAGCTTTTCAATGATATATAACAAGTCTACATTCTTTTGTTTTAAACATTAATAAAAGACGATTTATTAATTTATTGAGGTGAAAATATTGGAAATTATTAAGAAATAAATGAAAAAATTTATTACAAATCATCATTTGTTTAGTAAACCAATTATTTTCGGGATAGTAAAATTACTAGTTATCGACGTTACAGTTGGCTTTGACACAATCCGAAAAAAATGGTTTCATATGCTTTTGAAGTAAATAAATTGAAAAAAATGAATAAAACTGAAACAAATACTATTAGAAATATGCAAATGATGATCTGTAATAGATTGTTTTCGTTTGTTTCTTAATAATTTAAAAAATTTTCAACCCAATAAATTAATAATTATTTCTTATTCAAGTTTAAAACAAAAGAATGTAGACTTGTTATATGTCATTGAAAAAATTGTAAAATAAGCAAAAGAACGAGGCTATTTTCAACAGTTTCCCATTTAAAAAATCATAAGTTTGTGTTATATCTCGAGAATCAAGTTTTCAAAAAATCTAATTACGCCATTTTATTCTATTTAAAAAACGGTAAAATTTGTGGCCGCGTGCCTGAGTGTCAGGTCGTGAATCTGGGGAACCGGGTTCAATTCCGACCGACGCCAAATATTTCCAATTTTAAAGGGCACAAAATTGACCCGTGGTGCACTCTCCACGCCAGCTATGAGTGCCCGTAAGGTGACGCCTGGTAAGCGCCCGCACGGTACAAATATTTCATCATTACCGATATCTGTACAAAGCAGATTGGCACACCCAGCAATGGGTAATAAGCCGTGATGATGTATTTATTTATTTAAATAAGATAAAGTTCATTAAAATTCTGATAAAATATGCCTGTTTAACGCCCTGAAACTCTTGATATAACATACATTTTTGGTTCTATATTTTATAAAATGAATAGTCCTAAGTATATTTTTTTAAACTTGTAAATAAATACGTACTTTGCAAAATCTAGATGTACTGGTAAAGTATTCACCCCAATTCTTATAGCTTTCAACAATCCCAACTTATTAAACGCTGCTGTTATTCTCGAATTTTGTATCGTGAATTCTTTTCCGACATTATTAACTTCTGTATCGAGAAAACCTGGTGGAAATCTTACATCTTCATATTGATTAAAAATGCGAATACTTGATGTAACAGTCTCCCTACAAAAAAATATGCATATTTATGGTTTTATTTATTAATAAATGAAACTTACGAAGGATTTTTTTGAGTCTCCAAAGCTTGAATTGTATACGTCACTAAACTTAAAGCAGGAACATTAGCTATAAAAGCTAATTCGTAACGGGATTCGGACATGGTCGTCCCGTATTCAAAAACTGGACTCACTTGGCATTGGATTACATTTCCTGTAAGATCTGTTACCTAAAATATATTTAAAATAGTTTTCCATAATTTTTTTGTCATTTTTTATTACTTACTTGTATGAAAGGAGTAGAGACTAACAACATAACGACCTCGTGCCTAGTAAAAGTTAAAGAATTGTATATAACAATTCTTTTAATAGGTGCTCCCTTTCCTATAGTAATCACATATTTTTCTGGCAAACTATCTTGACTTCTTCTCGCATCATCTACATTATAGTAATTCATATCTGAATTTATTAAGTTATCATTTGGCCCAGAAAGTAATACATTAGCGCATTGTTGGATTACTTGTTTCATATTGAGAATGGCGGTCAACATTCTTCAAAAAAGTAAATATAAATATGTTCTTTGCAGACACATATCGTCGATTTCACCAACTTTTCTGTCTGTTGCAATTGGAATACTTACAAATTTTACGCATAGAACGCAATTTAACGAAATTCGGATGGTTACATTCTTTTTATAGGCATTTCGCGCCAAAATGATTATCAGTTTTTTGAGGCTGTATTTGTGAAAAATATGACCTTTTCGCTTGCAAATATGAAAAAAATACTTTAATGTAACGAAGATATTTGGCCTTGATGTTTGGTTCAACCTGTTATAAATAATTATTAAACATGCAAAGTTATTCATTTTTGTGTAAATTATGGTTCCTTCATAATAAGTTGTTATTCTTGTTATTTTTTTTTAAGTAAATATAAATAAGTACTTGTGAAATTTAAGGTGCATTCACAAATGAAAATTAGGTTTAGATTTATAGTTTATACTTTAGATTTAAAGATTTTGGCCGCATATTATGTAATGACTCCATTCGCACTTCTGAATTTAGTATCTCTAAATCCAAATCATAAAGCTAAACATTGCAAAATCCAAACTTTAGGTTTATGATTTAGTTTAACGTCACAAACTTCACCAAAGAAAACGAGTCTGAAATGATATAGATATATACACCCATCTTTATTTAGTATCCACTTGGTGGATTCGGCTTTTTAAACAAATGCGAGAAGATCATGGAAACTGTCATAATTAAATTGCTAAAATATAACCAAAATGCCAAGCAAATGACAGTTTCATAGCGCACAGGTGTCTTGTTGAGTACTGCACTATCGATATTTTAATCTTGTTTTTGAAGCATTTACACAGATGTCTGTACATATCAAAACTAATTTTCAGGTAATTTAAACTTACATTTATGAATGACTTACTTAAACCTCAAACAAAAAACATAAACCTAATTTTCATTTGTGAATGCACCTTTAGTACGATGCTTTTGAATTATTCATTCAAGGTTTTGTGAATTTTGCACTTTATATAAGAAATTACATAGGTAATTTCCCGAAGGATAATTTCTTGGAAATTCCTCGGGAAATTTTCGAAAAAAAAAATTTCTGGAATTCCCGTTTCTTTAAATTTCGGGAATTGACCAATCTCTAGTCGGAGCTATCCGACAGATCTGTTCAATGACGTCACAGATAGATCAGATCCATCCGATTATCGAAGCTTTTTCGAACGCGACGTTTAAATCTGAGCTTAGAAAAGAAAAACTAGTTAAAACGGATAAGAAAATTGCGCTTGTTTCTGTAGTTGTACATAATTTTGAGACTGAAAGGCTACTTAAATCATTTGTTTAGATTATTTCGATCAGAAATTGTTTCATGTGGTCATAGGAAATAAATCAAAAAGACTTCACAAAGTGCGAACTGTCATATTTTTTTCAGAACTTACTATAATTCAGAAATGTTTACAATCAGAAACGTTTAAATAAATACATTTTCTGAAGCACAAATATTTACAATTCGAATGAGTTTACGAACACTTCAAATTAACCCGATCGACTTTACGAACGCTTCAGACTGCATCGGATCAATCAGATCGAATTTACGAAAACGCCTATTATTCGTTATTATTTCATTTTATTACAAAAACTCATTAAATCATTACAAATTTTTTCTTTCGCGTAGCCAAACACAAACCTTTCTTTAGAGTGACGAGAAGTACATAAAATAACAGAAACTTATAAAACTTGGTGAAATCGACAAACAATATAATTTGCACTTACTTTTGTCCGTAATCTACAACAACAGGATCTCTTGCAGTACCTGTAATTCCATCATGATGCTGAAATAAAGATAAAGCTTGCCTAGCGTCAGACAATAATTTTAATAAACCCATTCCTGGGTTTAGAATAGCAGGCGCTTCTGGTCTGTTGCTTCCATAAGTCATTGTCAGAATTATATCCGCCGCTCTACAATCAAATATTAGCATCAAAAATCACATTTTTGTAATAAATTTTTACCTGACGTAATGTAATAAAATTCTATCCATCCTTTTATAAAACGGCCGAGAAGTGTAATAGCCGCTCCAGTAATGGTCATCTCTATCGGCATAAGTGAAGAAATCTCCTGTTAATGTTGGGAAATCTTCTATAAGTTTTTCTTCTCGAACTGCGTTGAAATAATCGGTTAAAGTTCCGAATTGCGCCTGGAAAATATGTGCATTCAATATATAATATTTTCTATAAGGCCCTTACATACATTGACATTTAATTTCGGATTGTTGTTCATATAATCAAATAATCTTTGATAATTATTGTACTGATTATCCCATTCGGTAGAATGATCATATCTGAAATCATCCCCTAACGGAACTAAAACTACATTAGTTCGAAATAATTGAGCCTTTTTTCTATATTGATCTAGCAACAATGCTGCCCTGAAAAAAACAATTAACACTTAATAAGCAATAAATTTGTTATTTGCAACTTACTTATGTGCAACATTATTTTCTGTGATAACTTGTGGGGGTACTTTCCACGGACAAGTTAAACCGTAACCTTGTAAACGTTTGAAATCAAATTGACAACATACTTTTGGATCTGGACCACAAGTATGAGGCACATCATAGGAATAAAATGGCATCATATGTGTGAAAAGTTCTGTTTTTCCTGTACCATCTGTTTAAAAATCAAAAAAATAATCATAAATATTAAAAATAATAAATAATTTACCCCAAAGTTGTTTCCAGCGAAATTCCAAGTGCTGTTGACTAGCCAAATACTTTTTAATAGAATAATGAATCCTTTGAATTAACAAATTTTCGAATCCCATTTTTTTTAACAACATGGGCTGTGTTGCACTTTGACCGAATGGATCAATGGACCAACTACTTGTTGGAGTATAATTTAAATGTTTATACAACCATTGATGTCCTTCATTCATTTGATGAAGGATAGAAATCCAATGAGAATTTGCTTCGTCGTTCATTACCCAACCTCCAGTAACAATTTCTAACTGATTATTTCGGATTAATCTATAAATATATACATACATTCATTTCTATATTAAATACAATAAAATATCTTACTGTCTGACTAAATTCTTCGTGGTAGAATCTATTTCGTCCCACCACATCGACAAGTAAGAAATTTCTGCCCATATAAATTTTCTCTGTCGATCTTCAATAAGTTTAGGAACCATATTATTTAAAATATTTTTTGTCTGAGATATATAGTATTCTTCCACAGTTTTTAACCACCCTACATGAAAAACAGATAATACAATGTTTTTAAATAAGCTGGAAAAAATACCTGGATCATTATGAGAATGAGGAACGACAAAAACTTTTAATTTGTGATGTTTATTCCATTGATGTTCGTCGTAATGTATGTTCCAGCCTTGTTTCCAAACGCCTCCATCTGGATTATCGAACTTTAATTCTTTGTATACTTCTAACAACTAAAATAAAATTAATATGAAAAACTCCAAATATTATTTTATAGAGGATTATGCTTTGTATAGATCACAGTTCACTTAAACGAGCCCAAGCTCACATTTTCAACAAATTATAAAACCTACAGAAATGTTGAGAAATTTCTACAAAATTCTTTCGACTACTTTAAATATATACTTAAAACTTACAAAAACTGTGGGCCAAATAACGGGTGAAATTGAAAGGGTCATTTTCTAGTCCAAATTTATCAAAGATCCTTTACTTTTGGCACAATAAATAACAACAATGAAACACTTAACAATGTGACCAAGAAGAAAGTTCGAATAATACTGGCTATAAACATGAAATCTAAAGTTATTCATCAATAATGAGCGTAAGATAAGTTGAAAAACGGGTATTCTACCTCACAGGAGTCACAGGTTATGGGCCCAACACACTTCCACTGCGGAAAAACTATACAAACCTGTATATTAGTTCTCGGTATATACTCCACTTGAATTGGACAAGTCCTGTCGTATTTCATTTCAAACACTGGCGTCAAATTCTGAATATTTATTTCATTTTTACCAGCAGAAATTATTTTTTGACTAGTTGTACTACTACTAACTACAGGAATTAATTGAATTATTGCTTTTTTAATTTCTCCTACTGTTTCGTGATGTTTATTTAGGTTTGTCTCCAGATTCTTCAATCGCTTTTCAAAGTGTAACCATTTATTCTGAAAATAAGAAACGTGAGTCTTGTTCAAAGATACAAATTGGATATTTACATCTTCAAAATCTTGTGAACCGTTAGTGCGAATTGAAAAGTCCATCATTAGGTATAAAACAAAACAAAATACCACAAGTATGAGCGCTCCAGACATAGCAATAGTTTTGATTTTCATCATGATTTATAGTTTTATTAGGTAGTAATGGTATAAATTTTAAGTAACGATTATTGCGAGTTTTTAGTACTATCGGTTTTAAAGGTTAATTATGCTAAAGAAACATTTACGATAAAAATTAACTGATAAATGAAACTAAAATCAAATAAATTTACTTATAAATGTACTTCAAAACTTAATATTTCACAAGTATAGTTTGTTATTAACAACAAAACAGTATAAAATGTTAAAATATGACGTTTGCTTTAGGAACATATGTTTTCCGCACGTTTTCTAATCATAAACACAATCTGTCAAATCTCGAACGAATGACATTTTGTGCCAGAAATTTAAATAAATCGCAATTATTCTGCATAAAATGGCATGTAACACTTGTGGAACGAAATTTAACTTCTTCCATAAAGAAGTAAGCATTTTACAAATGATTTTAAGGATTAAAATCGATCAACCTTTATTTGTAGATGGGTTGTGCAAATTGCGGTCTATCATTTTGCTCCAAATGTTTAAAACAAAAATGCAAGGTTCCTAACAAAGGAAATAGTGAACAAAATGTGTGTAAAATGTGCTACACAAAATTTGCAGCTGGATCAAGTCATGTTGAAAGCATAAACATTCCACCACCTGATGCATACATCAAGTAAGAGATCTTACTAGTATTTTGCAACATAATAATGCTTGTTTCTTATGAAAATTAACCAGGAGATTCTAAAACACCCGGTGAAACTTCAGATATGCCCTCTTTAGTCACTCCTTCACAATCTGATCTTTTAAGGTATTTTTCTTTTCAAAAAGACTTGAAAGTTAATGAAAACATTTTTTTAGACGGCTTGAAAATTTAGAAAATCCTTCTGCACCACCAATAACTATATACCAAAAAAATTCTAAACTACAAAATCTGCGCTGTGGATTATCTCCAGCAGATTTACAAATCTTGGAACGTCTGGAAAAACTAAGAGAAGACAGAAGTAAAGTACCACCACCAACGGAAAATGAAATTCGAGCGAGGCTAGCCAGTCTCAAAGGCGAAAATCCTTATGTGGAAGGGCCTACAAAGCTTGTATAATTAAAAATAAAAATTTAAAAGCATTTTTAAAATAATTGATTTTAGGTTTCTCCTCCAGATACTAGAACAGATCAGCAGAAAGCAGACGCTCTTTTGGAACAATTCGTAAGTGAGAGAGATATAGAACTTTCGTATAATCCACAGGAAGGAATTGAAGCCAGGTTGGCTAGTTTGCGAGAGCAAGGGATACGACCAAACGAAGGGCCTTACATCAGCAATCTTCATGATTCTTCGAGCTCGGAAGAAGAAATAGATAAGATTACAAGAAAGGTAATAGTAATTATTGTCCGTTTAACTTCCGTGGAGCTTTCAACGTTTAATGTCCGACTATAATTTTTTTAACATTCTACGGGTTAAGAGTCAAGCTAATATCAATTTCTTAATAACATTACTATAGCAACAACTTATAACGCCCTTGGGTGTTATTTGTTATATAACAACCCTGAAAGCATGGTTTTATAATAATAATTATATACCAGTCGGATATTAACAAAATAAACAATAATAGAAGCGTGTTTAATATTTTTTTTAGATAATGGATGAAGTAGCCTTAGACGAAAAACTTCCAAAAGACAGCTTGGAAGAAATGGATACATCTGAATCTCCAGAACTCCCATGGTGTGTCTTGTGTAATAAAGATGGCCAGGTTCGATGTCTGGATTGCGGAGGGGATATATATTGTTCTAAATGCGCTGCTGAAGTTCATCGACAATTCGACGAAGACCACAGAATTGTTCCGTTTACTAAAAATACTAATTAAAATATTATATTTGAGTTGTACATAATATGAACACCATAAAATTATTTATAAGTACAATTACTTACTTTTATTTTGATCATTAGCTATAAATCATATTTGGAAGTAAAATTTCATTCATTATGCGATCACCCATCTTAAATTTTACTACTCTGATACAAGCTTGACTAGTGGCTCACTCACTAGTAGATTTAATTGACATGTTGTTTACAGGCTATAGCGTTGACATTCGTCATCATTTAGTAAAATCTGTCCGCGCATTTCTCTTCAGCCTCTCGTAATTCTGACCGCCCTGAATTTTCTCCGCCCTCTTTCCCTTCCCTTATGTATTTTCCCTTCAATTATAATTTTCTGTAGACCATCCAGCCATCCTTAAAATATGTTCAGTCCAGTTAGCTGCCAAATACCGTAGTGCCTTTTACTTTTAATAATTATAGATGGTATTAGTAGTTTTCTCAAATTTACTTCCAGCGGTGCAAGTACCATGTACTGTTTAATTTTAATTGAACAGATGGCGCCGTAAAACATAAATAATTATTATTTTTAATTGATTTTTCCATTTAATTCCTCATCATTTTCATAGTTTCCCTCCAATAAATAAATAATTCTTGTTTATAACTAAAGAATTAACATAAAAATCATTGAAAATTAGAATTTTGAAAAAGCTAGCACCCTGTATTTTGCACACGCGCATCATTTACATTTTGAATTCTGCATTTTCTTTAGTTTGCCGCTTGATTCGGTTCGAAACACACGTTCGTCCCAAGAATATTCGATATTTTCGCGCCAACAATGAAAAAAAAGTTTAATAGTAGTAATAACTGTTAAATAAACAGAAAAAATGAACTGGATTTTTTTTGTTATATGTTTTGTGAGTGTTTGTGCTTCGGAACAAATATTATTAGAAAAAAATTTGTGCGAAGAAAATTGCATGCAATATTTTCATCAAGTAAGTATTTACAATTAAGTATTTTTTACATTACTACTAATATATACCAGTTGTATTTTTTTAACGTTAAATATATATTCTATGTAAATTGTGTAATTTTTTCATATTATAAAAACTGCATGATAATGTACAATGTATATTTTACTGAAATACAAGGACGCGCTATCAAAATGTTCTTCTTTACATTAAATAGATACAGTAATTTATTTTTGCTATAAGTCTAATGTCTAAGTCATTAATAAAAAGTAAATTGAAAATATAACTACCAGTTTTTGCGAAATAAATATGATATTATGCAATTTTTATATAAAAAGACATATTTTTACTTTAATATATTACTTTTTTTTCAAATTCTACATGATTATTATTTTCATGAACAACTATACTTTGCAAATACAAAAAACAATAAACAAATAACAATTGATGTCTTTGCAAAATAATACAAGATTACCACTGTCTTTAAATTATATTAAACACGAAAACTTTAGACATGAAATAAATATGATACGGTCAATGCCAAAATATTAAGATTTTTTAAAATTGTAAGTTATGATACCATAAATATTTGGGTGGACCTTAAAAGGGGTCAAGTCGAATTTTACAGGCCACCCCCTAAAGTGGTTCCAAATAAACAAATAAAAATTGTGCTGGCAATAATAGGGGAGTACAGCTCAATCGAATTAAGAGAAATTAGTAAAAAATAGTGAAAGTATATGCTTAATAATGAATATTAATAAAGAAATAAAATGATATAATTGGAATTAAGGGAAATAAGGGGGCTTTTGTTCTAGCAGCTCGTCACTCATATGAAATCCATATATATTATTTTGATTGGCGACTCAAAGACCACCTAGAAATATATAACGAATACCGAGTTAGGGGCGGAGCCTACTACCAATGGAAATAGAGAAATTCAAATAGCGGAGGCGTGGCTATCAGTCCAGTAGTGCAATTCTCAAACAGTTTTTATTTGAATATAAATATTTTGCATTAAACTTAATAATTTAAATACATTTCCAATTATAAATCATGTTGACTTGTACAGTATAATAATATTTATTTATTTTTTATAAATATAATTTAGAAATAGCATATATTTCAAGAACATTTAGGTCCACGAATAAAATAGTTTGATATAAAAACTTATATACGTGACGACACATCTATATTTTCAAATTTCGGAGGTCTATAACTTGCTTATTAATAGGAATTTTTTCACTGAATTTTCACCGACAGTCTTAGTTTTATTTATACGATCAGATGAAATTGAAAAAAAAATTGTTGGAATCCCCTATTTTACAGATTTTAATTTGATGTAAAGGTGCTAACAGATTTCTTTGTAGTTCCAAATAAATTCCATAATAAACTATACTAGCCTAATTTTAATTTTACTCCTCTTATATTAGTTTCTAGGAACCTTAAAATATGCATATTTTGTCAAGAGATAAAAATAGAATATTTTCCATGTGTATAGTTATCTGCATTTACCTAATAGGTATTAGTTTTCATGATTGACATGATCCCCAAATATTTTCATGCACCCAGCTGTACGTAATTAGAATTCCATAGCATTCTATACTGTTTAATTGCTATTAGTGTGACTTTCGAAATTGTAATTCAAATAAAAATTCCATTAGTTTTGTAAGTAAACCGCCGAAGATATGATCAAAGTTATAATTTTAATAATATAATATAAGAATAGGGTCCTTCACCTTAACAGAAAATTTAGTAAAATGTTAGTTATATTGATAGTAGATAAGAAAAAATCATGATTCAGACGAAAAAAGTTTATTACAAATTATTTTTTGAAATATTTGAGATTTTAAGCATCTATATATCTACGTCACAACTATTACTATCTTTCTCGCGCAGCCTACTACAGAAACTGGTGCGAGATGGATAGCTATAGGTTTCGTTAAAAATCAAATGCAGTTGAACTAAAAACAATTATGATTTTTAATACTGCGAATTGCTTCAAAATTAAATAAATAAATAAATATATCATCACGGCTTATTACCCATTGCTGGGTGTGCCAATCTGCTTTGTACACAGATATTGGTAATGATGAAATATTTGCACCGTGCGGGCGCTTACCAGGCGTCACCTCACGTGCACTCATTGCTGGCGTGGAGACCAGAGGGGTCAATTTTTGTGCCAGTTAAAATTGGAAATATTTGGCGTCGGTCGGGATCGAACCCGGTTCCCCAGATTCGCGACTTGACACTCAGGCACGCCACGAACTTTTATTTTAAATAATAAAAAAATTAGAGTGGAGGACTCTATTATAGCTGCTTAAGAGATGACTAGCAGTGTTTTAATTCTGTTAATCGTTTGTGGTTTATTTTAGAGAAAAATACTTCAAATAATAAATACAGAAAAATTAATTGTACGCAACTTTTATTTGAAATGAAAAATGAGCCATAAACGACAGAGTTACCACTCTATGTTTGTAAGACCTTAACTTCAAGAGAATCTAAGTGCCACTTTGCTTCATTAATCATTAATAATAGTTCAAAAGTTATTTGATAAAGAAAATTTCGACCAAAATCAATTTTTCGTTATCTATTTATAGTAGCCTATGAGAATTGCTGAGAAAACAAAAGCACATCTAAGATGGCCTCCCAAAGACGCCCAAGATATCTCACATACCTACTGGATCTATATGTATATCTATTACAATTAAAAGTACATAGCCCGACAAATATGTAATAACAATGTCTAAATTGTATTTTCGGTGTTTGAAACAAATGAAAATAGACAAATTACACATGGTTGGAAAGCTAAAACAAATCTCTTTTCAATGGTACAACTTTCCAATATGGTGTCCATATAAAAATTAAAACTTTGACATCATAACTCGAAAATAGTGATAAAATAATTTGAGCATTGTTATTCGAAAGCACATAAAAATTGCCTTAAAGATGTACAAATTAAAATCCAGGATTATTTCATATTTGGAAGATATTTGCAAAAATAAAAAACTGTAAAAATGACATTTTCGCCAATATCTAGTAACCTATTTATTTTTTCTCAAATAAAACACTATTAAAATAGTCTTTTAATGGAGCAACTTTTGTCTAATTTATCCGACTTCGAATCTCTTACAGTTCTGGAGATCCCCATGTTGGAAATGTTATCTTGGACATTCTATATACATTTACCGTAACATAGGCACCTATATGAGATATTTCATTTTACCAAAGTCATAGCTTATATAATTTCCAAGACATATATGATATCATTTGATATTCGGACAGTTGTACAATCAAATAACATTATATTAAGTTTTGTTTTCCTAGTTTCTTATGCAATGATATTAATAACACTCCAAGTATCGGAACATAATGTCACAAAAATAATTTCATACCTTTTATCAGTCTTTATGAAATAAACAAATAATAAATACTTATTTTTAATACCAGACGATAAAATTCTATAATTAAAATTGATCGTCTTGTATTTTTTTATAACAGATTTTAAAATATAAATTATAAATACTGGGAAAACTTGGAGAAAAACAGTCTGATGAAAACGTTTGACTGTTTTTCTCCAAGTTTTCCCAGTATTACTTTGATCCAGTCGAGGAATACATATATAAATTATAATTTAAGTGAAATTTTAAAATTTAATATAAGCTCTGCTTCTATTCTAACAATTGAAGTTATTATAATTATACTATTTGGAGTAGACAAAAGCTAAATTTAAAATCAGCTATAGAAAAAAAATATTTCATTAAATTTAACAATACATATTTGTCAATTTGTATTGAAATCTAAAAGAGCTGGAACACAAAAACTTTGGGAATTAAATTCTGTCTCAACTTATAGTGAACTGACTTGATACTTGACTACACTGGTGACGCGATCAACCCAACTTGTCAGAGGACAGGCAAAAATTAAAAAAATATTATTTTTTGGTATTGTTACCTTCCGTCACCTTTAGGTAAGGAAGGTATTGTCTTTGGTCAAAAAATTCGGTGGTGAGTTTTTGATGAATAAGCACGTTTTAGGGTCCCTACAATACGATTTTACTATTTTTACGATGATGTCTGTATGCATGTGTGTCTGTGTATATGTAACAAAATTTTCGTCTACGATAACTTCCATACTACAATTCTAAAAATAATAATTCTTTCGTATTTCTCTTCGTTACATCCATGTGAAGAGCTGATTAGATTTTGGTTAGAATTGGACAACCGGAAGTACCCGCATTTGAAGATTTTAACAGTTTTTCTTGAAAAAACTATGTTAAATATCATTTTTTCACATTTAATGTTATAAATATTAAAGAATATTTTATTCTCAATACGATTTGACTGCATTTTATACTTAATATTAAATGGATATAGAGTTAAAAAATTATAAAGAAATTAAATTTCATAAAGTAGCCATAGCTATGGAAACAGTTACTATATTAATTTTGATTGAAAGATGTCAGTGTCGAAATTGACATAGTGTGTTTGTCTTATAATTTTACAGGAAATATAGGATCTTTTGCTATAAATTTTCTGTACGGAATTTGCATAAAATACTGCCGGAAGGTAAAGTACAAGAAATATAATCTTTAGCAAGGAACTTTCTGTATGAAATTTGTACAAAAGACATAGAACTGACGTGAACTGACGGAAGGTAATGTGCTGGCCACATCAGATTTTTTAAAATAAAATTTAGACGCTGTATCTCGGTAACCATTATTCAAAATTTTGATATTACACTTCTGAAAAGGTAGATTGATTACCGAAACGTTTTAAATTTATAATAATTATAAACGAATTCTTTAAGACTGTTTTTTCCGTTATTTTGTCTCATAATTTAAATAAAATTTATTTATACAATGGAAAGAAAAAATCTTCCAATATAAAGTGTCGCATTTGGAATTAATTTTAGTTTCATTTATGCATCTTTTATATTCATACTGAATTATGTATTAGTGACAGTCTGTTCAGTTTTTGAATAAAACAAAATTAAAATATAAAGATAAAAAAGTGCCCTTTCCCTTTTATCTGTAATGTTACCAAGCGGGGACATTATTGTTAATAAATATAATTAAACATTATTCTTTACATATTTAAATAATAATCTTTATTTATTAAATTCAACTCAAACGATCGTATTTATGATGATAGGATAATTTTAGTGCAGATTAATTCTTTTGGAATGTTGTCAAATTAATTTCTGAGACACTGAAAAACTGTCAAAGCTACCAAATTAATTAGTGGGGGACATACTTGAAAAATTGATTAACAAAGTTCTGACTTAACTTTCGTAACTTAATTTCAAATTACAGGTAATTAACTGTTTAAGATAATTTTGTTTTCCACATTTTGCCAGATTTTCTTACTCTCAAAAATTCTAGCATGCACGAGGGAATACTTATTCCAACCTCTCGCTCATAGCTGACCTCGGTTCGGTCATCTAATTTTCTATACTATTTTCGTGTACCATAAAAAACTGTAATGAAAGGTATTACTTGTTTACTTGACATCGGAATATTTAAAAAAGTTGAACTATTTTTGCCTAAAACAATGTCAAATAATCGACATTATAATCGCAAAATTTCTTTGTGCATGAATTAGATTAAAATTATAATATATTAAATCTCATCACCTCTAGTGACCTGGAAGTTGAAGCGAAAAAACAAAAATTCATGATATGAAATGAATTTCATTTGCAAATTAAAGTAAGTAAATGAACTCACTGAACCGAATCCTTCTGAATAAAATAAAGTTTAGACAGACGAAATTGAATCTTTCTCAAATAAAAAGCCTTTTGAAATTAGTTTACCAATGTTTTAATTAATTATTAATCCTAATTGTAATTTAAACGGATAAAAATACCTTCAATAGTACAGATTATTCTATCAAAGAGCAACCTTGAAACAGCGATATTGACGGCAACCCGATCACTACTCAACAAATACTGTCTCGTTGCTGCGGTAAGACGTCTGGTTTTTAAATAGTCCTTACATCAGAATCAGATACTAATTAATAGACCTTTTCAATTTAAAGAGATAGAAGATATGCGCAATGGGGATCTGCGCATTGTAAGAACAATTGAGATCTATAGCGTTTGTTTCTAAAAAAAATTGGAGGTAAAATGTGAGAATATTTCAGATAACTTTAAAAATTCTTATCGAAATAAGTTACAAAAGCTTTTACTGAAGTTAAAATGTCTAACGATATTTTTGATGTTTCCATTAATTAATGGACTTTTTCAATTTAACGGCTATCTATCGCTGCACATAGTAAGAAAATGGCGCGAACAACTGCCAGTTGGGCTGTCAAACGAAACGCCAAAAATATTGCAGTCATTAAAATACCTGTATTCTCAGTGAAAATTTGCATCGTTAGACATTTTACCTTCAATAAAAGCTTTTGTAACTTCTTTCGATAAGATTTTTTAAAGTTATCCGAGATATTCTCACATTTTACGTCTAAATTTTTTGGAAACAAACGCCATAGATCTCCGTTGTTCTTACTATGCGCAATGGGGATCTGCACATTTATACTGTAAACAAAATTATCTACTAAGTCTCAATCCGTCTAAATGCTACGCCATGAACTTCACCAGAAATTTCAGGGGTCTTAGCGACAAATTGAAAAATTTATTTAGGAATTTAGGACAAATTATTAACAAAAATTATGACAAATTTAGGACATTTTATAATGTTTATTAATTAAAATAAAAACAAATTCTCACATAAAATAAAATATATGCATTATATTTATTAACCTACTCGTACATATATGTAAAAAAAATATTTATCAGTCTTCTATTCTTCAATTTATTTTGTATCTGATTTTTCTTATGCCGTAACGCAGCTAATTCCTCTTTAAGTTATCTATTCCTATTTTTATCATATGTTGTGCTTCAATTATTTTTTCTTTATATTTTTTGGATTCTTTCTTTCCTGTAATTATCTTTTGTAATTTTTCGTTTCCAGTTGTGAGAAGTTTTTCAGCAACTTCGAGCTCTATTTCTTTTCTTAAAATTTTGTCATTAATCACTTCCATTTCTTCACAGCATTTTCTTTTTTTATTCCTATTTATTTCTCCGGAATCTGCTATTTTTTTTCGTTTTCTTAATTCATCACTTTCATTTTCTTTTAATTCGTTTTTTTCTTTTAAATATAATTTGTACTTTTGATATGACTGACGTGCCAAATCAAATAGTCTACTTGACATAGGAAAATTATATAAATTATTGTAAGACTTTAAGTAATCCTTCACCAGCCTTAAACTAAAAATAGTATCTTCATGTAGAGAACCACGACAATTTAATATGAATTTGTTGATGCTAAATCCTCTTTCAGGTATTGAATTCCCATGACTTAAACACAAAATTGCTTTTACTAGACAACATAATTGTTTATACTTCACTTTTTCTTCTATATCTTTAATTTCTGAAATTCTTCTTCAATAAGTATCTATTCGTACATACCTCTCCTCATTATCTTTATTATACCAACTCACATCGATTTATTCGTTTTGGTAATATAACCATTGAATTTTAACCATTTCAACTAATGTTTCAACATGGCTGTTGCTACTGTTTAAATGAAAGTATGTAGATGTTTTGTTTTTCAATACATTACCTACAGTAACACATAATCTTGTTATTGCGTGAATACTTTTTGTATCCATTCTATATTTAGGTTCTGGATGAAGATATTTAACGTCTCGTAATATAATATTATCAACTGATAGTTTCCTTATCAAATACTTCGTTAATTCTATATAACAGCTTTTGAACTGATGCCTCAAAATTGTTTCATCATTTTTAGGTATTTAATTTTTTTCAATGAATGTTCTAGTTTCCAGACCTACATCTATCTGCTTTAAATGTTTATGTAGTTTAGTATCATCAATATTTAATTTTGCTTAAAAAAATAAAATTTGTTGATAAAATTTATCATTTTTTATGACAAAGTTTTTAATTTATGACAATTTTAGGATTTTTAGGTCAATTTATGATTTTTTAGGAATTTATGACAGCTAAGACCCCTGAAATTTCAACTTTATAACTTATAACTACAACATAATCTGAAACTTGAAATTAAATCTGTTATAAAAGATTTAGGTGTTGTATACGATCCTAAATTAACAATGTCTACTCATATCTACAAAATCAGTACAGATTCATTTCGTACATTAGGTTTCATTTTTAGGCATGTAAATTTTTCCAAAACCCTGATACACTTATTTGTTTATACGATTCTCTAGTACGCTCTAAGCTAGAATTTGCATCTGTTGTGTAGAATCCACAATATAGATCAAATATAAATGTAATTGAAACTGTTCAAAAAAAGTTTATCAATCTTCTATGCTATAAATTTAGAGTAAACTATTCGAATTATATTAATAAATTAGAAAGGTTCAATTTGAATAGCTTAGAAAGTAGACGAACTTATTTTGATATGTTATTCCTCTTTAAGGTTTTCAACAATATGTTGTATTCTGACAATATTCTTCCTCTATTCCATATAAATGTTCCAGCTAAATGGACAAGAACTTATAATTTATTTAAGCTTCCTGCAAGTAACACTAATAATTATAAATTTTCTTGCATATGTAGAATAATGGCAGTTTACAACAATCAATTCAGTCATCTTGATTTGTTTAGTTTATCTATTAACAGCTTTAAAAAGTGTGTCGCAACTACTCTACGTTGAACTTTACTATTGTAATTATTTTGTTTATTTTTATTAACTTTATTACTTTTTTGCTATTTTATTTGTAGTACTGTATTTAATAAGCGAGAACCTTATTTGGTCTCTGTTTGAGATGTTGGTTCTCCTATTTTCTTAAATAAATAAATAACAATATCATCAAAGAATGTTATAAACTCATTTTCGGCACTCTTAATTTTCTCTAACATTAGATATATTTGTATATGATACGTAGGGTGCTTTCATTGTATGTACGTCTTTTACGCTTGATTCGGTTTGCTTTTGATCTTTCTACTTTATAAAACACGTATTATTTACAAGACGTTTTTCTCAAAGAATAAAGACCAATTTTGTGTTTCATACAAATAGGTATTAAGATTTATCTTATACATATTTTTTTTTTGTTACAGACGAAAACTTATAACGATATCTGTAAGATAAAATGCAATGGACACAGCAATACACAAGGTAAGATATGCTACCCTCTTCTATGTTATTATATCCCAGAATCATCCGAGGTGTTTAGCTCGAGTAGGTTCCGCGCGGTCGAAATCCCGCGCGGTCGAAATCCCATGCGGTCGAAATCCCATGCAATCAAAATTCCACGTGGACGAAATCCCAGTCGGTCGAAATGTACCGCCACCAATTTGTCCGTTCTAAAGAAATTCAAATATTTCCACGCTGTCGAATCCCACCCAGTCGAAATGTTACACGATACAAATCCCTCGCCCCCGTACCACTCTGTTTATCGATCGTATTGCATTCTAACAACAATCTATGCTTCGTGGTAGTTCCGCGTCAAAGATAATATACAGGGTGTCTCACAACTCGCGCTCCAGAGCGAATGAGGAAACACAAGATTGAACTCGGATGTGTAATTTCGAAGAAAAAAAATCTAGCTTAAGATATTCGAGAAAAGACATCTTAAAATTGACCAATCAAAGACCTACACCTTTAACGTGTGTTTGCCGTAATTTTACGTTACTAGGGTTTTATACAAATCAAATCTTCTTTAAAATGTGTGGGCGACTGTAGTTTTCGAAAAATGTCAGTGTCAAATTAAATTTGACAAGGTGAATAAAAAAGGCAAATTCTTACCATGTATTCAGCCGCTGATTACTTAGAAATGATTATAATTTTCGGAGAATGTGGACGTAACGCCAGAGAGACAGCACGAGTCTATTCGGAACGTTTTCCGGATAGAAATCTTGCTAACCTAAATTTGTTGACAGTGAAAAGTCAACTCTAAAGTGTCAAAATTACAGTAAGTCAAACAAATTTTGTAATTCACTAGTAGTATTTTTAAAACCTAGCAACCAGTTTTATTTTGTAATAATATCATCACACCTCAAGATATCCTTCCGGGATTGGTGGATTAAAAAGTCTTGTAACTCCGGTATGCAAGCAGCCGCAAATTATTTTCTTCTATTTGTTGGCAACCTATTGTCGTCGGCAAGTGTCAGTTTCGTCTGGGGCGCGAGTTGTGAGACACACTATATTAAAAAGAAATTTTAAAACATATTATACAACGAACTATTTAATGAATGAAGCAGGTATAGGTAAATTCTTTTCCTGCTTCATACATTAAATAGTTTGTTGTATAATAATGTTTTAATTTTTTTTTTAATATATTATCTTTGACGCGGAACTACCACGAAGCATAGATTGTTAGAATGCAATACGATTGATGAAGATAGCGGTACGGGAGCGAGGGATTTGTATCATGTAACATTTCAATCGCGGGATTCGACGGCGTGGAAATATTTGATTTTCTGTAGAACGGACAAAGTGGTGGGGGCACATTTCGACCGCGTGGAATTCGACCGCGCGGGATTCTTCGTTTAGCTCCATGTCTTTTATTTATTTTGATTTGTAGACGAAGAATCAAACACGACTTCTTCATGGTTACACTGTATGACGAAAGATGCCCTTAGCGTTGCTTGGCAACCATGGAATGGAACCGTGGTGTACCTCGTGGAGCTCAGAGACAACAAATCTCTAGAGTGGTTCATTCACAATACGGTAAGTGGTCCGAAACCAATAAAACTAAAAAAGAAAAAAAGGAAACCAAATATTTTTGCTATTTAGCAATAGTAAAATAATGCGTAAGTAAACATGGTATGTCCCTCGTTTCTAAACGCGTATGTAAGGCTTACTATGCGGCCAGGACAGAAATGAAAATTCTGTTAAGCAAATAATTAGAGTAAAACGAGGATGAGCAAATGGTTTTAAAAAACCATGGCTTGTCTGTGTGTTGTTGCCTTGTGACAGATGTCACACCTTGAACGTCAGGCGGAGCGACACGTCGCTGTCGACCCTGCCCGAAATGCAAGACTAAAGAAGAAGAAGAATGATTCGCAAAAGTATGCAAACTTTTTAATGTTATTTATGCCGATTTCTTTTCTTATCTATCAACAATTCTTCGGCTCAAAATTTTCACTGCAGTTACGCAGCTATCCAATATTTTTTTCGTGTTTTCTATTTTTTTCTGATTGTAGATTTTTTCAGACCTATTCAACAAACATAACTTTGTTTGATTTGGAACCTGGTATGGACTACCAGGTACAAATTTGGGGAATTGAGACTCCTGGAGAAAATTTGTCCACGAAGAGGATTCTAGGGCCTAAATTGTCTCAGTGGATGACAACGTTCGAAGTTATTGCCATTCCAAATCCTGTGGGCAATATATCTTTAGGACCGCTCATGTTGATAGATGGGAAATTCAAAGTCAAAGTATACTGGACTCCGGACGCAAGTATGTATATATTGTTTGTCGAATTTATTAGATCGTATTTTGAAGAAAATAGGGTTGCTCGCTTAGGCGTAACTAGAGGATTTTTCTAAGGGGGCCAGGCCCTTTGAGTTCGAAATGCAAAGTAGATAGGAAATCTCATTTTGTCGTATGTACGCATTAAAAAATGTGTCTCGAAAATAAACGTTCTTCTAGAATATTCCAACAAAATGTTGATATTTCATATAATCTAGAATATTCCGGAAAATTCTAGAATATTCTACAAATTTTTGGCAATTTTAAATAAGTATATGAAGTTTTAAATAGAACTTTGTGGAAAACTGAAACTTTAAGGGAAAATTCCAAAACTCTCTCGAAATTCTGAGCTTTCTGGAACATTCTAGAACACTCTGGAACTATATGAAAAACCTTCTGAAACGTTTATGTGCATTTTAGCCTATTTTGGAACACGTTAGAAACTTTTTGAACTCTCCGGAATATTTAAGTATACCTAATGTAGATTGTTTTGAAATTTTCCGCGTGAAAACTCCCGGACCTCGCCGGGTTCTTTATCTAGTGATTAAATATAATGAATTAAAGAATAATGTGGTTAGGATGTAAAGTACAAAACGCTTGTTATTGTTGAAAAAAAGAACATAATTTGTCGAATAATTATTGCCTAATCAGAATTTTTCACATCGAAAAATTACTAAATTATTTACTACTCACTTAAATGCCTGTCGATAAATCAATTTACACCACACCATTCACAAAATTATATCAATAATTAAAATAATTATACTAATATGTATTTTTTCCTAGGGGGGGCCAAGGCCATTCTGGGGTGGGCCGGCACCCCCTCTAGTTACGCCTATGGTTGCTCGTTTTCCTACTTTAGTTTTTACACAATTACTACGGAGCTCAATTAAACACAACAGACTCATACGGTGGTTCACAAATAAATAAATGAAAATAAATACTGGTAATGGTGGTTCGAATAAATCTCCCAATTCTACCATAAAAACCATTGGCAAATCAAGTGCAGAATTTTTGACGCCCCTAAATTGCTTCGCCCCGTTTTTACAGCTAACGCCGTTCAAGCGAAATGAAGGAGCAATTTTTTATTAACTCCCAGATCTAATAAGAAATGAACATTGCAGTATGACGCGGCGGTAAACGTAAACCTTCGTCCATTTAAGCCATTCATATTGTAGAGAATTCTCTGATTGGCTGAAATTGGAGACAAGAGACAAGTTTACCCAATGTAATTTCGCCTACTTAAAATTGGAGCTGAGATGAGCGCCATCTGCTGAATGGCTTAAATGGAACAGAGTGTAAACGCAAAGTAGCAAAACGAAAAAATCTGATTGTTTTAAATATAAAACTATTAACTAATAACATTTTTTTCTTGCAGTTTATCCAGCGTGCTATTATGACTTAGTACTCTTTTTCGAACAGACGTACAAAGTAAATGAATACCGAGAAGTTAGTATAAATATTTATTTTATTTGTTACTAGTTATACGCCCCAATTCTCTAAGCAAGTTGTAAAGTCTTAGCAACATTGCTATAGCAAATAACCAATAATAAATGCGAACACAGAATAAAACTTGAAAATGACAGGCTTTATATTTGTTTCTATTGGTTACAAATTTTAGCAAAGTTGCTAAGTCTTAACAACTTTCTTACAAAAAGGAGATTTATTTAATAATACATTTTAGCTGTCACAATTATTCGAAACAGAATTCGATGATTTAGATTTCGAAACTAAGGTGGATGTGTGGATTATATCAAAAAATGAAGAAGAAGAAAGCAAGAAAACGGTAATCCACTTCTCAACACCTTCGTGTTTAGAAGCTATTGGAAATTTGTCATTTTGTGGTAAGTATGTAATGAAAAACAAACACTTCAGTAAGAAGAGGATTTTATTTGACATTTCAAATAATCAACAATAAGATTTAAATTCTTTTGAATGAATGAATGAATATACTTCGGTTAGATAAACCGATTATATTCCATACCGTCGCGTAAGTGGCAACACCTTCGTCACGTGACTCGGGCGACCTTGAAGTGCTTGGAATAAGCTGATTTGTGTGCGCGTGTCACTCTGAGAAAAACAATGTCAATTTGACAAGACAAATGTTTTGACTTATTTGATTTTGAGCTGCTAAATTCAGTTCCTTCTCTGGGCTAATCTGCTCCTAATTTATTCATTAAAGTTGCCATTCCAAGTTATTAAGCTATTTAATTTTTTGAATGAAATTATTTGTTTTATCCATTTCGTCCAAATTTTTTCATCAATCTATGAAGTTAAATTTCGACAAAATTCTGTTTTTAGCACCACCTATACCGACTGGTTTAACAGCAGAAGAAGTAGCTGTACAGATCGTCCCGACCAAGGCCAATTTGACTTACTGCGATATCACTGTATATTGGAATCTTCCGGAACTTATTCCGGACTCGTATAAGTTAATTCTCGCTTCTCTAGATTTAAACGATTTAAACTTCAACGTCACGCTGCCTGGGGTGAGTAAAATCATCATACCACTAAAGTTTTGGCTCGAAAGTGGCGACTGCACTGCTGCGTAAGAATAGAGAACCGAAATACGTTATGGTTTGACTAAACTCAAATTTTTTGACTCTGTCGGGTCTAGTAATAAAACTATAGCAGCATACAAAAATAGCATTTATGTTCAAGGAACAGTGAGATTATTTTACTATACTCTAGGACTCACAGTAGGTGGCGAACCCAAGAATTTCAACAGAGCGGCGTTGATATCCAATGTTATAATACAAGTAGTAAGCGGCAATATGCCGCTTTGTCATAATTAGTTTTATTGCTAGACCCGACAGAGTCAAAAATTTTGAGTATAGCGAATGAAAGTTCATGTTTAAATTATTTTATAGATGTGGTTTCTTTTGAACCCCCAGAGAAGAATAGAATTGTACGAAATATTCTGATATGAAATTTTTGCATAAACCCATGTAAATACTGGACTCGGAAAGCCCAGAAATACATTACTGTCTGGCTGAAAATAGATGGTCGACTAGGGTAACTGAATATCAAAACAGGGGTGCGTCTAAAGTATTTTAAACATTTTTCGTTTATGTTGATTATAACAAAATATTTTGATCTTTAAACTATTTAGTTTGGCAATTCTTTGAAACAGGATTATTTTTAATTTCCTCTAATAGTAATTCCGACTCGAGGGTTGCTTACACATGAGACGAACGAACTAGAATTTGCGGTATTAATTTTTTTAAATATATCCCTGAATCCTGTTGCTAAGGTCATTTTAAATGAGTCCTGGTATTGAGTACAATTCTAATCTTCTGTAACGGAATACATAAGGGTCAGTTTCGTTTCAAATCAAATATAGGGAAATATTTTCAAAAGAAACCACATCTATTAAATAGTCTAAACGTCAACTTTCATTCGCTAGTCATACTATACGTTCAAATCGTAAGCCAGTGAAACTTTTACTATTCACAAATAAATATTGATTTCTGCAGAATGTCCCTATTTCAGATTAATTCTTTCTAATCGTTTCAGAATGCCACAAAGCATGTATTCAAGCATGTAGAATTGGGTTTAAATTATGCAGTGTTACTAAATGCTATCTCTGGAGGAGGTGAAAGTGTAACAGCTGTATTACATCGAACAAGGTCTCATTCAACAATCGCAGATTCATCAAAGTTTGTTTGGGTGTTAACAATAGTTGGATTGATAGCTATTTCTTTCCTTATATTATTTGGAACTAGTTTGCTCGTGTGTCACAGAAGAGCCAAACGAAAAAGATACGAAAGAAGATGCAAATACTTCGAGGTAAATTTTTTTTTAAATTAAAGGTACGCCACTGGCTCTTCAAAACAGTGGCGGTGCTACCGAAACTTTAAAATATATTAATTTGTGTCCGATGTCATTTGGTATTTAATATTTAGGAACTAGATGGAAAGTCTCCCAAAAGTATGGAATGTATTACCAGCGGTACTGGCTTGATCCTAGAAGAATATCAACAAGAAACAGACAAATGGGAAATTGCGCAAGATCGACTGGTGCTACAAAGTGTTTTGGGAGAAGGTGCTTTTGGTCTTGTACGGCGCGCTTGGTTGAGAGACGAGCAGAGTAACGCTAATACAGAAGTTGCCGTCAAAATGCTCAAAGGTAATAAAAATAGATAGTAGCTTTGATTTATTAAAATTATCGAAAAGTTAAGTGATTTTATATGTAAATGAAAAAGCTAACACTATATTTCCATCATTTTTTATGATGCGATAAAAACTTATTAAACACGATCGTAGAAAATATATTTAATGTCCGACTAGTAAATTTTTATTACGCATATGTATAACAAATAACGCCCAAGGGCATTATGAGTTGTTGCTATGGTAATGTCAAGAAATTGATATTATAGTGGGATAAAGCCTAAAAAACAAACAGAAGCATTCTGATCCGTAATCCGTATAATATTAAACAATTATTGAGTAGGTTTATATCGACGTCCTTAATCGGATTTAAGTGGATTTAGGATTAAACATCGTATTTAAGAAAACGGTGTAAACGATCTGGATTGAAATATCTAAGTAAATGTAAAGTCAAAATAATGTTCTACGCATTCTATGCTGCTATATCAACAGTATCAGTAATAAATTCATTAAATCTACAGAGAAGAATACACATCACTTTATAGCAGTAGCTTAGCAACATTTTTTTATTTGACCTATGTCTATTTAATTTATGTGGTGTGACAGATATTCGTAAATAGTGGTATTACTTTCTAACACACTATAAATAATAATGACGTATGTCGTAGAATTACAGATACCTAATTATCTACTACGATGCCCTCTGTGCTAATATTTACCCAGTGGCGTTGACGTGTAAATCAAATTATTATTCCTTGGTTTACAAGTTAAGTCAATGTTTTTGTATTTTGCAAACACATAAGTGAAGAACATAAATCTTTCAGAAAGGCATTGTTCAGAAAGAAACATAATTTTGAAATAAATTGCTCTTATTTTTTCAGTTAAATGTGTCCATAAATATTTCTTGTTGTACGCCTTTGCATACAAAATGCAGAGAAGTTATCTGCAAGTAATATTAAATGAGGCGACTCACAAATGACCTTGAATAGTCATCTTTCGTGAATAATAGTTTATAAACAGTCAAGATTTAGGATTTATTTAAATCCGGTTAGATTAGAAATCCGATTAAGGACTTCGCTATAAACCTATGAGTATGTAAAACATTAAACGTTGAAGACACCACGGGACTTAAATGGACAATAATGCCTTGATACCTTAATTACTACAATCTACCACTTTAATTTATATTTTTAGACGCTCCAAGTTGCGACCAAATTCGCCAATTCATGCACGAAATAGAAATCATGAAGACAGTGGGGGCCCACCCACATTTAGTCTCCCTGATTGGGTGCTCTCGTCGCGGGCCTTCCATAATGCTTGTAGTAGAATTCTGCGCGCTAGGAGACTTACAAAATTATCTACGAGGCGCCTGGGATAAAATGACATCACCCACAGAAGCACCAAACTTACAATACTCAGATTTAATATCTGAAAGCAATAGTGAAGGTTCCACTCAACTCATCATAAACAAACTCTATGACATGGAAGTCGGTGAGGATAATTTAAAAGCGAGTGATTTGTTGAGTTTTGCCCGACAAATCGCTGTTGGAATGGTAAGATTTCTGTCATTTTAATATATTTCAATTATTATTCTGTTATTCTTTGCAGGAATTCTTAGCAAGTATGAAAGTACTTCACAGAGATTTAGCTGCAAGAAACGTTCTTGTCTGTTCCGACAAAACCGTAAAGATAGCAGATTTCGGACTTAGCAGAGATGTTTACAAAGAAAATATGTATAGAAAATCGGGTAACGGCAAACTACCAATTCGGTGGATGGCATTAGAATCTCTTACTCATCAAATCTATACGTCACAAAGTGATGTGTAAGTGTAAAATTAAGTAAATACAATGAATAATCAAAATAATTATAGTTTAAGACAGAACTGGGCAGTAGTTAATTACAAAGTTGTTTAACTACTAATTAAATTATTTTTTTTATTTGCACTACTTCCTAGAAGTTTTTTTGCATTAGCCGCAATCGTAGAAAAAAATCTGAGGTGGCCAGCACATAACCTCTCGCCAGATATTTTATCTGGTTGTACGCATAAAACAAAAAATATTTTTAAATACAAATACATATATTCATGTCTCACTACAAAATAATTCTCACATATATTTGCAAAATCTATGGGATATTTTAATATAAATTATGTACAATACATACATTTTCTTTATATTCAATATCCTGAAATTTTCTTTTCCTACTTTCTTTTTCTTTATATTCATTTTTTCGCAATTTCATTTTATATTCTTTTTTACGTATATTCTGCGTTGTTGACTTTTTATAATTTTTATAATCTCCATAATGATGTACAAATATTTTTGACAGTGGCATACAAATATTTTTGACAGTGACATTTATGTGTCAATTACAGACATTTGAATTTCTTGCCTGGAAGTAGTTTGATCTGAGATTTTTTTACATCAAATTATTTTATATGCATTTCTTTATCTCTAAATCTATAGAATATATAATAATGAATTTCTATTTATCGAATAAAGAATTTAACGTTCTTTAATATAAGTATTTACATAAATTTTCGATAAATAATATTTAGACGATTTTTTTCTTGTAACTACTACTTCCGGTTAATCAATTCTTCCCATTATAGTTAGATTGAAGAATCCGTAGTTAAAAATGTCTTTAGTCTTATAGTATTTGAGAAATCGTGGATCCAACACACACACACACACCCACATCATCGTAAAAATGTTATAATCGTATTCTAGGGACCTTAAAACATGCTTATTCACTAAAATCTGGATATGCGATTTTTAGCATGAATTCAATACCTCTCTTAGCGAGAGGTAAAAATGGTGGCTAACTAAAACTAATTTCAACTACTTTGCAGTAGTTTAAACAATAAATTAAAAATACCTGACAGTCTCTTCCGCCATATTAGGAGATTCCAACTACAGAATCTTGTTTCCAAATTTGTAATCTTTATAAATTGCAGGTGGTCATTCGGAATCTTGCTTTGGGAAATCGTAACTTTAGGAGGTAACCCTTATCCAAGTATACCAACAAATGCACTACTGAAATTCTTAAAATCAGGGTACCGAATGGAACGGCCAACAAACTGTGGTCCAGAATTGTAAGTATCTGTAAACAAATTACATCAAAACAAACATTTGTTTATAATTTCATTAAAATTTGTTACAGATATTCGGTAATGTTATCCTGTTGGAAAGTGCGCCCTAAGGATAGGCCAACATTTATAGAATTACGGAAATCTTTAGATGCGTTATTAGAAAGTATGTCACCTTCAAAATATCTAGATTTGGATGTTTTGACATCAACTGAATTCGCTTCTTTTCGGGCGCCGTTAAGAGAATCTTCGATATCAGGGTAAGAACATATTTTATCCAATGGACCTTTTCAATTTAAAGAGATAGAACATATGCGCAATGGGGATCTGCGCATATTAAGAACAACTGAGATCTATGGCGTTTGTTTCTATAAAGTTTAGACATAAATGTGAGAATATCTCAGATAACTTTTAAAAAATCTTATCGAAATAAGTTCCAAAAGCTTTTATTGAAGTTAAAATGTCTAACGATGCAAATTTTCACTGAGAATACAGATATTTTAATGACTGCAATATTTTTGACGTTTCGTTTGACAGCCCAACTGGCAGTTGTTCGCGCCATTTTCTTACTATTTGCAGCGATAGAAAGAGATAGTCGTTAAATTGAAAAGGTTCATTATTTCAGAGCTTATTTTGTTTTTCAGAAAGAACAAAAGCAAAACTTCTGATGTTATCCCGAACGACAGATATGTACATCCGGTTTTACTGAATAATGCGAAGAACTCATCGGGAAATACAGATTTACCGATAATAATTAAATAAATACGTAAACTATGTGATATTTTAATGTGTGAAAATCACGTGTTGTTAATTCTAATCGACCGAAGACTCGATGTGATGTTTCATGTTTTATGGAGTTGTATCAACGAAAATGCAACGAATTTGTAAATTTCTGTGATGACCGAAATGTTTTATATTTATAATTGTTAAGACATTTTAATGTAGTTTTTGTATGTATTTTTGTAAGACAACTCATTTTAAAATAGACTTTATCGCTCATTGTTTTCTTTTTAATATTGGATGCCAACGGCCATTATTTGCGCCGTTCTGTGTAGTAAAATATTACTGTTCCTTTAACATAAACGCTATTTTTGTTTGAAATGTTTGGAACTTCAGTTTTCATTCCCTAAGAACTTATTTCAAACAAAAATAGCATTCAGGTTTTTTGTTAAAAGAACAGTAAAATAGGTAGACAGAGAAACCTTTCAATGCATGAATAGAGCGGCGCAAATAATGGCCAGTTGACATCCTATATTATAAACAGTGAGCGATATGCTTTTTGTCATAATTACGATATTTATAGTTTTATTGTTGGACTCAACATATGTAAATAATATTTTACAATAGGTACGTTCTATTGGTGTCAGAAATCTTCTTCTAGTAGAACATTAATGGTCGTTCTTTTGCGTCAAAAAAATCGAAATATTCGTACGAATCATTCCAACTTCAGAGTTGGAAGCGTTGGTAGGAAGATATATAGAGTGGAGATAAATTCAAAATTTTACTAGCCGACTGTCGCGCGTACATTTCTGCCATATTTGTGAACGTTTAGAGTAGACTGTGCTCAACAAAAATATCTCATTTACGTTTTTATTATTTAATATATTTTTATAGAATTATATTCTTTGTAATATTTACATAACAACATTTCAAAGATCCAAAATAAACATACAAAGTTATCTTTAGTTGTTAACTAACAATGGGGCCTATTCTGATTAACCACTGGTTAATTTTTTTAACCAATCGAGTATGTTGACATATAACAAAAAAGGGATTTTTAGTTGTCAAATCAATAACTATTGGATAAAAATTTTAACCAGTGGTTAAAAATTAACCACCAAGTTACCGAATAGGGCCCAATAACACATAGCCACTGCCACTGTTCTATTGTATTTATTTTTTTACTTGACAGCACTTGACAGTTATTTGCTACTGAGCATTCTGTTGCTTTAAGGATATTCTTATTCTAGTAGGAATATTTCTGACACCGATAGAACGTACCTAATATTATAGATCTCAAATAAACTGCATCTATTGAAATTTAACAATAAACATTTGAGAAAGACAGTGTTAATATGTAAATACATTTATTATAATAATTGTTACATATAAATAAAGAAAATAATATGATAAACAAATATTTAATAACACGAGTAACACATAAATGGTTATTTATACTACAGGTGTGCAATTCTTACAATAGTTTCATATAAAAAGATGTCATCATCTTATATTTACATAAGTACAAATAACAACGGGCTTTTATTCATCGTTAAAGTCATTATCACTTGACTACAGGCTACATCCTTTTTGTTCATTCGTACAGGAACTTATTAAAAACAGTACGGTATATAAATGGTATTGCCCATTTTTAATTCAAATCAAAGCCTGAAATGAATGAGGCTAAAAGAAAATAAGAAAACAAGTATTTACCCTGTAATAAATGTTTAAAAATGGGCGAGACCTGAAAGAAAATAAACGTAAAATGAAATTAGTAGCACAGCTCTGAAGAGGAATGTTATTGGACCGACATAAGCGCGGGTCAGAGCGTGTCGGGTCGCATAAGTGGATCGTCTCGATCCACAGGTGGTGGTGCAGTTGTCACAGTTGTGGCAGAACCCTGGGTCAAATACCCAGCGACCGTTGGAGATCCTGCTACGAAATTAAATGAAGCAAATGTAGACAATTTCTCGACTGGTGTTAACAATTACACAAATCTCGGTCATTCAGCATTTGTTTTCTTAAACAACCGATGTTTCGACTATTTTAAATATAATTAGTGCTGTCATCTACGATACAAAGATTTCTTGGCGCGCTAAATTTGAGAAAACCATCAGTTCATGTTTAACGCTGTTTTTTATAAAAATTATTTAAAAAATTGAGTTTAGTGTGTCAGAAAATAAAACATGATATTTATTAATAATTAGTTTTACAATTTTATTTATTAATTTTACGCTTAAATTGATTTGGCAACACAGGTACACAAGCTGCATACTTGACACCCTTGTGGGGCCCTACAAGCACTTGTCAGTCACGTGTCTGCCCACGCCTCATTCTTTAACAGAAGAATTTGCAGGGTTTGTGGATACAATGCCTAATAGAATGTGTTGCACGATTTTTTAAATAAATATATATCATCACGGCATATTACCCATTGCTGGGTGTGCCAATCTGCTTTTTACGCAGATATCGGTAATAATGATGACATTTGTACCGTGCAGGCGTTTACCAGGCGTCACCTCACGGGCACTCATTGCTGGCGTGGAGAGTGCAGCACAGGGGTAAACTTTGTGCCATTAAAATTCGAAATATTTGGCGTGACTATGAAAATACCATAGAGCAAATTAATGTCATGCATTTTTAAGGGATAGTAGTGATATAGAGCAATTCAATAATAAATAGATTTTTAGAAGAAGATTTCTATTCATTATTTCGAATGAATCGAATTTGTCAAGTTTGTTTACACAAAACACTGAGCAAATTGTTGGGTTAAATCTCCTCCCCCTCTCCCCCCACTTCGAAAACGTTTCAAACCACTGCTGCCCGCTGGTTCAAAACTATTTCAAAACGGTCATAGCGTGACGTCATTGTTTACACCGTTTTCATTCGAGAAAATAAGTTTCAAAACACTACGAACCAGAGTGTGTCGCCAAAAAACAGCCAAGGAATCGGTTTTTAATCACTGTTTTGAATAGTTTTTATGTACATCACAAATTCAAACTAATTCAAGCGTCTAATTTACATTTGCCAGATTTAAATTTATACGTCATTAGTTCAAAACATAATATTTTAGCCATCTCCACATTTATGACGTCATGTACGAAGTAGTTTTGAAAACATTACGAAACTAGTTCAGCGCCAAAAATGCCCTACATTTCAAACTAGCAAAAAAAATAAATATAGAAAATCTCATCATTTGCGTAGAATTTATAATTTGTTTGTTGAAAATGCAAACCGACCGAACTATTACCGTGTGATTGAGACCAAGTAATAGTTAGCACCTAATAAATGGGCTCGTATATTAGCTAGGCGCCTAACGTGGGGCCATATTCAGTTTTTGTTAAAATCTATATTTTAAATTAGTTAAAAGAAATTTATAATTTATTTATTTAAAATGTAAAACGGCAGAACTATTACAGTATGACTGAGATTTCAAGTAATTGTTAGTACCTAATATATCAATCATAATTTCCCACAAAGTAAATGAATTTTACCTGTGAGGTAGCCAGCAACCGGAGCACTGGAAATAAACAAATCATGCTTCTGATCCCTATAATCGGCCCACACTGTACTCTTCTCCAAAACAGCAGTAACTTTATCACCATATAACAAGCTCCTAGTCATCGATTTCAACGCTTTCACTATCTGAGCTTTCGTCATCGATGGATTATCTAAAAGCTCCAATCGACCTTCCAATAGTTTTAATAAATAAGAAACTAAGTCAGCTTCTAAAGCTTGTTTTACAAGTTGTTCCTGACTGGTGGAGAACAATCTATTTAAAGCTTCACAAGCAACTCCGATCATATCTCGGCGTAATTGCATGGCCTGTTTTAAAGGATGCATGCAGTCTGTTTGAGAAATGGCCACCACACAAACCTTTAAAAATATTGGAGTCATATTATATTTTAAAAATTAATGGTAAATATACTTCGCTTAAAGCAAGTTGGTGTAGAATCATAATAGATGTTTTGTGTACGATGTTATAGTCAGTATGTTGCCCCATTTGTTTGCACAATCTAGGAATGTGGCCTAAGGCTGGAACTTGGTCTGATAGCGCTGGTTGTGCTTGTAGAAGTGCGCAAAGGGCACTAGTGCACATTTCTAACCTATCCTCCTTTAAAGAAAAAATACAAACTCAGTCACCCGTTCAAACATAAAAATAAAAAAATTTGACTGGCCGGCGGAAAACAGGCCATTTTTTTTTTTTTTAGAGGAGCATGTAATGCTTTTATGAATGTAGCCGAGGTGAAAGAAGTCTGCGTAAACAGGAATGTGTGGCAAAGGATGATTGTTGCGTAACTACTAATCGGTCAGTTTAATACAGGGTACGGCAGAACCAATTGAGCAGTCTGGTGGGCAGCTGCACTTGGTCTCCTTTTGTTCCGTCGGCATCCCCATTTTCGTACCCAACATGGTTTGGACCGGAGTACATCGTGGCTTTGCCGTGCGTGCGTTTTATGAAAACAACCGATCTGTGATTGCGACGCAAAGAGCTTTTCGGCGACAGTTCAACATTTCGCGAAATAATGCTGTTCCTACTGCGAACACAATTCGGTCCTGGATTCGGCATTTGGAGGAAACTGGTAGCACACTAAGAATAGGTACACATGGCCGACGAAGATCCATCAGAACACCAGAAAATGTGGAGCTAGTGAGAGCAGCAGTCGAACAATCGCCAAGACGTTCTGCTCGAAGGCACGCTATTGCATTGGGGGTTTCAGACCGCAATTTGAGGATTCTGCATTTAGATTTGAATTTCCAGCCCTTCAAAATAATGATGGTTCAGGAATTAAACCCAGCAGACTACGCCAACCGCCAAAATCTGTGTGAGGAAATTCTTGCAGCGATTCCTCCTGAGGCAGCATTCTTCAGCATCGACGAGGCACATTTTCATCTAAGCGAGATTGTGAATAAACAAAATTTTCGCTACTGGGCTGAAAACAACCCCCAAATTGTTCACGAAAGACCGCTACATTCTCCGAAACTAACGGTGTGATGTGCCGTATCACAATTTGGCGTTATAGGCCCGTACTTTTTTGAAGATGAGAGGCGTGACCGTGAATTCCGGGCGTTATGTTTCAATGTTGCAAAATTTTCTGCATCCCCGATTGGAAGTGGTTGTTGAAGAAGAGGGATTAGGGGACTTTTGGTTCCAACAGGATGGGGCTGCAGCCCACATAGCCCGAAATTCTCTAAACGCTTTAAGAGAAATGTTTCCTGGACGTCTAGTGTCTTTGAGAGGTGACGTGTGGTGGCCTGCGCGATCGCCCGACTTCTTTCTTTGGGGATATCTAAAGGAAAAAGTGTTTAACCGTCGCCCCCAAAACCTGCTAAAGCTAAGGGAGCAGATTGTTGAAATATGTCAACGGGCTATTCAAAACTTCAGAAATCGGCTCCAGCAATGTATTGCAGCTAACGGCCGCCATCTTAAAGACATTATTTTTAAAAATTAATGATTATAAAATGGTAAGTCCTATTAATTTCAAAAATAAAAACACATTTTTTTCATATATACCCTGGTTTCTTTTTTATAACTCTTCAAAACTGCTCAATTAGTTCTGCCGCACCCTGTATGTACGGAGTGAGGAATATTTGCTGAATGAAGATGTGCGGTTACTAAAAATGGTGTTTTGGCCCGTTTTCCGTGCCAATCAGTGTATGTACGTACATTTGGTTTATCTCTCGACATCATTGTTAAACAAGTTTCCATTAATTCAGACATAAATTCCTTAGGTTTTCTAAGAGTCCAACCAGGATTTGCAATAAATAATCTAAGGTAAACACCGCCTACTACTAATTCTGTTGGATCTGTAATATTTCCTATACCATTATTTTCTGGTATGCGCCATTGTACTCCTGGATTTTGGGACTGAGACATTTGATGCCTGCAATAAAAGCAAGTTTTTAAGTTTGCTTGGCCACCAAAACGTAAAATCAAAAAATATAATTTTAACTTACTCTTTCCTCATGTTAGCGACAGCCAAGCAAACTCTATCCTTAACTTCCTGATTCCAAATCAGTTCAGGATGCTCGTGAGTCGTTTCAAACATATGTACACATGCCTGAGGATTATCCCTCATTGCATCTGCGAAAACAGAGGGCAAGAATCGCCCCAAAACTAAACGGATTTTAGGTCCGATTAATTTATCAGCGCCCATTCTAGCTAATAATTCTGCGCATGATTCTCTCACTTGAGGAGAATTTGAGTTACAGAATAAATCCAGAAGATATATCACAGCACCTAAATTTTTTATTATGCTCAATTTGTAATTGTAAATATAGTGAGCAAGTCTTACCTTTGTTGAGAGCTTCTTTCACTATTTTTGTGGTAGACATCAGCGCGTACAAAATTTCCAAAGTCTGGAATTGTTGTTCGGGAATAGTATACGCAACTAATAACAAATGCCCCAAAATTTCACAAGCCGCTATGTCATTAACACATTCATGATTTCTAGTTACTGCCGAAATGACTTCCAATGCCCTTTTTTGAATATCTTTGCACTGAACTGATAGTAAACCAAATATTAATGGAAAATGTCCAATACATTGAATTTCTACTCCCGTATTATTTTTTATAACGTTGTACAAAGCTTCTAAAGCCATTTTAGAGTGATTTAATCTTTCTTCGATTGTTACAGAAAGCGCAATGTTTTGTAATGTTCTCAAATGGTCAAATTGTTGGGAGAGGTATTCCAGCAAATCAATTGTAAAGCCTTTGGCATTCTGTAACACACAGAATAAATACACAAGTTTTAATAAGATCACTAAATTCAGGACATAAATTGGAACGCGGAAGAGATACTCCTAATACCTGTATAAATACTTACTTATTGCTAATTTGTACTTACTTCATTTTTTCTTCATTTTATAACTCATTTTCTATATTTAATCTACACTATTAAGAACTACAAGCAATACAATTAAAGACGTACGGTGGAATTTTATAGAATTTTCAAATATTTTAATCGATATGAAAAACTGATCAACAGTAGTTACCACAGGTGGTCGCCACCTGTGGCTTTAAATCCGCAGGCATTCCCCAAGGTTCGATCAAGGGTCCGCCAGTTTAAAATCTGGACTTTATGGTTTAAATAACATCACAATATTGGTAATAAAATGTGACGAAACTGGCATAGATTATAGATACTGACGTTATTGGAAACATCCAATAATTTTAATTATTCCCGAGAGAAAATGACACTTTAACACTCTTTCTACAGATTGTCTCACAACTTGCGATTTTAATAAAATAAAATCGCGTTCCAGTATTTATAAAAATTAAATGGTAAACATAAATACCTCGATTTGGAATGTAGGTTGTTCGTTATAGATACGAATAAATATACCACCAATGCGCAACTCTCCTGTGTGAGCCGAAAATATGAAATCAGACCCATATTGTAATTCCGCGCCTTCATCTTCTTGTCGAGCTTGTCTTTGTTGTTCTAAAAAGTCTATTAACTCAGTTCTTGTACCATTATCCCAAATTAGATACGGCGTTTCGCAATTGCTGTTCAGTACTTTCAAAATCTGAAAAGAAATGATTTCTATCATACATACTCTCCTTTCAATCTCTCATTCTTACTTTTTCGGGTTCATCTTGACTGAGTTGTTTAGCTAAATAATTGGTTAAAAGTCTGTCTAAAACTTCAACAGTAACTGGATTATGAGGAGTTTGTAATTCTCCTACTAAATAACCGCCTAGTCTTGCACAAGCTCTAACTGCAAGTTTAGCTAACTGGTTGGCAACTTCTTGTTGATTTGCTTCTTCTGATCTTTCGACACCGCCTTCGTCCAATGTGAAATCGTAGTTAAACATATATAATAATAAATGCCATAAAGCCCCAGATTGTAAAAGTTGCATTTGAAGAACTGGATCTTTGGCTAATGCACTGACACATTCTGTTGCTACTGCGCATAGTTTTGTAAGATGCTACAAGAAATAAAAATGATGTAACATTAACAATAAACAGTCTTATAACTCGTGCCATATACAAATGGGAATTGCTGTTAATATTCTTTACTTGCTTTAAATCCGCCGGCATTCCTCAAGGTTAGATCAAAGGTCCGCCAGTTTCAAATACGGATTTCGGTTTAGAAGGACACATCACACTGCTGGTTATAAGAAAGTGACGCAAATGGCACAGATTACAAAGATATCGCAGTTATTGAGAACATTCAATCACAACTATTCGCGAGAGAAATTGACACTTTAACACTCTTTACCCGAATGGAATATAATAGATCGCATACTAGTCACTAAGCTAAATTAGTTTAATCGACGTTAAAAACGTTGAATAAATAGACGTTCCATATACAAAATAACATATTATTTTTATTATTGAACGCCATGTTTGCTGTTAAACACTGCACAAAAAGGCGCGAGTTGAAACAAGATTAAAGCGACCTTGAAATGATCAAGGAAGATGATTGGTTGAAACGTTTACGCGCCTAAGTACAGGATAGGACGCGAGTAGACAGGTGTTTCAAGCGACTTTAAAATCAAGCAAGACGATTGGAGCACGAGTATAACGAATATTATGCGTCTTTTGCGCAGTCTCATTTCTATATGGCATGAGAAATGCCGCCAAAATTCAACATCAGACACAACACACAACTTATTATTAGTATTTCATTAGTATTGAACTAGTTTGACTTACTTTAAAGTAAAGAATCCTGCATAAATCCTTCACAAGTTGTGGTAACTCCACAATTCTATCCCTACAACTCGGAAACTGCGCTGCAACACTATAACATCTTGTTATATGCTGGCAAACTTGAACACTAACTTCTTTCGGTTTAGAAGAATTGTTTAAAACTGAAACACATCTGGAATATGCATCCAACAAAACTTCTAATCCTTTTTCTCGACGTAATTCTTCAGCATTGAGAGCTGAACAATGAACAGTATGATATGCAAGTTCACTAGCGGCAGACAACAACGGAGCAGATTTAGAAAATAGTTGTTCGTCGGCAGTTTCAAAACGAATTGTTTTAATAAGTTGTGGATAGCCAGCGTATTTGTATGGTTGCAGTTCTTGGGTATAGCGGTGGAATAATATGCTTTGAGTACGGAGTATTAATACGATGTTGTCTGGGTTTGGACCGTCTGCGTTCCAAACGCTTCGACTGCATAGGAATTCATACGCTTGGTTGACTTGTTCAAAACGGTCCTAAATTATTTTAAATAAGATTATACTAGATTCGCGCCCTAGAAAAACTGAAAATCTTACCCGTCCGTCGGGATTTTTGTCAGGGTGGAACTGCTGAGCCAGTTTATAATAAGCTTTTCTGACCGTCGCTTCTTCATGTTGAGTTCCATTCAAACCCAAACTTCTATACGCTTCTTCTATTGTCATGGCTGGTGGTTTCTTCTCTACTTCTTTTCTCCAGGCGTCCAAAACATCTTTTAATAAACCGACCTATAACAATAATAATTATAGAAATTGTGAAAAATTACGAGTTTAGGCTAATAATAATTCGGCCGGTTTACATTTTCAACAAATTATAAAACTTAGGCAAATGGTATGAAATGTCTACAAATTTCGTCTGGCGCCCAACGTGGGGCAACTTATAACGCACGGTTTGAATTTAAGGTTCGAAATGGCGCCGAGACGAATCTAAAATATAGATTTTAATAAACTTACAAAATCTGAAAATGGTATTGAAGTATTTCGTCATTTAATATTGGATTACATCGCCTATCGCTTTTATTATTAGTAACAGCTTTAATTTTATTAGGCATTGTACAAAAGCTCTGCACATTTTTCTGTTAGAATATTTTCCCATTTGTCTTGTTGTTTTTCATATGTCAAAAGTAAAGGGTAGAAGATAAATCTGAACTAGAAGATACCCCATTAAATGTAGGTCGAATTCTTATTGCCCATCATTTGGCCCACAGTTTTTGTAAGTTTTAAGTCTATTGGCGACTAAAACTACCGATGGCGCTAGTGTTTTAGCATACACGTGCTCTGAAAATGGTATTGTGCTATAAGATCGCATATAGAAACATTGAATAACAAACATTCGTTTTGAAATATACTAACAAATTCATTAAACTTTTTACAAATAGTGTTAATAATAATTTTGTGTACGTACTTAAATTATAATAACATTCGAAGAAAGTTATCTTAGACTTATTTCTAAGGAAATGTTTACTTATTTGGAGGCAACAAATTCTTCTCGAAATTTTACAGAAGGGGGAGAATTATTAAATCGTGGGTTGTTATTCTTATGTGGCGTTAATGACAGTGCTACAGACTAAATAAATTTGGGCTGTGTTTAAACAAGTGCTCTAACGTCACATCCTCATGAGATTAGAAGAACTTTAAATTTACAATTGATTATTTACAAAATGCTCTTGTATAGCTGGCCATAGTGGCCAGGTGCAAACACATTACAACTGTCTTAATATTTTGTATAAGATAGTATAATAGTACCATATATTGTTCATGGATGTTAAATAAATATGTATTTACTTTACTTAGTTAAGAAAATTAAAATAGAACTAATGTCAAATATCTTTCAATTGTTTTAATTACAAGTGTAAAAAATATATTGAAGGCTACACATAAAGTGAACAGTGTATTATTTTACTCATGAATTGGTCAGGAAATAATACAATACTTTTCATTTTTGTTATCCTCTTATGATTCGTCACTTGTTTTTTAGTTCGTATTTTCCAGCCCTCTCTTTTGTCGATAGACTCCATTTTACCAAATTTATTTTGGATGTCACTCTTCTTCTCACCAATTTTTGGGACAGATAATTTCTTACTACCCCGAGAATGACAGCCATAAACGCAGCAATTGCGTTGTTAATATTTTTTCGTTCTTTGCTCATATTGCAAAGTTATTTATATGTACTTTAAAACAAAAGGACAAACAAGAAACCGGCAAGGAATGCAATGCACTACATATATTTACTGTAAATTTGAATACCAGAATACCATTTTGAAGAGTTGCAAATATCGTCCGCTTGAGGGATTCACGTTAATTTTAGTCGCCAATATTTAAATTAGTCGAAAGAATTTTGTAGAAATTTCTCACCAAATATATGTTTTATAATTTGTTGTACTTACCGGGTCCGGAATAGGCCAATCAGGGAATTTAGTCATATCGCATAAATGTTTAAGATAGAATATATTGCAGAATAATTCTTTTTCTAATTGTGGATAACGCACTGCTGGGATGGGTATATATTGATAACGAGCCATAGTATGACTCCGTAAACGTGGGGAAAACTCTGCTATATGTGCTGCGACTTTTTCTATTAATATACGCCTGAAAAAATATTTATTAAATACACACAAGCAACACTTAACAATAATTTTACCTCATTTCAGCATTCCATATTGCTTCAGGGGTATCAAATTCCCCTAAAAATATTTGGGCAAACTTTTCAGCCCCATGATTTTCCAGATAATTTACCATAGCTTCGGGCAAGAGTTGCCCTAAAATACTTCGAATCATAATATCCGAAATTGCGCTCTGTTAAAAAATATTATTAATTATACAAATATTTTTAAAAAAATTATAGTATACCTCATCTGCTCTAAACGCTTGTTTCATATGAGTTAGTTGTAAAAATTTGGCAATTGGATGTACATTACTTCCAGTGTACATCAAAATAAAATAAAACACACCGGTCAGATATACTTTAGATATTTCTGGATTATCTCGCATCACTTCACAAAGTAAAATAGCTACTTTTTCTACTAGAATTGGATCGAAGGTTAGTAATAATTGAACTATATGAGGCAGGCACATAGAATCAGAAAGGATTCGTTTTACTTTTGGCAGAGGACGAATTATTGCGTTATCATTATCACTAAAATAATTACAATTATTTTTGTTTTGATAATACAGGGTGTTTCAAAGCATGTGTCGGAAAATAAAGGGTGGGATTGGTTGGCTAATTATAAGAAAAAAAGTTCCTATTAACATGGTTCCGCAAACGCACCGTTTTCACCTCACACAACCCTAAAATCTCCGTCAATGGCACATGAAAAAAATTGAATAAGCGCTTAAAAAGTAGCTAATATTAATGCTAAGATGTGTACAAAAGCTGAGTTTTGTATCTCAAACGGTTCCTGAGATATCGTCAAAAAATAAAAATAAAATAATTTTTTTTACACCCTGTATCTCGAAAACGGTGCGTTTGCGGAACCATGTTAATGGGAACTTTTTTTCTTATAATTAGCCAACCAATCCCACCCTTTATTTTCCGACACATGTTTTGAAACAGCCTGTATAACGAATTATTCTTACCGGCTAGGAAAGTATTCACACATCTTGATTAAAATATTTAAAATTAATGTGGCAAGATCACTTTCGTTCATAACTGGTGTTCCTTTGGCTATTAAATACCATTTAAGTTGCGGTAACTGGGCTACTGTTCGCCAACCGTCCAAACCCATCGCCCAGCATTTAGTACGCGGGTTGATTAGGCCTTTTGCGTATGTTTCTTTCATCTATTCAGAAGTTTCATTCAATTTTTATGCTTATAGTAGTACTATCATGCAGGGTTCGAAGGGTATACATATATTATTGATGTAGTGTGAGATTAACAGGCCTATTCTACTAAAAAAATATATATCGTTACGAGTCGTTACCAGGCGACATGTAGTTATAATAACGATTTTTGCCAAAACCCTATTCTACTAATTTATTTATCGTTACGTATCGTAACTTATCGTTATTTTATGTCGTTTATGAACGACAAGTTCACATGCCTCGTTGAAGTCACAAAGTTAGATATATTTTGAGAACAAAAGTAAAAATGGTTGAAGAAAATGTTTTATTAATTATTGTAGCTGAGCAAGATATTATTATTAATATTATATTATTACATTTTTTAATATGACATTTTATATAATCGTCCTTTTACTGTACCGGATGAAAATTTGAGAATTTTTTTTTTTATGAATAAAGAAGCATGCAGAGATTTTTACGCAAATATCACCATATATTAGGAACTCGTTCAAGTGATGGTTTGCCAAAAATTTCTAGATTATTTATAAATTATTATTTATGCGTATTACATTACATATGAATGCACATTCATATTTTGTTTTCAATTCAGATGATGGCAGCTTTGCATTTTTTTGCTCATGGAAGCTATCAGAAATCAGTAGCAAGGAGGATATCAGTAGAAAAGGATTCATATGTCAATCATTAATAATCATATCATTAATAGAAATCTGCAATATTATTGTTGATCATTTTATAGATATATACCTATATCAAATTTCATACGGCGCAAGTAGCTATGGAGCGTGTAAACTATAAAACGAGGTTGAGAATAATAAATAATTTTATGTACAATGAAAATTTCAAATTTGAATCAATGTCAAATTTGAATTGAAAAACAAATATAAATTTATTCTGTCAAAATCAACATGAAGTTAGATATTATCGTTAAACTCATCATAACGATAACTCGATAACGATATGATTAGTAGAATACCTTTTTGGCATTTGTCGTTATTAAAGTCGTTCAACCAAATGCTTAGCGACAGTCGTATTGTAACGATATCGTTATACCTATTTTTAGTAGAATAGGCCTGTAAAAGTATGGAATATTAAAAAAACAGCGAACTCAACCGTTTAAAAAAAGCGCTAAAACACGTCGATTTTTGTTTTTAAAAATACACATTAATATGTACGATTCACCTTCCGACTTTCATTTGTTTTTAAGTTATGATGTCATCACAAAAAAAATTAAATGGCAATATAGGTTTTTAGTAGTAGAATCCGATAGATTTTTCTTCCCTTTAAGATCATGCAAAAAAATCATAAGGTTACATAACAAAAAGTCTGATAAAAATCGAGCGGAAAGAATCAAGATCCCTAAATTTTATTTTTCAGTTTAGAATATTTCGTTGATAATTTTTTTAAATCATTAACATTTAATGTTAGTATTATTGTACTTATAACGAAAAATTATAAACTGAAAAATGTAATCTAGGTATCTTGATGCCTGAGTGTCTGGTCGCGAATCTGGGGAACCGGGTTCGATCCCGACCGATGCCAAATATTTCGAATTTTAAATGGCACAAAATTGACCCCCGTGGTGTACTCTCCACGCCAGCAATGAGTGTCCGTGAGGTGACGCCTGGTAAATGTCCGCACGGTACAAATATGTCATCATCATTACCGATATCTGCGTTGAAAGCAGATTGGCACACCTAGCAATGGGTAATACGCCGTGATGATATATTTATTTATTCATTATTATTAAATTTTCAGCTCGATTTTTCTCAGAATTTTTGTTATGTAACCTTATGATTTATTTGCATGATCATAAAGGGAAGAAAAATAACTATTGTATTCCACTATTAAAAATCTACATTGCCATTTAATTTTTTTGTGATGACAACATAACTTTAAAACAAATGAGTTTTAGCGTTTTTAAAAAACCGGTTGAGTTTGCTATTTTTTTAATATTCCATACTTTAATCTCCCACTGTATATCATGTGAGATATATAAGGTATATATCCCGATATTTTAGTCACAAGCCAAAGAAGTTGTAGTAATTTTACAATTTAATAACTGAGCTTATTAATTTTTTTTACATGCTTGTAAAAACTCATGAAAAATTAATTTCAGTCTGTCGACTTCGATTAAATTTAACTTTTTGGACAAGAATAAATTGTCTAAAATAAGTACAAATGTTGTTGCACAAAATTCCGAAATCGTAGCCTTTATAGTTTTCGAAATATCAACAATGGCGCTGAAAATGAACCACATATTTACCTCTTTAAAGCTTAAAGGGCCCTGCCGTACATTCTTTCCACCTTCTTCAGTATTATAGTACCATTCTTTTTCTTGTATTTGTGGCATATTCGGTCCAGCCTCAATAACATTAGTCTGTGTCGGAATTACGGCCCTTGACGTATGTAAATGTGCTAAAGTCAACATATCAACTAAAATTCGCACTCCTCCAACTTCAATCAAATCTTTAACATTTTTTTCGTGCAATATTAATTTATTTATAAACATTATTAATCTGTCTCGTTCCATACGATCCGCACACTATAAGATAAACAATTTTTATTTTTAAATCTATTATGTTTTTATATCTCATACCCTTTCTAACATTTGTACGATATATTTAGTATCACTAAACGGTCCAATATCCTCGAAATATCTTCCGTAGACTATTGCCATCGCTTGAAGACACATACATTTCATTTCAACTTTATTTGTAAGTAAAAATCTGTGATATAAATCGTTAAAGAATTCATACGATCTCCGAATTGGAGAATCATCATTATCATCTGTTTCTAATAAAAGACGTAGGTAGTAATCTCCAATTCTCACTTCATCGGCAAGACTTTGATAGTGGAGTTCGAATTCTTTGTGATTCCAACTAACTAAAGCTGAACCAGCTAGTTCGCGATCTGTTAAGAACATTCTTATTTCGTTTTCTAATGCGCATCGCAGTTCTTCTCGTGTCTAAAATGTTTCCAAATGTGAAAGAATGGTGCAAAATATAGATTAGTATAAAATTATTGGCTGGTAGAATGAACAACTTTATACAGTCTGGCTATAAAGATTTAGGACTCTCTGTCGACCAGCGGTACGCAATCAAATTTTGTGTTCTTTTGTGCAAAGAACAAACCTAATCGTTTGTTTTGATCTAAAAAGCGTCTGGGGATGCTTCATTGACTCGTTCTCGTTGCGACGTTTTTGACTGGCTAGAACGATTTCGCGATGAGTGAGACGCCGAAAACATCGAAACAGTTCGACAACTGTTGGTTTTCGATCAACTTGTTACGATTAAGATGATTGCAGAGTAGAGGAACATCGACAAAGAAACAGCTGAATTGGCTACCGTCGAAGATTTAAAGAAATCGGCCTATAAAGCAACAGTCGTGCGTCAATTTCTCCAAACATGTCACTGTCTTGCGTCATCATCCCTATACTTCTGATTTAGCCCCGGTTGAATATACTCCTTCCCCAAACTAAAATGGGCTACTTGCGTGATACTGAAAATCCGATATCTATCACTATATATTTTTTAGTAAATTAAGAAAGAACATTTTCTATGACGTCATTATTTTGAACTGGAGAAAGGGCATCATATTTAAGAATGTAACCTGTAGATGGTGTGCGTGTGCAAGTTTTAATTTGAATTTGAGATTTTTCTCTCTGTTTCTTGTTTATTAACTGCAATTTTCTGTCATTTTTATTACGTATTTGGATTTCTTAAAGCAGGATTTTGAAGGATTTTAAAATATCGGTACTAAAAAGATACACTAAAATACTAAACTCTATCCGTTTTAAATATAGAGTGGTGCGAAGATAGGAGCAATTTGATCTTGTTTTCTGATTGGATAATACCCTGATATTATCCAATCAAACAACAAGATCAAACTACTTATATTTTCACATCAATCTATAGGGCGCAAGCAGACACGTGACTCAAAGACCTTGACGTGCTTACAATCAGCTGATTTGTGTGCGCATGTCATTTTGACAAGAACAATGCCATGTTGACAAGACTAATGTTTTTACTTATTTTGATTTTTAACTGCAAAAATGTTATTATTTTTAATTTCATGTGTTTTACTGCCTAAAAATTATAAAATATTAACAATTTAGCTATTCAAAATCAAAATAAGTCAAAACATTGATCTTGTCAAATTGACAATGTTCTTGTCAAAATGATATGCGCACACAAATCAGCTGATTATAAGCACGTCAAGGTCCCTCGAGTCACGTGTCTGCTCGCGCCCTATAGTTAAAATGGATAGAGTATAACTTTCAAATTATTGTTCAAACGTCAAACTGGTGATCTGTCAGGTTTAAATTACCCGCACATGCCGTTGCTATGGGGCGTACCGATGCTTTACGGTCATTCATTGGTTTGGCGTAATTCTACGTCATTCATGACGCTAATTTAAATAATCAAATTTCATTAATTTTTTTCTGGTCAATTAATAATTTTGTCAAAAAAAATGTGGGTAGCAAGTATTTATCGTCTCTTCAGGAATAAATTGTGATTTGATGATATAACGGCGTTTGTCTTAAAACTTTATAGCCACACTGTGTACATCCTACTTTTTCACGATCGTAGAAAAAAAATCATTGCATCATAAAAATAATAATTTTTTTAAAGATCCTTTATTTGATAAAATGTTACTTACTTTATGATTCCAAATTAAATTTGGAATTGCGTGATCCTGGCTAAACTTCCAATAAAATAATTTCCAATTAGCCTCGGCTTTAATTCTTTCACGTCTTTTTCGCAAAACTATCGGCCGTTCTTTCATTTTCTCCTTTCTTTCGACTATTATACCCACTTGTGCCCCCCAGTGGTTTATTGCAAAATCAGTATAATGTTCAATTCTTTTATGAAGATTTCTTAACTGTCTTTCCACTTTATCCCAGTTTTGATTGCGTTTATATTTATTAGCATGATCTTGTGCTAGTTTTAAATTGTCTCTGTTGTTTAATAATTCTTGTTCTAAGGCTTCTGGGGGGACTTTATCGACAGAATCCAAGTAATTTAAAAGGCCAGTCGGCTGCAGAAAACAAAAATAAATTCCATAATAAGTTTTTAATATATAATCATACCATAATCCGTTTTAAAAGCCCCATTGCAATTGGATTTCCAGTAACCCACAATCCTACTAAATGTCGGGCCAGTTGTCTATGCGTTAACAATCGTCCGTCTGAGCTTGATGTAAATAAAGCTGAAAGTAAATGCCGAGGTAAAGCACCTTCAGCCAGAGCTAAATTTTGCATCCGGGCGGCAACTTCTGCATCGCCTTCTTCAATTAAAGCGCGCATTACCAAACCAGCACCTTTTACAATCGCCATTGATGGATGCTGAAAAAAATTTCATCAAATATAACAAAATTGTTTTATTGAATTCATACTTGAAACAATCGGAAGACTGAACGACCTCTTGAAGCAACCATTTCTAACAAAATATCAAAATGTTTACCGTCTGTTGTTTCGCTATATGGTACACAAAGGGCAAAGGTTAAAAAGTCTAACATAGCTGAAACTATTAAAGCACCAGTGCCGTGAGTCTAAAAAACATTTCTATTAGTATTTGCGTAATAAATTCAGGGCCGTAACTAGGGTGGGCGAGCGGGACTCTTGCCCCGGGCGCAGCTGTTTATAGGGCGCAGAAATAAGTTCTTCATTTGATAATTCTCGGAACAATTCTTAAAAGTAAGCCAAGCATACTCTTGGATTTCTTATTGCACACTTTGCGAATTAATTAATACTGTATTTCTGTGCACTGTGACTTTTAAGTTCGCGCGCAAGGCATCCCCAGAGCGTGACAATCCAGTTAGTGAATGTATCGGCAAAATAACACAGAGATTGAATCCCAGGACTAAAGATCGGGCTTGCTTTTGTTTTTGTGCGAGTAGAGATTTTTCCATCGCTTAGATGAAAAAATTACAAGTTTGGATTGTATTTTGATGATTTATTTTACCTTGTAGATCCCATATCTCAGTTACTTCATACTTCTCAGACAAGTGTCTTTAAAGATCGATCTGCCAATCACATTTGCCCATTTGAGAGGCAAATCTGGGATAGACAGTCGGCGATCTTCTATAATAATCACCGAAAAACGCCCAGTTTTAACGTTTGTCTCAATATTATCGGTATTTTTAAACTGCAAAATTATGTTTCTCGTCGTTCCTGACGAATACTTATAAGTTATTTTATAATTTTTTGCCCAGAAAGCCTAGTTTATACGCAATAATAATAGAATTTTGTATATTAATGGATAAAGACTTTCCGCGAACCTACTTTTTTAACAATCGTACTGCATTGACATGTCAACAATAAGTTTTAATTCGTTTCTAATGCAAAATCAATAATATATTTGAAGAAAAAAAACGAATCTTGGTGTTGATCAAGATATAAACATTTAATTCTAATTCTGCGTTCCAGTTATGGTCCAATTGATATGCGTCAGACATAATGTCTATTTTGTTTTTTATAATTATTGTAATTGAAATATACATTAAATACTGTTAATTAATACTAAAACTGTATAATCCGTTCGCTGAGACGAGAGAATATGGAACTAAGACGAGAGAATATGGAACTAATTCTTGAACAGACACAAATCGTTATGCTGGTCAAAAGAGGATAATTTTGGAGCCGAAATTACCTTTTTATGTAGTTATATTTTTTAAATAATAATTTGCTAAAAATAAAGAGGAAGGGGCGCAATTTTATATTCCGCCCCCGGCGCAAGAATAGCTAGTTACGGCCCTGAATAAATTTATAGTATTCTTACCATATGAGTAACCCACATGTTTAGCAAACTCTCTAAGAAAGATTTGGTTTGTAAAAGAGATGATTTATTTAATTGTTCTTGGCGTAAATCATAGTCATCATGCATTGGATGCATTAACGCACAAATCATGTCTATTGCAGCGTGAGTAACTCCATAATCATTTCTCCGCAAAGCAGTAACAACTTTATTTCCCACAGCTTCTCGAAAACTGAAGACATTTTATTATTAACTAATTTATAAATGATAAAATTAAAATTACCCTGGTAAAGATGTGAACGCAGCAAATCCTACTTTACTAGCCACAAGTCTTCGCAAAGCTTGAAATTGGGCTTCTAGTTCGACGCAACTTATTTGAGTTTGGTCTCCTTCTTTTTGGACAAGAGACTGCAAAGCACCAGTTATTAACTTGTCTTTATTTTCGGAAAACAATCCCTAAAAGTAAAACATCAATACCTGCCTCAAAAAATGTCTAAAGTAAGTACTACCAGAACGACCCCGGATTGTTATTATTGTGACTATTGAACCTGTAGGCTAAGTACAGTTGCGCTGTGAACACTTACTGGTTTTACACGAAAGTTGTTTCGATTTTTGTCCTTGATCAAAGTTTTTGGTGTCCATTTTATTTCTTTGTTTTGCCTAAAGACCGGCAACTCTGCTACCGAAACTCTGGCAATGTTTTATGAGTCTTTTATTATATTTCAAGAGGTGGTTTCCTGTGGATCCCTGTACTGCGACCTGTAGATTTATTGTACCCTCCAAATTTACTCATATTCTAGGAGTCCTGTTTGTTTAATAAACTCCAGGGTTTTCTTCAGATCTAAATCTTTTAGCATATCCTGCTGGATCTTTTCTGCCCCCAGGATATTATATCTGCTGCTCGTAAAGGCTTCACAGTGACATATATGGTGCTGAGGGGTTTCTTCCTCTTCACCACGCCTCCTGTATGTTGGTTCTTGTGTTAGTCCCATCGTGTGTAGGTGTTTGTTTAGTATACAGTGTCCTGTTATTAATCTAACGTCTTGTTTGCTCATTAGGAGTAAACGTTCCGTTCTTTTCTTGGTTGGTTCATTTAGGAAGAGCTTTGAGTGTCTCTTCCCTGATGACTCCAACCAGTGATTCTTGCGCCGTTGATTCAGCAATGTTTTTATTTCCAGCTTAACTGTCTCCGCTGAGATTCCGAAAGCCGGTTCTGGTCCTGTGAAAGGAAAATTTGTCTCCTTCTTAGCCAGACTATCTGCTATCTGGTTTCCTTCGATCTCTGAATACCCGGGTACCCATATTAATTTCAATTTGTTCCTCGCTCCTAGTGCATTTAATCTGTGGATGCAATCTACAATAAGTCCAGATTATGTCTCACAAGATTCTAGTGCTTTTAGTGCGGCTTGGCTGTCTGTTACTATAGAGATTCTTCTATTGCTAAAGTGGCTCTCTAGTAGTAATTTGGCGCAGGTTAAAATTGCGTACAATTCTGCATGGAATACTGTCGTATAAATCCGGACTCCAATCGACTGATTGTGCCTCAGTCCTTTAGCTCCATGTATTCCTGCTCCGGTTCCATTTGGTGTTTTGGATCCGTCTGTATACATGACTATGTCATCTTTTTCCACCGGAATATTTATATGTTCCCATGCCTCCTTTGCTGGGATTTCTACCCTGTAGGTTTTATTGACGGTAAAAAAATATGAATCTTTTAGCAAACAATCTTTATACCGGGCAACGTTTCTGAATGCCACGTGAGATTTCAGCTCGATCGAAAGTCAGGAAGACGTTCGCAAACTTACATTGAAAGTAATTACGTATTCGTGAGCGCACAACTAACAATGAAATGGTAAAAAATGTATAAAAAATCAATAACATCCAAATATTATTGCTCTTGAGAAAATAAACTTTCAGTTATGATCCAGAAACTAAGTCAACCCTCGTGTAAATCCAATAAGTATTCACACCTCCCCATAAGGGGATGCAATATATTTACCCTCATCTCCGCATATCAAAAAACAACACAATAATTACAATCCGGGTACTTTCCGATAGCACTTAATATTCTTACATCTTGTGTTACGGAGTACAACAGTCCACTATAAGGCACATTGGCATTAAATCTATAAACCATTTCGCAGAAAGTGTGACGAGGAGGTGGATGCAATAAGAATTTAACGCTGAGGCTCTCTGCCTCTTCTTCTACTGGAAGATGCAAAGGACCGAATCTAAAGCCGCGTCTAGTCGGGTGCATAGTTACATGTACATCGCGATTTCCAGACGCCCTAACTCCATCAAGAAGCGACGCAAGAAGAGAATCTCTATCAGTTGCTGTGTATGTACGGGTTTGCCCGTTTAAATATTCTACACTAAATAATTGAGGGTTGTCATTATTTCGTACTAAGGCAAATATGTGCCCTAAAGGTCTTAATGTACATATATTGTACGTCTGAGGATCTCTTTCTAATAGACAAGTTTCAGTTAGACATAAAGTCCTTCTCTGAGGTTCAGAATGCCGGACACAATTTATTTTCTGTACCTGAAATTCTGATACAGAAGTAATGTGATCATCATCGCTGAATTTGCCAAATCTTTGCAATTGAAAATCTTCTAGAGTTATAGGATTGGTCAAAACTTTAATAGTAATACCAAGACTGTTTAACGCAGTATCTATTAATTTTTGTTTGATTTCATTGATATTAGTCGCTTGGAATAAGTGTAAGCGGCCGTATCCTCCGCAAACGATAACTAACCCGCCTGGGTAATCGGAAACCATAGCTAGACCTTCAAAGTCCTTGAAGTAATAGCTCGCTAAAACAACATTACTTGCGGGATCTAGCTGATCCAGCGAATAAGGTGTTATCTCTAACAAAACAGGCAATCTTATATCGGACCAGTGATGTTTATATGCGTGGTATCTCTGATAAAAGAAATATAATATCAAACAAAACACAATACATTCACACTTATCGTCTTACAAAAAATTCTTTGGGTTTTTCGGCGAATTGGAACCTATACTTTAAAGCTTCTGTAATTAATTGTGCCCTATGTTCTGAGGAAAACTTCATGTTATCTACTTTTCGTTCTTTTTTCATCGTAATGGAAAATTCATTTCCAGTTTTTTGTGTGATTTGTACAGATATAAAATCACTGTACACCCATCTGTTTGTGACTTCCAAATTGTTGGGATTGTAGGTAGTGATACCCAAATTTCCCACGGAGAAAATCCGTTTATACCTTTAAGAAAGAGAGTTGTACAGTGTCTGTGTGTTAAATTAAGCACATTAAAGCTCGTGAATTAATAAAAGTAAGGAAAGAGCCGATAAATTATATTTGCAGTACTTACTTTCCTTTCCAGGAATGTTTGATAACGAAGAAGCATGCCACATCTTGATTATCTTTAATGGGCATCATTTTTCATTTCCTACAATATTTTTTGTTTATAATTTTAATTAAATCAGTTCGAAATGGAAGTAAAAGGTAACCAACACTCATTGCACCACTCACAAACACTTAATAGTTTACATCAACAGGTAATACTTACAAAAATGAGGTGTAGATGATGTTATACCAAACATATATTAATTAGTAAAATAAAAACTATGAATTAAATGTCACTTTGAAATATTTCTCACAACAACCATGTTAAGGGGGTGTCAGCTGTTGATATAATTCATGTCATCAAACCTACAGCGCAAGCGTATATTCCGAGCCGGTGCCTGCGAATGTAAAATGTCAAGATAAATGTTACTGATATAAATTATATTTTTTCATATTTAAGTACTGTGTGAACTTTAAAATAAAGATATATCATGTTATATCTGAAGTTTTAAAGAAAATACAGCAGATATATACTTATATTGCTAAATAACATAACACAATTTAAATTTACATTATTTTAATACAAATTCCCGCCCAACAAGATATATTCCTACACACGTGGTCCATAACAGTCCATAAGCCGCAAACCCATAAACATCACTATGTCTCAAGGGCTAGCCAATATTTTAAAGAAAAAGTTTAATAAATATCTCGACAAAGAAGACGCTCCTAATACCTCCAACGGTAAAAATGTATCGTGGTCTGAAGATTACGAATTTGATTTCAAATCAAAGAAACCGTTTCGATCAACACCATACCCAAATACCAAGAAGATGAAAAGATCCGATACTGCATCATGTAAAGCATTGTCATTTGATGATACTGACTCTGAGGATTCTTCCACGAAAGAGAATACTTTTACAAGTACCAGAAATATATTAGAATTGTGTAAACCAAAAACACACGGCACGAAACGTAAACGGCTCTCTGCTAACTGGGAAGTATCTTCTTGTGATATTATTAGACCCGATAAATCAAATCAAAAATGCAAGGCTAAAGATAATAGATTGGAAGAAACTCTTATACCAGATATATTAGAAAATGATATTAATTTTGATATTGAGTCCAGTTCCAGTGACTCGGAGGCAGAGGAAAAAATATTTAAATTAACACTTTCTAATAAGAAATGTAAAATAATTGAGCCAGATACATTAGACATTAGTGACCAAAATAAAATAGAAGAAATAACTGTAGAAGAACAATGCAATGAATTGAAAAATGATGAAGAAATAACAACCAAAAAGTTAAGATTTGGTAAATTAGTCAGATACTTTATGGGTGATGATTACTGTATTTTATTTTTAAAACACCCTTTAAAATTATATTTCAACGGTAAACTTTCTGTAAATGTATTATTTGGATCAATAGAAATTCTTGGCTCCATTCAAAATAACAAAAAAGAAATTACTTTAGATGTTTATTCTCCTAGAGGCCAATCATTTTTGTGTTTAGAAACTACTGAATACGGTTTAGATTCAAAAGATAGTCTTAAAAAAATATTAACTCCTTATAATATACCGACCAAACAATTAAAAGAATTTTTATACAACTTAGGAAAAGATGATTGTGTTCTATTAGTCAAAAACATTAATAACAATCTCACAAATTATTTGAGTTCACATATATCTCAATATTTATACCCGAAACCTATACATTGCGAAAAAACAATTGAAAATAAACTTCATTGCTTGTTTGAACTTGAAGAAAATTCTTGGAAAGTTTTCCGCAAAGATGAACTATTAAAATGTTGCGCTACATTAACTGAAAATGGGTTACCATCATCTGTTATGCTTTGCGGTGGAAAATCCGTAGGAAAATCTACTTTATTTAGATATATGACTAATTATTTTTTAAATAAAGTTGAAAAAGTGGTCTGCATTGATTTAGACCCAGGCCAGGCTGAATTTACAATTGGTGGATGTGTTTCTGTCACAATTATTGATAAACCAATGTTAGGACCAAATTTTACGCATTTACAAACTCCTGTAAAGAGTTTTTTCGTTGGCGATGTTAATGTCATGAATTGTATTGATCGCTACATAATATCCGTACAAGAATTGATGCATTTTTGCCAGAACAATGTTACTAAGGAGTATCCATGGATTATAAATTATATGGGATTTTCTAAATCATTAGGATGTGATATAACAGCGGCTGTTATTAAAATTGTAAATCCTACGACTGTTGTTCAAATATCTAGCTCGAGAAACAGAAATTATCGTATATTTTTAACTAAAGAAAATGTTGAAAATTATATTTATTCGTTTCCAATCATTACACCAGAAGTTAAGTTGAATTACAATTTATTAACAGTTAATTCTGCTGCCGAAGAAAAAATAGAAGGAGATTTTCAATTTGAAGCCAGACCATTAAGAGAAATGTCTATTATTTCTTATTTCAGCCAAATGGTTGAATACGGCAAAGAAATTACTTCTATGTCACCATTCAGGTATGTCATTTAAAATATATTTATTATTTATTTAAAATATTTTATTTTAGCGTTAAATTATCTTCCATTAAGCTTCACGACTTAAATTATTCAAAAGAAAATATTCTAGCTACAATTAATGGAAATCTCGTTGCTTTATGTAAAACTAAAACCGAACAAATTAATAAGGAAACAACGTTTGAATGTTTTGGTTTTGGAATTATCCGAGGAATAGATAAAGACAGTCAAGAATTATATTTATTAACTCCAGTCCATGAAGAAAATCTAAACAATGTCAATAGCTTAATTAGAGGAAATATAAATTTGCCTCCCTCTCTCTATATGACTAAAGGACGACAAGGTTTGGTTCCGTATATATTATTAGGAAATCAACAAGGAACAAATAAAATTCCAAAGAGGTCCTATATGAATTTCAAGGCTTTATTGAAGAAAAAATAATCTGTGTTATTTGTACATATTATAATAAAAAATAAATGTTTTTTTCTATTTAAACTTGTTTGAATCTCGCGCTAAAATTACATAAAGGACGGCAAAGTTTGGTTCACTATTTTTCATTAGGAAACTAACAATGAACAACAAAAATTATTGACAAAGAATAATCTGTCTATTTGTACATTTTATAATGAAAAATAAATGTTTTTTATTTAAACTTCTTTGAATCTCGCGCTAAAATTACGTAATAAACCTAGAGGGCGGTGCAACCTAGCACACAATTTTAGGTTGACAAGTTAAATAACGAGAAAAGGTCATCATTTTTATGAAATAAACTGTACTACAAATCTTTTAGAAAATGTCTTTTTGGCCCTTCGTTCGTTCGCCATTTACTGACCTAACTGCAAATTTAGTTAATCATCAGTCGCTGGGAAGATGTGCAGACATGGAAATGAGAGTTATGGATTGTCTGGAAGCTTATGGAATGGATAAGGGCATTAAGAAATGTGAACTCTTGATCAAAGATTTCCAAGAATGTGTTGGAATGGAAAAACAATTAAGAAGATTCTATGTAAGTATTTGCTAAAGATTATTTATAAATTAACTGATTGGGGCACTGTTTTAGGCAATGAGAATGGAAAGACATCGTCAGTATAGAGCTGGAGAACGGTCTAAAAAAGATCTTTATGCGGAATCACCGAAACATGATAGTTACTAATTATAAACAATGTAACATAATAAGCAATTTTGCTATTATTTGTAGCCTTGTACATAGATAATTATCTTCAATAAAATACTAGCAAATTACTGCAAGTTTTTGTCTATAACTGACATGATTCATGACAGTAATGATAAAACGGAAGTAAGATAATTATTTTTGAATTTCCCGCAAAGAAATTCTAGAGTTTTTTGGTAGATGGCGCCGCGGGCTTCCTGTTTTGTTCATGTAGCGTCTTTTGCTGCCTCACCTGTCATCGCTGTCAGATTCTCAGCACGCGTTGTTTTCATTTTTAGCGTCATTGCTATAATTTGAAAGTTTAGAGTGTTTAATTGTTGTCAATCTGTAATAAATTTTAAAGTATCGGTACGGTTTGTTTGGTGGTCCTTTTGTTGTGTTGTGTAGCGTAATCGTTCGCAAATTCGCTTATGAAAGTGTACCTCGTGGTCGCCGCCGTAGCATCACCATAACAAACGCTAAACGTGAGAAATACGAATCTTTCTGTATTTAACAACGCGAAATATTCTGTTTTCGCGTTGAAAACACGATTCAAACCCACGATTTGATACGTTTAGGAGCTCTTCGTGCGTGAAACACGCTGCGAAGGCTAGCTGTCATTTTGACATTGACAACTAAACGGCGCAACCCTGGAGCTCGATTCGGAAATCATTGGGGAGATTCTGGTTTCCTCACAGGATCCCATGATGAAAATAAAACTTCGTAAGTATTTTTGTAAGATTTTTGCTTGTGTAAAGAGAAAATTGATACACGGTATTGAAGGCACGTGTTTGGCGCGCAGTATTGCTGTTGCCGGAACCGCCAAGCGTTAGCCGCCATGATATTTCTAACTGTCACTTTTCGTAAAAATGTCAAAACTGTCTTAATAACTCACTAATATCACTAATTTATTGCTCGTTTAGACTGTAATACTCTTATATTGTGTCTTTATTATGTTTCAACCTTGTTTTAAGTTATTTTTCTCCAGGCGATTGATATAATTGAATTGTTAATATATAATTAAATATAGCGTGTTTTGTTGTTTACATCTGACGTTTCTTTGTAAACAAACGAGTTTTTACACTTGACGAACTTAGTAAAAAATTGATTGAACATCAAATAAAATTTTAACATTTAAAAATTATTGTAATTATGTTATTTATTAATAATAATAAATAATACATGGCGCGAAATCTGATATTTTTTGGTGCATCGGAGGTTTGAGTTCCTTTCCGACCTTGGACATGCGCACTGGGTCGTCCTTGACCCCTCGGTCACCCCGATCAACCACCACTTCGTGTGTGAGGAGCAATTTGCTTCAACCCATGACAGGTACAAGGGAAGCGTCCTATTTCTACCATTACTAATTCGTCCAAAAGGTGATTGTGTCACGAATTAAGACCTTTGACCCGCAAGCCTGTGGGAATCTATTAGCATTATGCTGTTTCATTTGCATATAATTTCCATTGTTATACATTTATGTATCCGTTCACCCTTCTTCTAAATATCTTATCTTATCTAGAAAACTGACACAGGGTTATCTTCAAAAATACGTTTCTTCAAATATTTGTACGTTCTTCACAAGTAAAATAAATAATACACAAACAATTTAGATATTTTAAGATTTTATAAAAATTATTTTTTGTCAGCATCTAATTATAAAATAACACTTTATTCACTGAAATCTCGATAATAAAGTAACATTTTATTGACGAGGATGCATAAAACACAAAAGTAAATATAAATCCACAGCAATTAATAAAAATATAGGATGGTAACTAGCGAATTTTCCCTAAGGCTCCGCCATCAATAAATTTTTCTTAGTATGCCAATTTGCATTTATTCACAGATTCCGTCGATTATTTTCGTTAAAGGCGATTATAAAATGGGAAACAATATCCAAGTAACTCCAAACAAAAAAAATCTAATGTGGCCAGCACATAACCTTCCGTCAATTTCATGTTTAAAATAGAAATAAGCTTTAAGTAAAGTATCACTTCCCATTGATCGTTTGTAAACAAAATCTAATTTCTCGTTCCAATAAATAGAAAAGTCTAATACGAAATTTTGGATTATATTTTATTGTTTTTCCTCGAAAATCTGTTAAGAGCTCCAAATTAAGTACCACTTTATATCATATAAGTATACTCAAAATCGAGTTTTAAATACCAAATTTGATAAGTTTTGGATCATGTTTTAATATATTTTTTCAAGAAAATCTGTTTTAGCTTTCTGTAAAGTACTACTTCCGGTTTATCAATTTTTTTAAAAAATCTATACCTTGTTCCATTTAAGCTATTCAGTATTGCGGAGCATAGGGAATAGTTATGACATCTCTGATTGGCTGAAATTAGAGACAAGTTTACCCAATGGAATTTCGGCTACTTCAGATTTCCGCTGTTGCCAGTGCCATCTACTGAATGGCTTAAATGGACCAGAGGATAGTATGTCGTTCTCTTTAATATAAAAGTCTTAAATACCAAATTTTAAAAGTTTTGGATTGTTTCAATATATTTTTCACGAAAATATGTTCAGAACTTCAAATAAAGTATCTCTTCCTTATACTTATTTACTAAAAACTCTCCATCGAATTTTTGGCACGATCACATTACCTGCCTTACCTTCGGTATGACGGAAGTTAAAAAAAAACATTTATCTTTATAAAAAAAATCTTAAAAATGTTGGAATTCTTTTTGCACGTTTCTGGATAAAATATGTCTTTACTCACTTGTGCAATAAATAACTTATATTTTACTATTTAATGGGGGTGAAAATTGGGTGATTTTTCCGTGTCATATAGCGTTGGCGCGAGTTACAAAATCGTGATGAGTCACCGCATAATTGAGGAAACACTAGCCGAGTTTCCGTAGGCCTATCTTTAGATGCAAGTAGAGCACCAGCATTCACGTTTGGATAAATTCGTCGCGACCTGTTCGGCATTCACCTACAATCTTTCCGCTCGCTTCAGCTTCAAATTTTACGAGGAACATTCGCAGTTCATCTTTAATCATCTTAGGGTCATACTTTATATTTGTAAGGTATTATTTTGGCTATTTATGAACTATACATCGTTAACAATGGACCATAACTTTTTTGTGAATGGTTTAAATGTAAACTTTATTTTTAAAAGCGAAAAAATTGTGCATTGTCAACTGTTAAACAAACATTTGATAATATTCAACTGCTGAATTTGTTTGTTTCATTGTCAAAACCTTTCTTTTAACTACAAATTACAAAATATAACAATAATTGTTGCATTACATTTAAAACAGAGAGTATATTTATTCGTATCACTTTAGTGTGACACGGTCATAAATTTAATTAATTTTTAAATGTCGATAAGTTTTAGTTAAGGTAACATATTTCCATTTATTCTTGTTAACTATTTTTTTGTAATAGACACAGTTTCTCATTTTTAATAATTTGTTTCGGACAAATCAATTTGTCACAAATAAATTAAACTATTTAAAGCTAATGATATATTTGATATCAAGATGTATTTCAAGACATCAGATAAAAAAAAACGCTTCTTAATGGCTTATTGCCAACAAAAACTCAGGCGAGACAGTCGTGGAATTTATATAGTAGGTGGCCCCCTCTTCCCGCCCATATGCGACGCACATGACTGCCACCAATTTTCACTTAATGTGCCAAACTATATATTTCAACTGATGTATTGTTTCCTTCTTAAGATATACAAATTTTAAGCAAAAATTAGATATTCAAGGACAGCGAGTTTACTAGACGTTCAACAAAAAATGACATTTAATTTTAAAGGTTTTTGACCCGAAATTAATAAAAACCTTGATACGACGCTTATTTAGAATGTTATTTTTGTTTGGGGATCTCAAAAACAACTATATAGAATATTACTTTATATTCAATTGTTTTTCTTCATGGATATGTTGATAACATTCTAAAAATACCAAAAACCTATATTGCAAATGCAAATACGAAATTTTTATATTAAAAATTAGTGAGTTTATTTTATTACAAAATAATGATGTTCAGTGAAAAGATGATAAAAAAATATGCCGATAAAAAGTGACGTATACTCATTCATCTCTTTCATTCATAAATTAATAAATAATGATGTATTGTATCCATACAACGGTATTTTGTTATAATTTTCCAACTTTTTTTGTAGTTTTTTATAGCACAAATTTATTAACATAGTAGTATGACAATTTCTACTATTTATATAGTAATTAGGTTTATTTACATTTACACACTGAACTATGAGAAACAACTTGTTGATTTTAAATATTATAACAAATGTTCTAAATGATATACAGAGTACGTATTTTAGTTTTCTTTTTGTAAGTAACAATTCGATTATTTTTTGACATTTCTTACAACCAATGAAATGTGTCACGTGTCTGCGTTTTAACCAATCCTGTCATTATTATACTGAGAATAAAGCTCTAGAGATTATTCCCGGGAATAATCTCTGTAGCTTTTGTTTTTGTTGGCATATGTCAGATAGTAATAAACACATTAGTAAAATGAGCAAAAAGACCAATTTTGTACCATTTCTGATCTTGAAATAAACCAAAAAATTATAGAAACCACTTCTAGAAAGTGTGTTCTAGTTGTCAAAACAGACTTACCAACTGAGCCATGTAAATGAATGAAGCTATACTCTATCCGTTTTAACTATAGACTAGATGGCGTTTCGAGCGCGGCCGTTTTTACATGTATTAAATAAAAAATTCAAATTTTGGCGCCATTCCTGGATTTAAAAAATTCTTTCTAATTGACATTTTTTCAGTAATTTTGTCTTGTACATACACGTATGTATCCGAATGACCCTTTTTCCCCATGTTCTTTTATAACTTTCCAAATATTACATCGTCCTATGCCCAGTTCTAATGCCACAATTTGGAATATGCATTCGTGGCACGATATGTGCAGTATAAATTATACGCCTTTTTTGCCCGCTTCGGAGGGCCTTTCCTTTTGGATATTTTAAAACATTGGCAAAGCCAGGGTCAGGATTTTTATCCATAATATTAACGAAGAGAACAATAACAAAACTAACGAACTAAAAACTAAGAAAACGCGCACTATGAAAACTATGTAATATGAAATATAACGACAAAACACTATGAAAATTATATAAACGAAAAAATCAAACAAACAGAACTGAACAGAAATTGATAATATGTAATAAATCGTGGACTATTAACTTTGTTGACATTTATATATTATATGTCAGACGGCAAAATAATTGATACAGTTGTCAAGCAAATTTAAATTTCGCGTTAATTATTTTACTGTGTAAACTCGGTTCACGTTTGAACCAATCAGAGAGCTAGAATCTTAAGCCCTATCTCACCCAACGCTCTATAGTTAAAACGGATAGAGTATAGTTAATTAAGACAGTAGATAATGGTACAATAGCATTGCAGCCTGATTCCGTTGTTTGAAACTTGTGAATCGAAAAATAATCTAATTAAATATAATTCGAGAGTTCGATAAATTAGAAAATAATATTCCAGATTTTTCAATTTATTCTCACTCTTGTTATTACTGAAAATTAAATTTGGTGAGTGTTTTTGGGGTAACTTCCGGTACAGCAGGTGATAGTTGAATCGATTTCCGGTGCAATACGCTTGCGCCATGGGCGTACGTGCGATGGGTGCCCCAGTAACCCAAATTTTAAACTGACCTTCGTAGTAAATTGTTAGATCTGTCCCATAAAAATTGCAACATCAATACGTATTATATAATATTCGACCACTTTTTCATTTGATGAAACAGGGCTGCCACACTCAAAAGTATGACTAGTGGAAAATAGATTAAAATTAGAATTTTAATATCATAAATAAAGTGATAACCCCAAAAATTCAATGTCAGTTCAAATGTCATTTTCGTAAACATATTATCATCTTCTCGCAATAGGTCAAATGCAATTAATAAAATAGAACACCTATACTCTGTTCCATTTAAGCCATTCAGCAGATGTCGCTCGCATCAGTGCCAGTTTTAAGTAGCCGAAATTACATTGGTAGAATAATTATTTGAGATCCAACCTAAATGTTTAAATCGTAGAAATGGGCTTTAGGATCCAGGACAAATTTATTTAAACGAAGAAAGAATTGTGAAAAATTCATGGACCTCGCTGGGATTCGAACCCAGAGCCTACCAATGTGTACTCCTTACGAATTGTAAAAAGGCTTGTGAAGGATTCATAGACTTCAACGGGAACTCGTGGCTCAATTGGTAGAGCGCCCGGCTAGAGATTGGGAGGCTCTGGGTTCGAATCCCAGCGAGGTCTATGAATTTTTCACAATTCTTTCTTCGTTTAAATAAATTTGTCCTGGATCCTAAAGCCCATTTCTACGATTTAGAAATTACATTGGGTAAACTCTCTTTTGTCTCCAATTTTAGCCAATCAGGGAGGTCAAAAAACTATTCCCTATATTCTGGAAAACTGAATGGCTTAAATGGAACAAGGTATAATAAAAATTTTCTTCTTTGTGTTATTAACAAGAACAAGTGCTGGGCAGCAGGCACTAGCTCTAAAAATAGATGCAGAAAAACACGTAACTCCGAAATAGAAAAGAGAAAAATATAAGTAATTGAAAAATTAGCTGTTAGAAGTATATAAACTTATTTTTTATGCGCCATAGCAGATTACGTAACAGACTTACGAAACAAAAAACTGGAACTAGAATATAGTAGGAACGTTTAAGTATTAGCCAAAAGATAAGTCAATGCCCTTTTGACATCCATAAATATTTAACCGTAAATTATATTTTTACATTTGGCAATTAAACTTTGAAAAAAAAACAAATTTATTTTTAGTTGAAAAATATTTTTGTAAGCAAAGTATAAATAGTTATTATCACGACGGCTTATTACCCATTTCTGGGTATGCCAATCTGTTTTCATTTCGCACATTTCAGTTTTTACGTAAAGCTGGCACAACCATTTCGGCACAATCACACGAAATCAATCCCATCGATACATACATACATACATAAAATCACGCATTTCCCACTTAGTGGGTTAGCACAAACCCGAAAGAATAAAAATAACATCATCCAAAAAATAATCAGTCTCTCTTTCAACAACATTCTTACTAACTTGACATCATATTAACATATTAAAGTGACCGATTTTCGGTAGCGAAATACCGCAACCGGACCACAATAATAGTTACGAACCAATCATCCGTCGCCACTTTTCAGGGACGGCAAGAACTACATTGACCGTGGTTTTAACTGGGATGACGGAAGGGCTGGAATTATTTTATCACTGTTTGCACAACCCTATATATTTTTTAAAAAAACAACCTAATAAATTTGGTTATTGGGTAATTAATGAGTACTAAGTTTTTTGATTGATTTTATGTATTGTGCCAGCTTCGAGTTTCTCGATGTCGATAGTATACTAAAGACAGAGCGTTCATGCTTTCCTGATAAATTTTGCGAATAGTTGCTTTCATATACCGGGCAATACGGCAATATGATTATTTTTAGGGTGTGAAAAAAATGTGTGACCCGGAAATGTTAAGACCAGTTAATTAAATGTTTTGATTTGAACTGATTTGTTCAAACTTTGATTATAGTTTTTAACCAGTGTAATATTACTTTATCTATTCATTTTCATAAAAAAAACGCGTGTGTACGTTGTTAAATAAATTATGTGTAACCTTGCTACTAAAATTAATATTTATCTGCTAAATATCTTATCAAATAAAATAGAAAACGCTGACATCGTTATGTTAAAAATCTATAAATAAACAAGCGAAACAAGTACTTGACAACCAGGTATGTCATTACCATAATTATTATAATCTCATGCAAGAAAACAGCATTAAGTTTTTTTCTTACGTAAAAATACGCATTAAAAGGACAGTTTATTTTTCTAATTCTTGTCATTTTGTAGTTAAATGTTTCTAGATCATTCTATCTTTATCTCAGGGTGATTTTCTAAGCGTCCAGACGAAGATACTATATTGAGACGCCTGTAGAGTTGTTATATTTAAGGACGTGTAAGTTGTCGTACACGCGGTAGCTTTTTTTGACAAATACTTTGACGAAAGCGGTAGTGTCATTAAAAATGATTTATACAAATCGTTGCCAAATAGGTCATTGTTGAAAATAAAATTAACATTAGCATCTTTTACCAAATAATAATAATAGTATATATGAGACAATTGATTATCTCTACAAGTTTTCGAGACATATCTTCTCAATTTTATAGCAGGAATGAGTCCGGGTTTTTTTGGCGCGAGAATAGCAGCGCCACTGTACGTAGTGGCAGATTACGGAAGCTCAAATGTCCGGGCATTTCGCGGCAACAGTCGCAGTTTGTACTTTAGTTGTGGCGGTTGTTCGTTCCTTTTGGAAACCACGTGCTACATTTTAAGACGTGGTGCACCACACCATGCTGGAGATGTTGCCTCCAGCAGAGGTTATGCTGCTTGAACAACGATTTCCTCCAGGTACAAACCAACTAAAACCTATGTTATTTTATATAAATGATTAAAATTGATTGTTGTAATCAATATGTATGTTTTTGAGAATAATATTGTTCTTTTCTTTTGTGAAAACTGTTACATAACAACCAAGAGGCGGCGATGAAACAAATGTCAAATGTTGGTTGTCATTGTCAACTGTTGTCAACTAACTGTCATTTATTTTCGACGTATTGTCAACAATTATCAGTGAATGAACAGTGTTTCTTCGTTTGGTAAAATGGCACACAGAATCGCCGTGTATCACTGTGGGTAACATTTTCCTTTATTTATTTAGTTTAAATTGAAATCTTTAACAAATATTTGAACGATTTTCGCAATTTGATTCAAAGTGATTTTGCATTCATGCCGCGTGTTTAAGAGGATAGCTTGAGGCGATTAATTCTATTCTTGTATTCTCTCCGTGCGTGTTGAATAGTATAGCACAGCACTCGGTTGTCAGCTGAGCACGTTGTCATATGTCACTTAGCGGCGTATTATGTAATCATACATTTATGGCTGATAAAATATTATATGTTTACTAGAAATTATCTTCTAAGTTATATGTTTACTTTTATATGCTTTCCTTATCTTATCATGATTTTTTTAAAAATTCAAATAAGTAGATTCTTAATTAGTTTTTTGACAAATTTAAAAATATGAATTTTGACAAAACAAATTTGTAACTTAGTTACGTAACTGCTGTCATTTTATTTTATATTAAATTTGAAAGCTGTTATTTGAAATATTTATAGAACATTCTAGTAAACATCATGTGAGAAATTCTTTTGAGATTTGAGAGGGGCAGGAAAATCTGCGACCCTGCATCCCTTGCGTTAGATTTGCGCGTGCCCCGAATGAATCTAGCACATGATGTCGATCGCTGTTCGTTGACCTCAACCAGAATCGATTCTGGACCTACAGTTAGGGTGACTTTACTACAGATTCTCTTGTTTATATTTCAAAACGCGTACACATCTTCAAAGATTGTGAAATTGTTTACAGAATATTTATTATCATTACTAATTTTAATTATTTAAAGGCGGTGAAACTTTTTAATTGCAAATTGTTATGTTGAACACGTTTTACAAATGTCAAATGTTACGGAGATTTAAATTTAGTACTTGAAGCAAACAAATTTAAATTTAAGTACTAGTTTTTTTTTACTTTTTACCTTCCGTCATACCTGCCAGATAAACTTATGGCTGGTTTTACGGATTTAATTTACAAATTTAGATTTACGAATTTAAATTTATAAATATAAATTGTACATATCTGACTTTACTGGTTTATGATGAATTTAAGAAATTTATGATTTAGAATTTACATTTATTTTTCATATATTCTAAATGTAAATTTGTAAATGCGTCCAATCATTTCACAGTATTTCAAACAATGATTTTTGGTGGGGAAAATGACAGTTGAAACATTTTAATTTTGATTTGACAAATGGATTCTGAAAATATGGATATATTATTAATATTATCTGTAAAAAAATACAGATTAAATAAATAAAATAAATATATCACGGCATATTACCCATTGCTGGGTGTGCCAATCTGCTTTGTACGCAGATATCGGTAATGATGACATATTTGTACCGGCGACACCTCACGAGCACTCATTGCTGGCGTGGAGAGTGCACCACAGGGGTCAATTTTGTGCCATTTAAAATTCGAAATATTTGGCGTCGGTCGGGATCGAACCCGGTTCCCCAGATTCGCGACCAGACACTCAGGCACTCGGCCACGAGACCCCATAAAAATACAGATTGATTATGATAAAATTGATAAATATCATATAACTGTCATCCCATTTGTGTTGAACCACGTGACCCAATGTAAGTTGATTGGGCATTCATATTAAATTCACTATAAACCAGCAAGATGAATCGTAAATTTCAAATCTAAATTTCTAAATTAAATCCATCATAAACCAGCCATTACGCTCTAATATTGATGCGATATTTTTATTTTATATGACAGTTAAATTAACTGACACTTTACCAGGAGTTTGAAGTACCCTTAATACCATAATTTACAAAAAAAAATGTCATTGATGGGGTCTCGTGGCCGCGTGCCGGAGTGTCTGGTCGCGAATCTGGGGAACCGGGTTCGATCCCGACCGACGCCAAATATTTCCAATTTTAAATAGCACAAAATTGACCCCTGTGGTGCACTCTCCACGCCAGCAATGAGTACCCGTGAGGTGACGCCTGTTAAACGCCCGCATGGTACAAATATGTCATCATCATTACCGATATCTGCGAACAAAGCAGATTGGCACACCCAGCAATGGGTAAAATGCCGTGATGATATATCTATTTATTTATTTTATTGTAGATAAAATTTAACCAACCACAAAATTAATTTTGTTTATATTTTTGTTATTCTCTGTTGTTTTTGAACGACAAGGCCGGAATTGCAGGTCACTCCAGACCGCTTTCGACCGCCGATGGAATGCGGTTTTCCTCTTTTCCTCTCAACCTCTTGCCCGATCTCAGCTGAAGAAATGTTGAATGAACATTTACGTAACACAAACCAATATTTTTGAGCTATAATCCAAAAAATATTAAATTCAGAGTCCATTCAAACTAAAAATAGAAATTCATGTGTGATGGGAATTTTGAAACATTTAAATCTCATTTTGTAATTATTATTATATGTCAAGATGCTCCATTGTCCCTTAATTGTGTGAAAGTATTTTAAAGAGAAACTACTGAGACTCACGCACTCTTATTGACAAAGATTGTGTCACAGTGTAGTTTGGTCAGGTGTCAGAGACAAGAGAAAGCTTTGTATTTGTAAATATTATGAAATTTGATTTGATAAGTGCGCTAACAATAGCCTTGAACTTCAGTTAGTTCATAAATTATAATCAATAACAATAACAAACATTTTAAATATTTCCGCTGTCGTCAAACACAACAGCTGATTAACATCATTGCATGTGGCGCCTCCCGCATGAGTTAAAAATAAAATAATTAAGATTCATATTAATTTTCGCATGTCAACGGCCTTTACAACACGTGGGTTTTCAGGCCTTGATTGTTATGTAAGGCTTGTCAGTTTGACAGCGAGATACAATGAGGAAATCATTATTATTCATAATTTCGAAATACTTCTAGAAAAACCAGGCATATTTGAAATTTCATATTCATTTTGTACAGTGTGTTCAAAAAAAGAAACGTGTGTCTTGATTAAAAAGTATTTAATTAAATGTCTATAGACCTTTTCAATTTAACGGCTATCTCTTTCTATCGCTGCAAATAATAAGTAAAATGGCGCAAACAACTACCAGTTGGGCTGTCAAACGAAACGTCAAAAATATTGCAGTCATTAAAATACCTGTATTCTCGGTGAAAATTTGCATCTTTTTATCATTTTAGCTTCAATAAAAGCTTTTGTAACTTTTTTCAATAAGTTTTCTTAAACTTCTTAGACTTTTCTTACATTTTACGTCGAAATTTTTTAGAAACGAACGCCACGGGTCTCAATTGTTCTTACTATGCGCAGATCCCCATTGCGCATATCTTCTATCTCTTTAAATTGAAATAGTATTATTATATACTCAGGGACTAAAGTGCATATTCAATCCTGTGGGTGAAGTTTATTTCCCGAGCCGAAGGTGAGGGAAATAATCTCCTGAGGGATTGAATGCACTTTAGTCCTGTGGTATATACGCTATTTTTCGCACTCCCGTATCAAATGGAACCATATTAGTGTAAAAGAAATTAATCTTATAATTTGACAATACAAATGTCAAAAATTTTGTTCAAATTTAAACTCAACGCCCGCTCAAAATGTACTGCAGATACTATATGATGTTATGGAAACATCTTGTTTATTTTTACTTTAGTCCCCCAGGGATTTTTTTCATATTTAATCCCTCTGGGACTGAATTTGAACTTTAGTCCCTGAAATGAGTGATTAGAATCGCTCTTTAGTCTCGGGAGTGCGAAAAGGTCTATTTGATGCGAGATATTGTCAATAATGTTATCTTCAGAAATCAAAGATTTTCTTCTTGCATCTTATTTTAGAAATGGAAATAAATTAGAAAACCACCAATGGCAATACTCTTTTGCTGCTGTTATAATAAATATCAGGAAAATTACATTTCAAGATCAATGGACCTTTTCAATTTAAAGAGAAGATATGCGCAATGGGGATTTGCGCATAGTAAGAACAAATGAGATCTATGGCGTTTGTTTCTAAAAAAATTAGACGTAAAATGTGAGAATATCTAAGATAACTTTAAAAAATATTATCGAAACAAGTTACAAAAGCTTTTATTGAAGTTAAAATGTCTAACGATGCAAATTTTCTCTGAGCATGCAGGTATTTTAATGACTGCAATATTTTTGACGTTTCGTTTGATAGCCCAACTGGCAGTTGTTCGCGCCATTTTCTTACTATTTGCAGCGATAGAAAGAGATAGCCGTTAAATTGTAAAGGTCCATTTTGACAACCTGACTTTTGAATTGAATTATGATCAGGCATATGTTTCTCTGTTCATAGCCTATTCCGAATTAGTTTTTTTAAACATTTGATTGTTTCCCTGATGTTATTTTGAATGTTTTCTGTCCTTTTAATGCTCAATTAAATTCACATTTATAATAATTCGGTCATTGAAATGTCACTTGACGCACGAGTTTTAATTGTTAAATTAATGATATCGTACACGCGTTGCTTAGTTACGGGCAACAGCCTATATTGCCGTAATTCTTTGTAAACCCTTCTAGCTGAAATAAGTACTGTGTGTTCAATAAAATTCCTAACTCGGAGTAGACTATGACAATATAGTTTGAAATAAAAATAAAATTGTAATTTAATTGATTATACTTCCCCTTTAACGTAAGGCTACTGAGATATTTTTGGTCCACCAGAACATTTTGCTCTTTGTTAGAAATGGGAAGTAGCTTAGTTTATTTATAGACCAACCTATCTAAAATAGACCATTTCCAAATTTAACTCCAAACCTGATCGCATATTTCAAAAGGTCAACACAATAAATATTAATTAACATAAAAAATTATCACATTTTCAATGTTGTTTTTCTTTCTAGCACGTGATCGCTTCCAATCTAGTAGCAGTACAGATGACAACGACTCTGGTTCTGATCAGGAATCAGGGAGAACAAGTAAATTAGGCGCTTTGACGGCTGGGGCCCACCATGCGGTGCGAAAGAGACGGGGCAACCTCCCCAAACATTCAGTCAAGATTCTCAAACGATGGTTGTATGAACATAGATACAATGCTTATCCAAGTGACGCAGAGAAGCTCACACTTAGTCAAGAAGCTAACCTCACCGTTCTGCAGGTAAAATACAAATAAGAACGCATGTTCCACACTATAACTGTAAGACAAAACGGCTGTATTCATGCCAATAATTTGAAATTAAAATATTCGAAAATTACAAAATTTTGTATAGTACATGTACTTTTCTTTAATATTATTGGATATTGTTCTTAATGAATATAAATTAGTTTATAATATCAGCACTCATTTCAGCTGATTTCAAGGTCACTCGCGTCACGTGTCTGCTCGCACCCTATAGTCGCATTTACATATCATTTATCCCTAGAATCAGGTCGGGTACGATGCCGTTTTTTGGCAATTTGGCATTTATTACAAATATTTAGGAGTTAATATACAGTTTCGTTGGCATTGTCAACCGTTTTGGATCGGCAGTATTAGTAACCAACTGCAACTAACGATTTACGTTCGGGGTTTTTTTTAACGCCGTCGGCATTTACAATTTAAACATCAATGAAGTAACTGTTTTTAATAAAAAAAGATTTTGATTAACTTATCGGCCTTATACTCCAAGAAGAATATGAAGAACAGAGGGCCTCGATTTTGTAACTTTAATTAGGGTACTATACCATAGCCAAATTTTAACTATCTTAAATAAGAAGACGAAAATATACATAAATTAATGAGTATTAGTGGAAAACAATTGTTACAATATTGATTAGGTCACAAACTACAAGTGATTAAAGTTGATTAATAATTAGGTATGACGCGTTAGGTCCCAAGAAATTGATTGGACGCCTGATTTTAAAAACGAGATTCGCGCATCTGCTGCGGTCACAAACACTAGCGCCATCCGCCGTCCATACTTTGTGTCATAATATTGTCAAACTGTTTCAATGTTCTATAATTTATTAAGAAAAAAATGCTTATTATTTATGTTATTTATGCTTAATAATAATTTCTTCGTAAATATAACGTATAAGTTTTAATAGAAAAATATTTCAGCTATGCAAACATTAAAAAAATCTGTTCTCTCTAGAACTAACAGTTTGTCGACCACTGGAAGTACCAGCTACGTCACGCAACAAGTTCTTAACTTTAAAAATTCATATCTCGCTTATTACGTAATATTTTTAAGTCGCGTTTGCACTAAAATTCTTATTTCATCCTGTTCATATAAAAAAAGAATTGGTATAGGACCCTATTCTGTCATTTCAAATTCTGACAGAATTGGGGTTTACCCACTACGAATTCTACTGGTCCAGACCAGTGGAATTTTAAATCAATCCGGAGAAAAAGTGAGGGAAATCTTAATTCTGACAGAATTTCAAAATCTGCTTGTCTGGGGCAGTAGAATTCGTAGTAAGGAAAACCCAATTCTTACAGAATTGGTTAAGAATTCATTTAAAACTAATGAATTAAAATATAGAGTCTTTCTTTGTGTTTTATAATTAATTCTGTTAAATTATACCTTCATTATCATTATATGTAAATTTGGAAGTCATTTTTACATCTAATAACTGCGTGATCGCATTCTACTACCTTTGAAACGGTCGAAAAGTATCAGGAAAACATGTACATTTAACAACAATCACCCGCGGTTTACGTATTCCGTAGCGTAAATACAACTCCGATTGGCATAGTAACGACATCTGTTGGTCGCTATTCTATATAGATGCAAATGGGAACACCAAATTTGCAATTAATTCAATTGTATTTGACGTTTATCATTAATAGTTAATGTCGTATTTCAAAAAATAGAAGCGATATTTAATTTTCGTATTTAATATTTAGACTTTAGCGTCCTAAATTGTCTTGACAATTTGGAATTGGGCATTAATGGCATCTGATGTTTTTGTTTGAGAACGCTGAACATGAATTCAACATTATACAAATATGAAAATTTAAAAATCTGATGTGGCCAGCACATTACCTTTCGTCAGTTCTATGTATTTTGTATAAATGTCATACAGAAAGTTCCTTGCAAAAGATTATATTTCTTGTACATTACCTTAAGGCAGTAGTATGTATTTTATACAAATTCCATACAGAAAGATTCTAACAAAAGATCCTATATTTCCAGTAAAATTATAACATAAACATACTGTCAACTGTACTTGACACTGACACCTTTCAATCAGAATTTTCTTATGGCCGGTTTTATAAACGTCCAAGTAAATTTACTTCCAGAGTAAATTTATTCCAATGAACAAATTCGAATCAATTTTTATGTTCTTATGACATTAAAATTATTGCTGTCAAAAAATTGCGTTGCATTTGTTCAATGGAATAAATTTACTCTGGAAGTAAATTTACTTGGACGTTTATAAAACCGGCCATTAATGTAGCAGCTGTTTCCAGAGTTATAGCAAAGCTGACTAATATATATATATATATATATATATATATATATATATATATATATATATATATATATATATATATATATATATATATATATACATACAGACATCATCGTAAAAATAGTAAAATCGTATTCTAGGGACCCTAAAACGTGCTTATTCATCAGAAACTCACCACCGAATTTTTTGACCAAAGACAATACCTTCCTTACCTAAAGGTGACAGAAGGTAAAAATGTACAATTTTGTGTTTGTTTGTAGGTGTGCAACTGGTTTATCAACGCCCGTCGCCGCATCCTCCCCGAAATGATCCGACGCGAAGGCCACGACCCCCTCCACTACACCATCTCGCGACGCGGAAAGAAGCTCTCAAGTGGGGCCCAACCAAGCCTGGCTAGTCCCCAACCGCATGCCAGTTGGGAAGCGGCTGATGGGGACGATGTCGATCCATCGCCTGCCAAGCGCCCGTCTTTAGTGCGCGACCATGATTATGATGACGGTATGACACTCATGTACAGGAGCGAAGAGGATAGTCCTAATGAGTATGAGAGCTCCAGCCCCAGTGAGGAGGAGAAGTTTACACCTTGGCAGACGGTCATCCGGTATGGGATGAACGGAAAGGAACAGCACCCCGCCAATAGAGGGTATAATAAACATGATCAATTTATTCAGTCAAAGAATGATAAAAAATAAATGATAATCTTTAATTTGCTTCATATTTTTTTCTACCCAATTAATATTTCACACTCATTCAACTTATTAGAAGAAATTTTGGTATTTTTTCTGTTTTAAGCGTGTTTTACACTATAGTAAATAATTTCACAAGCATTATGTATAATTTTTGGACTATTATTTTAAAAGCAATATACGAGGGTGTTTCAATAAATAACATCAGAAAAACATTGATCGCGGTATGTAAAGTCTATTTTTAATAGATTACTGTGTACTTCTTTAAGTTAATGCACATCCTTCATCAATATAAAAACAGGGTGTCTCACAACTCGCGCCCCAGACGAAACTGACACTTGCCGACGACAATAGGTTGCCAACAAATACAGATAATTTATTTTAAAATGCAACATATGGTTTATCACTTCCATAGTTACACACTACTGTAAAAAAATGACAGCAATGTAAAATTTGTCCATTTTAAAATGCAACATTATAAATAGTATTGCAGCACAGGAGATACCTCCAGAACACATCACAAATGGTGTCAATTCTTTCTACGAGCGTCTAGGATATTGCCTCAGTGTGAATGGAGGTATTTTTGAACATTTATTACATTACAATTTTGAATTTTTGTAAGACAAAGTTTGTTAAGTTGTGCTACATTAATTTTGATTTTATGTTAATAGTATGTAGGCTAATTTATTGGAAATTAGTATTGATAGTACATAACTACAAATTTTTGTATGTTGCATTTTAAAATGGACAAATATTACATTGCTGTCATTTTTTGACAGTAGTGTGTAACCATGGAAGCGATTGACCATATGTTAAACGTTAAAATAAATTCTCTGTAGAAGAAAATAATTTGCGGCTGCTTGCATAACGGAGTTACAAGACTTTTTAATCCACCAGTCCCGGAAGGATATCTTGAGGTGTGATGATATTATTACAGAATAAAACTGGTTGCTAGGTTTTAAAAATACTACTAGTGAGTTACAAAATTTGTTTGACTTACTCTAATTTTGCCACTTTGGAGTTGACTTTTCACTGTCAACAAATTTAGGTTAGCGAAGGTGTCATCCGAGATCATTTATATCGTACAGTGCAACGTGTTGTAGCAGCTGTGTAAAATATGTTAAACAAAAAAATATTGTCATAACTTGACCGGTCTCATGCGTCCTTTCAATATCACTTTATATCCACAAGATTTCTATCCGGAAACCGTTCCGTATAGACTCGTGCTGCCTCTCTGGCGTTACGTCCACATTCTCCGAAAATTATAATCATTTCTAAGTAATCAGCGGCTGAATACATGGTCAGAATTTGCCTTTTTTTATTCACCTTGTCAAATTTAATTTGACACTGACATTTTTCGAAAACTACAGTCGCCCACACATTTTAAAGAAGATTTGATTTGTATAAAATCCTAGTAACGTAAAATTACGGCAAACACACGTTAAAGGTGTAGATCTCTGATTGGTCAGTTTTAAGACGTCTTTTCTCGAATATCTTTTAAGCTAGATTTTTTTTCTTCGAAATTACACATCCGAGTGCAGTCTCGTGTTTCCTCTATCGCTCTGGGGCGCCAGTTGTGAGACACCCTGTATTGTGGCCACACTTTGTAATAAATTTTACGAAGCTTCACAAAAATCTGCACGCGATTTTATCTATTAGGTTAGACCCTGCGTAATTTGCTCTTGAAGTGTAAATTTATGCCATTTATAACCATTCTTTTTTTTAAATACTAAAGTCGGTAGAATGAAGAATATTGGTCTCATTAACTCACGTTACACTTATTAAATTTATTTGGTATTAAACAACTTCAAATACATCCTCACGAAAACACACAAATGTCAAATTCAAAGCAGTGTTTACAACAGCGCTTCTGTTATGAAAAATACGATGATCTTAAAGCGGATGCAAATTCATTTTCGACTTGAAGAAAAGCCAGGTTTAAATCGACGTGTAATCCGAACCTTTAGGCCCGGTACTTTCATCTCTGGTTAAACACTGTTAACTGTCATTGGGGCCTATTCTGTAACTCAGTGGTTATTTTTTAACTACTGGTTAATTTTTTTAACCAATCAAGTATGTTGACATATAACAAAAAAGGGATTTTTAGTTGTCAAATTATTATCTATTGGATAAAAATTTTAACCAGTGGTTAAAAATTAACTAGCGAGTTAGAGAATAGGACCCATTAAAAGAAAAATATATATCTAGCATCGATAATATAGCGCCAGTAAATTACACATATTTTTTATATGCGACAAATAAATAAAGTGTTACTTTTTAAACGCCCTCGTATTTATGCTGATAAAATTTTGATTAATATTATCTATTATTCCTAAATGCATGCATAAAATTATCCATAGAAAGAATATTATCAACACACATGAATAGTGTAAAAGACGCTGATATTACATTGCAGTTCTAAAGACGATCCTCTTATCAGCTCTGTGGTCCCTATCCCCGGTTCGGACTACTGGTCAGCGCCGCACCCGCACCTAGCGCACCTCCCGCAGCTGCCGCACCCGCTGAGCAACCCAAAGGTGCAGGTGATGCCCGCGCATCCCGCCCCCCTGCTCCCCTCATCACCTCCACCAACGCCGCCCGCTCCCCACGACGACAAGGACAAGTTCAAGTGCCTGTACCTCCTCGTGGAGACCGCCGTGGCCGTCCGGCAGCGCGAGAAGGAGCAAGAGGACAGCCACGTATAACATGACAGGGAGTCCGCACCTCCGCCGGCTAACCAACACTACCATCCACAGGATGACACGGACAAGGGGAGGGTCATCACGTTGAAGAATAACCACGGCGGCGATAGGAACTCCAGCAACGATATCAGCAGTGGGATCAGCGGTGGGATCAGTGCTGGCGCGAGGGTGGCTGTTCTGCCCCAAGGGATCGGGTTCTGTGTGTCCGCCACCTGCAACATGTGCCTTAATCTTCTCGACAAGACGGCGCTCTAACATATGCTCATACTCCCCTCCACCTTCCCTTCCTTTCGTGAGCTCACTCAATTCTACTTATATTACAGGTAGTTCCTGCATTTACAAATTAAGAATTTATTTATGCTTTACATTCGTAAGAATAATATATTAAATAATAAGTTTACTGGCCTTTAAACAATAATCTAGGATACATTTTAAATTTAAAAGATTCTTCGCATCTTTAGAGCAGTATTCGTTTATTAAATCGTTCAAAGTCTTAAACTTACTTGCAATATTTATGCCGACGTGAAGTGTGCCGGGTAAAAAATTATCTTACCTACAATTTTAAACCGGCATGAAATTGTGTTGGATTCAAATTTGATTGTGAATGCAACTTTATGATCCAAAAATTGCTTGAGATTTTTCAATTTATTGGAAAACGAGTTCGTTACCTTTATTCAGAAATTGAACCACAGTAACCACTGGACTTAACCGCGGTTAGAATGTTACCAGCAACTTCTCAAATTTAAGTGCTCATTTACGCCAAAATGTAATCGCACCACAACTGCCGATCTAGCGCGGTTTACTTGGTTACGGAAAAGTTACCAAATCTTTCTATAACCGCGTTCCGAAAATACAACCGGTTACTGAAAAAGTAACTGCGGTTAGCATGGTTCAATTTTGGAATACAGTTCTTTTTCTTCGGGGTAAAAGCCCTGTACAAGCTTCAAATTGCATGTACCGCGCATGATTTAAAATAAAAATTCCGATCCATAAATTCGTAAAGTGAGAACTACCTGTTTGCATTTTTTTAATTATTATTAATTGTGATTAATAAGAGGAAAGTATACAGATTACTACCGAAGTTTTATTTTTATAAATAATTAAAGCTGTTTTTGAAATAATTCTAATAAAAATATGCTGCAATTAAAAAAAATAGGTGTTAATAAATACTCGAAATCAGTCATACAGCATTCATTTTTACAAAATCGACGTTTCAGTGTACACTTATACCTTGGTCATGGTCTACAAATATTCAAAAACAATCTAGTAAAATGTTTAATACATATATTTTAAAGAAGATATAAGTGTACACGAAAATTTCAGTTTTCTAAGAATAAATGCTGTTTGACTGAGATTTCAAGTATTAACCTTAAATCTAAACCACAGTTAAAAAAATTATCCAATTTGAAAGAAGAGTTCTGTTAAATTTAACTTTAATAACTAAAAGGTTGTTGATGGTCGACTGATGGGATATGAAGGTTGAAAAATATTCGGAACTGCAGTCTATTATTTCTTTATTTTCAACTAAGCCGACGTTTCGATAGTACAAGATATTTATACAAGACTTCAACTAGCCCTGAAGAAGATAGTTGTACTATCGAAACGTTTGCGTAGTTGAAAATAAAGAAATAATAGACTGCAGTTCCGAATATTTTTCAACCTTTAATAACTAATTTGAATGAATTAATATAAAAATGAAATTTTGGTAATGCGCTTTCCTCTAAAAAAATTGATATTTATTTTTTACGTACTCTATACGTAGATCTTTTATCGAATGTTGATATTTATGTTTGTGTTTTGATTTTTGTATTTGAAATTACAAAATATTTATGTTTGCGGCTCACGATTGATTATAGTATTGTTCTATTTGTGTACTTAATTAAATTGTAAGCATGATTTGAAAATCTGTGAGCATATGTTAGGAGCAGCAAGAAAACGGACACAACTTCCACAGTGCAAAGTCTGTCGTCGAAGAAACATTAAACTACTGTAGCAGTCATACAGTTTTCTTTCTAATTAGGGTTAAGTTCGTGAGTGAGTGTTTGTGAGACAATACTGCATTGTATGTTGCTCAAGTTGATAAGCAATCCTATAATTATTACCTATATTTTAATCGAAAGTGTGCTCATAGAAGTAGTTAGTCAATTGATAAGTTTGTAGTGTTAAGATTTCGTTCTTCCTACACCATCGATCATCCAAAGACTGGTAAAATTGAAGATTCTGATTAGGCATCTCTTGCTCTGATGGCGTTGCAACTAACGCAAAACTATCCCAGTTTTGCTACATTTTTATAGATCTTTAACGCAACTCGAAAGTCCATAGATATCTCAATAATGCGTTAGTTCGAAACGCAATCGGCGCAATTTGTACAAAAACAAGATTTGTATTTGCGATATTTATTTCTCTTGTTAATTTCTAATTAATTAATAAATGCAGTGGGATTTTGTAGTGTTTTAAGTTTTGAGCCATGGTTGAAGGCAGCAAAACACCATGGATGAAACCTAAGTCAACAAGAAAACTTACACACTGCCATAATGTATAAATTATAGTTTGTCTCGTTGACTTTGGTTTCAAAAGAGTTCAAATTGTTTTTGTTGTATATGTTGTTATAAAATTATAACTGAATTTCAGTATGAGTCTTATATTTATTTCCATACTAGAAATATCGCCAATAAATTACACAAATTTATACATAACAAGTGTAAATGATTCCTATCAAATCAAATCCTCGAATCGTATCCTATTAAGAGACTGATTGTTTAATTGTGTGCTTAAATATAAAACTGTGTAACTACTCAAACATTGTCTTTAAAACTACCCATTAAACAAAAACTTAACAGTAAACTTAAGACGGTAAGTACTGATTTATATTTTTTCCATTCGATATAATTTATGCAACGGCTAAAATTGGCGGGTACGTGTAATTTTGGTTTGAAAATCGATGGCCCCTGCTGTAAGTTCATCAACCAATCACGGAGGCTTAATTCGGCAATTTGAACGTGAGGTAGGGCGGCTAACAAAATGGCAGAGGCAAAGACTTCACAAGAAAAGACTGAAAATAAAAGAGAAAATGCACTGAAATATAAACAGGCTTGCGGTAATCCTACGTTTAACACATTTGACATTTTCTGTGTGCTGTTTTCTCTTGGAACTTTTGTCGCCGATTTAAGCACAGGTGAGTAGTGGGTTCAATGTTTTTGTTTTGTCTTCAACAGGTGTTTTCCCCTCCACCTGTAGGGATTATTCTGAGATTTATTTACTCCAATATGACTATTTTAAATAAATTACACTTTTAACATATTTTTTGTCCAATATGGATTTATAAATCACGAAATAAACAATAGATATTAAAGAAATAGCTTGTGTGTTACTAAAAGCCAATTTTATAAATGTACAATGTTTCAGGTATAATTTTAGTGATAGAATACTCAAGATGTGGACACAGCATGGGCAGATAGCACACTTTTTCAATCATTTCAAAATTTATTAAATTGTATTCTATAACGATTGGTTATATTGACGTAGATTTCATAAGACGAATTTACAAATCAAGCGAATTAGACAGTTGCATAGAATACAGCTTTATGAAAATTTCTAAGACGTTCATTTATAGACTTTCTATAAGCTATAGATCTATAAATTTATAGAAATTTAAGAAAATGTCTAGAATCCCACCATTACAAATCTATCGAGTTAGAGACAGTTTCATAGAATACCGTTTTATGGAAATCTAAGACGTTTATTTCAAGACTTTAGTAAGTAAGTTTACCGGTTTCAGGATATTATTCCATTGTTTACATGTACAAAAGTAGGCTGGTAACTAAGTAATAACTGTATCTGTATGGTAATATTATTACCATACTGACTTGTCTACAACGGTCTACAAAATGAAAATAAAATATAATGCTCTTCATTAATACATACAGATAACGTTAGCCTATCGTTCTAAATACGGTCTACTTTATTACTTTATTCTACAGTAATAAACATGTAGAACAAAGCACATAATTTGAATATTTGTCATATTGACATACGTCAAAATAATTGTTCTGTTAACCATAGTAATCTGAAAGTAGCATTAATGAGAGAATTTCAAAAAATGGTATTTATCAATAATGTCTTAATTTTCTGAAACCGATAAACTATTGAACAAACCACGGATGTTGTTAATCATAACAAGCCTTAGATGTCTTAAAATCCGAGCTCGTAGAGCGAGGATTTCAAATCGACATCTTCGGTAGTTATGATATACATAACATTCCTAGGTATGTTAATAGCTATTATAGAAATATAAGAGATTGTCTAGAATCTCTTTACAGATCAAGCGAGTTGTACAGGCTTGCATATAGAATACCGGTTCATCGAAATCTATGACGTTTATTTTTATTGACATTCTATAAGCTATAGATCTATAAATTTATAGAAATTTAAGAGAATGCCTAGAATCCCAGCATATATTTCTTACCATTAGATATTTGGGTTATTTCCAAGATTTATAAATCACAAAACAAACAATAAATATTAGACAAATATTCTTGAAACGATGATCGACTGTTTACAGAATTGGAAGAATGGAAAATAATTGGACACACAGTCTTACTTTAACTGAACAAATCTGTAAATCTATAAATAATGAACAAAATCGCAACGAAAGCTGCTACTCTTATGTATAATTTTGTATTAATCAATAAAAATAGATGCGATTTTGTTCATTATTTACAGATCTTGACTTGCAGATTTGTTCAGATTGCAGCATAAGTATTTATTTTCTGGCCGATGTTTCGACTGTACAACAGTCTTCTTCGGGACTAGATTATTATTGACCATTTTTAGCCCTGAAGAAGACTGTTGTACATAAATAATTTGTGACTGCGTGTCCAATTATTTTCCATTCTTCCTTTAAACAAAAAGTTTGTGCGTTACTAGAAGCAATTTTTATAAATGTATCAATGTTTCAGATATAATTTTAGTGATAGAATATTCGAGATGCGGACACATAGCATGGGCTGTAAGCACACTATTATTAATGTTATTACCAGCAAGTGTAATACAATTATTTTCACTTCGATGGCACAAATTAGACGAACAAATTTCAACGTCACATTATATTTTTCACGCGTTTTTATTAGGAATAGCACAAAGGTAAATAAATATAACTTTATTTTCTATACAAATATTTACAATTATATATTTTAGATACTATTTGGTTCTTCGAACAGGCTTAGAAGCTAGAACCAGTGGAGATATTTCAGATTATCAAAGATTATATCACCAACAAAGTGATTTATGTATGTTACATTTATTCGAAAGTTTTTTAGAGTCAGCTCCTCAACTAATATTACAACTTTATGTAATGATAAATATTGGCGAATGGCATTCTTGGACAGGTAATTATTTTTTAGTTAACAAAAAGAAATATTGAGGTGAAAAATCAAAAAATAAGAAATCATCTTCGTAAATACTGTAAAGTTTCTGCATTAAATCTATCGGAATAGGCGAGTAGTAATACTTAGCCGTGTACGTATCAGTAAACATAAGATCTTTTTCTTCTTCAGTAAATAACTGTGCCAATTTTTTATTTAAATAAAGACTTTCCAAAAATAATTCACTATCTCTTATAAAAGAATCGTAATGAATAATGTAACGGTAACGAATTAAACATGGAAGACACTGGTCGAAGATTGGAAGCAAATCGTTATCAAAGTCACTGTTTTGTACAAAATATCGTAAGAACTTTTCAAAAGTATTCATTTGCGAAGTCCAGTTCGCACCTAATTCTTTTTCAAAGTGTGCTTTATACTTGTTATCTTGTGGGTTCATTTCAAAATTGTTTCTGTATACAGCTAGAAATCTTTCAAACGGGTGACGAACAACAAGAAATGTTTGTGTAGCCTTAGTTTCCTAAAATATTTCATTTAAATATTAAGTCTAAAGTAATGTATATTTTTTACCATTAGATACATATCTGGGTTTTCTTGAAGGTCGTAATAATGTTTAATTACTGTTTTCCAACTATTATCTTTGTTCGTCTTAATATGTATTTTAACTTGGTCAGTTAACAAACCACTTATTTCGCCTATCATTTTCATACAAACGTCTGAAGCCGCTTCATAGACGGGACAATATGTAAATTCATTTCTACTAATGATTAAGTTTTTCATAATATTTAAAACATGTGGACTATTTTGATCGTAAGTAATATTTTGTATAGCACAAAATGTATTTAATTTCAACCGTTTAAGAACCATTCTGTCAGTGGGCTTATAAACCTTGAACGTACTATGTTTTTATTCTGTAATTTAATTGTAAATTTTTACTTACCTTATAGAAATGAAGTATATGGCCAAATTTTACTATTAAGTAAAGTACTGTATTTGTTATTACAAATATAACTACAAAAATTAGGAATAATCTTAAAGTTTTACTTCGTACACAAACCATGTTGACGTTTATCAGAAACAAATTTAAAAGTGAATAACAGCTATTGTTTGTAAGTCATGGCTATCTCGATCGTTATTTTTAAGGTATTTCTGCAAGCGCATCACTTTGTTCTTTGGCGTGGGCTATTGCAGCGTATACAAGAGCAATGAGAAGAGTTCGCCCAGATAAAAATGGTGTTCGATGGCCAGGTTTAATTCTTCAAGCTACATGGCGGGGTGGTATGCTGGCAGCTCGGATTTCAGCTTTAGTTTTATTCGCTTTGGCTTTCCATTATTGGCTACTTGTTGTTATAGGTAATTTATTATTAAAAACTCATTGATTGCAACAATTAAACAATATTTTTGAATAGGATTTCATTGGATTGCTATGACGACTTGGATAGTTCTGCAAGATACAGATTTTTGCGCTACTATATGGGAAGAACGCATTTACAATGGAATTGTTGGTGTTATATATTGTTTTTCTTTTTTTAATATCTGTGAGGGACGATCAAGAAAACGAGTATTTGCTTTTTATTTGATAATTGTGACACAAAACGTAGCATGTTTAATATTAGTAATTTCTTTAAATCTCGTATCATCTTTAGAAATTATTATTGTATCTGGTGTTTTAATATTAGGAGGAACAATCGTCGGATTATTTAGTATGTCCATATATTATACTAAATTCCACCCGGCGGGACCTATACCGTGCTGTCCATTATTTGGAGATATAGAAACACCTGAAAGCCCTAAGCAATCCGAAGCCGGCAGTAAAGTCAACACTTTACGCTCTTTAAAACACATGTGGACTTTAGAACGAACTTGTCCTCTCGCGCAAACTGAAGATATTTCATTTAAAAGTTCTCCGCATTCAGACGATGGCTGTACAGATAAAAAATTACTTTTGGAAAATTGGATAGCGAGATCTGGATCACCCATGTTCGCTTCTGCTCCAATTTCACAAGATCCGGACAATAGTTTGGACGATATAGAATTCCATACAGTTGTAAATAGTGCTGATATTTCTACAAATGAAGTGTTTAAAGAAAAAAATTGTGAGTCTGAAAAACATAAACGAAGGGGCATTTGTTCTCCAACTGAATTGGGAATAAAATTGTCTCGACTTTGTGAAGAATCAAAAAATAATTGCATGACATCTCAAAAACGGAGGGGAATATGTTCATCAGATCAATTAGTAATTGATTTAGATTTAAATAAAGTAGAACTTAATTCAGAAGTTGAAATTAATTTAAACGATGATATTAAACTAAAACGCCGCCCAATTTATTCCGTCGCTTCTAATAGCACATCAGAACTAAATTTAAAAAATATTCTAAACAACAAACTTTTGAAAATGTGTTCAGATGATAAAAGCGTTTGCAGTACTAGTACTTTAAAGCCAGAAGAATACATGGAGATGTCTAGTGAAGTTCTCTCCGCGCATGATTACGAAAACATATGCGCTGTAAATATCGCGCGAGAAAGATGGGGTCTTCGTTCTTGGGAAGGCTACACAGACATAGAAACATTTCTTCACGATGACAGCACCGTCAGAGATAGAAGAAGAGATACTTTAACAAGTACCCTAACAGGAACATCTTCCGAAATCAGTTCATCTTCAGGGTCACCACCTCCAGTTATTCCTTGTAGAAGACCAAAAAGATCGCGCCAAGACGACTACCTAGACACATTAATTTACGATCTGGTAGATTGCGATAAACCCCGCATACAAATTCTAGATGAGGATCATGAAATAGATTCGAATATTTTTATCGCTAAACCAATAGTAGTAGACCAACATGGTATGTTCTTTCCTCTTGGTTCTACGTTAGAACCAATAGAAGAACTAGAAGAACCAACATTAACACCCGACAAGGAACCCAGAAAACCAAGAAGTTCATTGGTAGCTACCATCGACGAAATTAGGCGTGGAACTGATACGGATTCTCCCAGACATGTATATCATAGAACAGAAAACGTTTGGGATGATGTAGAAATAATAAAAGATACCAGGAAAAATATTGCAAAAGCTTTATGGAATAAAGAAAACACAGAAAACCAAAAGAATTTATCGCCTAAAAGAGTAACCAATGAAGATATTATTAAAATAGATTCCAATAAAAAAATAGAATATTCGCAGGACAATATAGAAAATATCGACCATAGAAAACCCAATAAAAGCGGAAATAAACCTCGCAGAAAATTTTCTCTATTACGAGAAAAATTCGAACCTAAATCAAAAGAACCAGAGGGTCTAACAAATTCTTCTTTAGAAATTGGCTCAACGGTAAATTTAATCGACGATTTAAAGTGTGCAAAATATACTCCACCTGTGATAACAAAAGTAATTCAATGGAATAATGTAATACGAAATCAAAATAAAATATCAGAAGGGGGATTATCAATATCAGACCACGATAGCAGTGAAGTAACTTTACCGAGTTCGTTAAAAGACAAAAGAAATGTGTTTTTAAAACAAGTATTATCTCCGCCGAAAATAATAAACCGAAATAAAAGACAGTTTGTTATATCAAAAGAAATAAATTCTAAATAGTGTGATAATATAAATCGTGAAAAATCTCCGTCCATTGGGATTCTGATTCAAACCAGTTATACCTCAGTGCCATATATGAGCTCTATTTTATGAATTGATTTGTAAATAAATAAATAAAAGACAATGAAGTGCAGTAATGATCTTTATACAATCATTATAATTGCATTTATTATTTTAATACATTAAGATTGTAGTACATACTTATATGTGATACATTTTTAATATAGCTTGTAATATACGGCAATGATAAATAAATATATATTAAAACGACGTTTATATAAATAAATACATCTCATATGAATTGTAAACCCTTAGACCGTACAAATTATGCAACGTATCATTCTAAAATGAGACGATACGTATATTATATAGATTACTTTCAAGCCCTTAACATTTTCCGATATCACAGTTTATATTGCAACTAATTTACTCGTTGAATATTCAGATTTCAAATTTCGTTTAAAAAATATAAATTTTGACACCATTCATTGGCATTTTCAATTGACGCATATATCCATAAACTAAATCAGTCTTAAATAAAATAAGTAACATTTAAGTTATAGTTACGACAAAAATACATCGAAATTTCTACGTATATCTGCTACACCGAAGAGATTAAGATTCAGTCTCAAAAAAAAATACTAGAAAAGATAATATTAAAGTTGGATTAATCGTTGATCCAAAAAACCTTTCTTCCGCCAGCTATTTCATCTGGCGAATGTTTTTTGGAAGAAAACTTATCTCAAATAATAGTGCCTCTGTTTACAGGTAAATTTTCAATGCGATTTTTTAACCATTGACTACTTCCAATAACTGGAAGTCCTTTTAAATTCTCATATACACGAGGTACCAACGATATGTTGCGCAAATCCTCAGATATTTGTTCCAGGCTCTTATTTTTCGTTTCTGGGATAAAAATATATGTAATTATTATAGCTCCAAGACAGATAAAACTGTAAATTAAAAATGTAGATCCCAATGTTGACCCTAAAATATTAACAATAACAAATAAGGTTTTGAGACCAGTTAATTATTAATACCTAATTGCATAAACATGCTTGGTGCTCCAATATCCATCCAATATATCATAGTAATCGCACACATGCATCGCCCACGAATAGAAGTAGGAAAAATTTCACTTAATATAATCCAAGTAACCATTCCGTACACCAATACATCCGCTATTTGATACATTATAATAGAAATAACACCAACTATCCTTAAAGTTGGTGTTAAATTCGAGAAAATTTCCTCTGGACAACTGTCTTTTGGGGAAGAAACTAAAGAAAGGGGAGTGGGTAACATAGGATAAGGTGGAGGACTTTTTGGCAAAGCATAAGGAGCGTCAGGGTTTTCAGGGCGCCAGTTTTCATTACGATCAGATAATAAATGATCACAGTTATCGTGGTAAAAATAAGAAGGGGACATGTCGGGATCATCTATAGATGCAAGGAGAGCTAGAAAGGAAAGACAAATCATCATAACTGTTGAGCTGAGAATAAGGGCAGTACGGCGACCCAAACGATCAACAATTAGAAGACATAAACCGGATGCTAAAAACTATAAAATAATTAATAAATTATTAACAAAAATCTTTAAAATATTTACTCTTATTATATTATACAGAGTTATAGATAACTTTGCAGCCTGCTTCGCACAAATTCCCAAAAGTGAATAAATCCTAGGTGAATAAAGTAACACGGTATATCTTCCACAAAGTTGTTGTACTTCAACCAAAAACATCGCCAAACTAATAGTTTCCATTAAAACTTCAACTCTGTAACTTCTAGTCCTCTTTAACTTATTTTTCAAGTTTATTTGCATAACTGAATGTGGCGAAGGTGGTAACCAATATAAAGTAATATAAATCACCCAACAAGCATGGAAACCAACAATCTGCATTAAAAATCTCCTCCAACCAGAATGGGCATCAGCTAAAAGTATCGGAATGCAAGCAAAAACGCCTCCAAAAGCCATTCCGAATTGATGGAGGCTGATTCTAAACCCTCTATTCTCTGGTTCTGATATTTCAGCCATGTAAATGCATTGAGCTATGGCTGAAAGTGGTCCGGCGAATCCAGATACAAATCTACTTATCAGATAAACGTGGAAAACATTCGCTAAATCAGGAGTACTCAACAGCATGGAATTAATCAACAACATGATCATTGCTACAGTTATACTTCCACGTCTTCCAAGTGTATCAATAACATATCCGCCACAAGTTGCAGATAAAAATACTCCGAATAACCAGCAGCTTACAACGTAAAAGTGTTCAGTGCAGCTGAGATTCAAAACGCTGCTAATTGGTTTAATTAAGTTAGCAGATACTCCTAAATCGTAGCCGAAAATAAGCCCTGATATGACGGTCGATACTGAGCTTAAAATGCTTTGAGATCTGTTTAAAAATGTCTCTTGAGCTTGAGCTGGTTCTTGATATGTTTCTTCTTTAAAATCATGGTTTTCTTCTTTGTCAAGTAATTTCTTATCAGTTTTTAATAACACGGTAGTGTCTTCGTCAGACATCTTACCTTTTTGTTATGATATTGAATGGGATGATCTAAAAATATACAGGGGTGTAAGTGTAGACTGTCACGGCGTTGATAAGCATTTTTATTTTGAAAATCTGTAAGAGCTATATAAATATATACAGCGAAATACCTTAGTTTTAAATGTATAATCAAAGCACGGCGGAAAATTGGTCAAAGAAATGACAGCTGTTTGTTTACGTTTTGACGGGCATATTACGTCGTTTAGGTCAGGGGTCAACAGTCAAAAGCTCCCTCTTTCCACGACCAAGTTCTCCGTAAAAACGCAAAAATGAGCTTAAAAATAAAATAAATATTTCCCGTTCTGGAAAAATCAGCCCATAATTCACGAATACCCATATCATGTAGTGATATTTTCGTGCATAAAATAAGTGACGTGGATATTTAATATTTCCCCACTCTGTCACAGTAGTCACACAAGTCAGTTTGTAAAATGGCAGACGTGGTACAAGAAGTTGCGACTCAAGTACATGAAAATTTAACAGAAAATGTGACAAACACAACGGGAAAAACGCCTTCTACTCCCGAAGGAATGGCTGTGGCGTACGGGAGTTTGGTAATCATGGCTTTGTTGCCCATATTCTTCGGATCCTACCGATCTGTGAAGCACCATAAGGAAAAGTTAAAAAAGAATAATGTATGGTATACATCTGTTATTTTGTTATAAATATTACTGATTAATGTTTTGTAGAAATCTGAGACTATGACAAGTAAAGACGCCGCAATGTTTCCAGTTGTTGCTTCTTGTGCACTTTTCGGACTGTACATTGTCTTTCAAATCTTCTCAAAGGAGTATATTAATTTACTTTTAACAGGCTATTTCTTTTTCCTTGGAGTATTAGCTCTCACAAATTTGATGAGGTATATTTCCATAATTTTTCAGTAAACATATTTGACATATTGTCTTGCAGCCCTATTGTCAGCAAACTTGTACCCGCTGCAGTTCCTAACATTCCGTATCACATTCATTTTAAACAAGGCGTAGGTGATAAATCCGAAGATATAATCAATTACCACTTTTCTTCCTATGACGTGGTCGCTCTGATGTGTTGTTCTCTGGTCGGTGCGTGGTATTTAGTTAAAAAACATTGGATAGCCAATAATTTATTTGGTATTGCTTTTGCAATCAATGGAGTTGAGTTATTACATTTGAATAATGTTGTAACGGGCTGTATTCTCCTCAGTGGACTATTTTTCTACGACATTTTTTGGGTATTCGGTACAGATGTTATGGTTACAGTCGCCAAAAGTTTCGAAGCGCCGATTAAACGTAAGTAAAATATCTGATATTTTGTTCTTTCTTTATTTTATTTTTTCTTTAGTGGTGTTTCCTCAAGATTTATTGACCCATGGATTCAGCGCAAGTAACTTCGCAATGTTGGGTCTCGGAGATATCGTCGTTCCAGGCATTTTTATCGCATTATTGCTCCGTTTTGATAACAGTTTAAACCGAAATACAAAGACATATTTTTACGCGACTTTTGTAGCATACTTCTTGGGCTTGATGGCGACCATTTTCGTCATGCACATGTTTAAACACGCACAACCCGCGTTATTATATTTAGTACCCGCTTGTCTAGGAACCCCGATGCTTTTGGCTTTAATTAAAGGTGATATTAAGGCGATGTTTAAGTATGAAGACACTCCTTCTGAAGAATTGGAGGAAAATAAGGAGCAATCCGCACAGGAAACTAAGAAAGCAAAATAATTACTTCCAGTATACATGTCTCTTCGGTACACTATTATACAAATTATATATGTGAAATATGTTGTGTACTTATTCATTTTTAAATTTCAAGTTACCGATTTTTTACTACGTAAGATATTTTTCTATGTTTTCCATGGATGTTATAAATTTAATTAAAATGTTGATTCGCCAATAAAGGTCCTATATACAACACTTTAGTTGTCTTTTACTCTTAAAAGCTCATTTAATTTATAAACTTCCTCCTCTCACACATTAAATTACATCTCTTAACGATAAAAATCGAGCGAAAGAAAGTAATAATTATTTTTAACAAATGAATAACGTTAATACTAATAAATTATGGTCGGAAAGACAACACAAAATGCAATCCAAATTTATAAAAAAAATAGTATAGGTTGTATTTAAATTAAGTTTGTCATTTCCGGTTACACCGGAAGTTCCACAATTACTATTTTCATACAATTCACTCGCAAATATTGCACTGATTAAATCATGTCCTAGAAGCAATATGTGTATCTGCAATAATAAGCGAGAAAAATGGGTGTGTCCACCTTTTCAAACCCAAATCGTAACATTTCAGCGTACCCAAACTCAGAACTGAATCCGAGTCGTAACCGAACCGAGTATTAAAAAACTGAAATTTTTATTAATACTTGAAGCAGAATCGCACAAGAACCCATCTCTCAAATAACAAATTATCTTGAACCGAACCCAGTTTTTGGCAAGTTCGTTGCCCTGATAAAGGCAGTAAATCATTCATAATTATACAAAATAATGGAGATAACAGTTATAAAAAAAAACTGATGTGGCCAACATGACCTCCCGTCAATTCCATGTCTGAAATAGCAATGAACTTTAAATAAAGTTGATCGTTCGTAAATAAAATCTAATTTGTTGTTCCAATAAATAGAAAAGTCTGTAATACCAAATTTTGGATTATAATTTATTGTTTTTCCTCGAAAATCTGTTAAGAGCTCCAAATTAAGTACCACTTCCGGTTTATCATATAGGTATAGTCAAAATATAATGTTGCTTCAAATTTTACACGTGTTTTAAATACCAAATTTGAGAAGTTTTGGATCATGTTTTAATATATTTTTTCAAGAAAATCTGTTTATAGCTTCCTGAAAAGTAGTACTTGCGGTTTATCAATTTTAGAAAACATCTAATATGTCGTTCTCGTTAATATAAAAGTCTTAAATACCAAATTTGAAAAGTTTTGGATTGTATCAATTTATTTTTCACGAAAATCTGTTCAGAGCTTCAAATAAAGTAGTTTTGGAATATATCAATATTTTTTCACATAAATCTTTTTAGAGCTTTAAGTAAAGTATCACTTCCGATTTATCAATTTTATAAAAAAATCTAACATGTCATTCCTATTAATATAAAAGTCTTATATACCAAATTTGAAAAGTTTTCGATTGTATCAATATATTTTTATGAAAATCTGTTCAGAGCTTCAAATAAAGTATCACTTCCGGTTTATCAATTGTATCCAAAATCTGTTGTTCCCCTTCATATAAAAGTCGTAAATATTAAATTTGACAAGTTTTGGAATATATCAATATATTATTCACGAAAATCTGTTCAGAACTTCAAATAAAGTATCACTTCTGTTTGATTAATTTTAGCCAAAATCTAATATGTTGTTTCCCATGATATAAAAGTCTTAAATACTAATATGGTTTTTCATTAAAAATTGTTATGGGCTTCATTTAAAGTATCACTTCCATTTATACAATTTTACCCAAAATCTAATCTACTCGTTATATGAATGCAGGAAGCTTAAATATATATATATATATATATATATATATATATATATTTGGAAGTTTGTTATAAGAGTTATCGTGGACGAAAAAAATTGTCACACACAGACATCATCGTAAAAATAGTAAAAACATGGGGCTCCTAATTCGTGCTCATTTACTGAAAACTCACCATCGAAGTTTTGGCACGATTACATTACCTCCCTTACCTACGGTATGACGGGAGATAAAAAATGCCCGTTTTCCGTGTCGGTCAAAATAAATAGAGTTCGGGAGAAATTTAAAATGGCTATTTTTTTAATAATGAAGCAAAATAGAATACAAGATATTTATTAATTATAAAATTAAGCAGCAGTAGCATCAGTTTCTAAAGCTAGAGTTTTCGCAGTAATATTCGGCATATCATGAATCCCTTCCCTATCAATATATTGAATCCTGAAATTGGGAAGATTAACAATCAAACGTTTGTGAACTTCACGAACGCATTTCTTCATAACTTCATATGCTTCTTCAGGGGTAGCTCTGTCTACATGGTATCTATCCATGATAGAAAGGGAGAAAAACCCTCCATAACCATGTGCAGCGTATGGAACCTTAACACAAGACGCTAAATAATCCATGTAGTATAATTCAGGGCCGCTTTGATCGTCGTATCCAGCGAGAAGAAGATTTACATGATATGCTGACTATAAAATAATAAATCAGTAATTTAATATTGTTGAGAGTAAAATTAAACTTACAGTGCTTCTTAAAGCATCGGCTAAATTTCTTCTGGTAAAAGTAGCAGCAGCTTTTGGACTTAATTCATACCCGTTTCGCATTTTATACAACTGGATATTTTTTGCAATATATTCAGCGAATTGGGTAGTATCGCCACTTTCCCCAGAAATAGCCATCACAAGTTTGTTGCTGATTTTATGCAACTTGTCTTCATCTAAAATTTACTCACTCATTGTAATATGTGTGGTTATTAATTAAAAACATTCAAATACCTGATTTCATGACCATTATACTTTGTGCAGTAACCATATCAGCGGCTACCATCACAAAATCTTGAAATTGTATTCCGATTAGGCACTCCATTGTATATTATTTTAAATGAAATGTTTACTGATTGTGCTTACAAGCCGTCAAGCCGATCAAAACTGACATATCATTCATACAATACCACCAACTTATTCTTCTTCCTTTCGAACTTCGAAAAGAAAAATGTTACTTTGGTTTGCGCGCATTTGTTTTCAGGAAAATCCTGGGAAGTTTTTATAAAATAAAAGCAATCACTTCCTACAGTTTTATTGAATTATTTATGTTTAAAATCAACGAAAATTGATGAAAGGTTTTCGTACAGTTCAACTATAGATGTCAATGCATTGCCTAACTTTCGAATTTTGCATTTCCACGAACTATAGATCTGAGATGAATGTGATCTCTAATTTTTGTAGAATGAATAGTATTTTTAGTACTCAAGTGCAAAGTGTAGTAATGATGGCAGAATGTAAATACTTTTAAAGTCCTTCTTTGTTATTGTCATAAATATGTCTAGTCGTAATCCTTCTACTTTGATGAGCATTACCAGCGATGAAGCTTTTGATTTTTTATTTAAAATAGTTTTGATTGGCGATTGTGGCGCGGGGAAAACTTGTGTTGTTCAAAGATTTAAATCTGGGACATTTATTGAGCGTCATGGAAACACAATCGGGGTTGATTTTTCCATGAAAACAGTTATTGTTGATGGGAAGAAAGTCAAGGTATGATATTGACATTTTAAGGTTATGTGTTTTTCTTTTATTGATGTCTTGTAGCTCCAAATATGGGATACGGCGGGACAAGAACGATTTCGAACAATCACTCAAAGCTATTATAGATCTGCCAACGGCGTTATAATTGGTAATAATTATAATTCATTAACCAATTATTTTAATATAATAATTACAAAATCATACTTGACTCAACCCACAGACTCGTTTCGCTCTTATTAGAGTATCATATTATCTTTGGATGGTTTATCATCCGTCCACTCAACTTAATCTGCTTTCTAGAGGCTTCAGTGCACCTCACTGATGGGCTCCAATAAGAACGAAACTAGTCAGTGGTTCTGTTTGAGCGGGGCAATCTCTGATAAATGACCGAGAGGTTGATTCAAAGACTGAAATCTTGTGCAACGAGTCAAGTATATTTTTTAAATATTAGAACAGTTTCACCAAGTATCGTAATAGTTTTTTGTACAGGCTGTCTCATTTTCGATGTATTTTTAAGGTATCTCGAGTAATATTAAAGATAGAGCAAAACCGTGTCTTGTTTCTGAGCTACAGACAAAAATTCGTTTTTCGCTCATTTCAAAAATATCTCATCTTATTAACTAACATAGTTAGAGAAAAATTGTTTAGGTAGAATAAAATGGCGTAATTAGATTTTTTTAAAACTATATTGTGTTATATCTGGAGAATTATTAATCTTTCAAAAAATCTAATTACGCCGTTTTATTTTACCTAAAAAACAGTTTAAAATTTGTTAACGTAATTTTCCTCTAACTATCATAATATATAACTATGAGTTATCTTCGAAATGAACGAAATACGAGTCACATACGAGTGTAGCTCAGAAACAAAAGAAGATCGAAAATTCCTATGGTGACTATAAAACTTTTCTCGAAAAGTTGGCCCTGGAATATGCAAACGGTTTTGCTTTATCGTTAATATTACCCGAGATACCTTTAAAAAACATCGAAAATGAGACATCCAGTACATTTATTATTAATTGTTAAAGTTTATGACATCACAAAACGATCATCTTTTTTGTCTGTACCTCGATGGATTGAAGAAGTTAGAAGATATGCCGGAAGTGCAGTTCTTTTAGCTTTAGTAGGAAACAAATCTGATTTGGAATCTCTTAGAGAAGTAGAATTCGCGGAAGCCGAGGCAGTTAGTCAATACATGCCCGAAGTATTATTTGTTTTAGAAGCTTCTGCCAAAGATAACTCTAATATAGAGGATGCTTTTATGTGCCTTGCCACCGAATTAAAGGTAACTATCACTTTGAAATTATACAGGGTGAGTCTGGGAAGACGCCCCCGCCCCTTTAACTTTTTTATTATAAGTAATAGAAAAAAATGGCTCATATAAAAGTTTTATTATTTTACATATACAATTTGATGGTAGATGTAGATATTTTTTATAAAGTCAGGTTTACAAGATACGACTATCAACTTTTATTTTTCAAATGGCAACCTATAATTATTTTAATAAAATAGAAACCGCCATTTTTTTCTCTTTTCAACGATGTATTATTTTTTATTAATGTATTTGAAAAATTTCGAGAAAAATGAGATAATTTAGAAATATTAGAAATAATTTTTAAACAAATATTTTAGGTGGCTATGTGAAAATAAACAAAACGTAACAATGTAAAACAATTAAATTAATGTCAAAAAAGTATACATTTGTTTGTTACTTAATTTAACTTATTTTGTAAAAAAAAATATTTTGAAATGTTTACGAAGAACGAATTAATTGATATGATTCTAATAATTGGTGAATCGACTGGAATCATAAGAAGAGCAGGGATGCCTATAGATTTTTTTCTTTGGGGATACGTCAAGGATTTTGTATATCAGAAGATACCTACAGATGTAGAAGACATGAAAGAGCGTATTCGAAATGCTTTTCAGAATATTTCGCGAAACATGCTGGCAGATGTTCGAACACATCACGATCAACGCTTGAATTTTTGTATTACAGAACATGGTCGTAATTTTGAACATTTGTTTTAAGTTTTTGTTACTAAATATGTTGTTTTAGTTTGCTAAGTTGTATAGCACTGTTACGTTTTGTTTATTTTCACATAGCCGCCTATAATATTTGTTTAAAAATGATTTCTAATATTTCTAAATTATCTCATTTTTCTCGAAATTTTTCAAATACTTTAATAAAAAATAATACATCGTTGAAAAGAGAAAAAAATGGCGGTTTCTATTTTAATAAAATAATTATAGGTTGCCATTTGAAAAATAAAAGTTGATAGTCATATTTTGTAAACCTGACTTTATAAAAAATATCTACATCTGCCATCAAATAGTATATGTAAAATAATAAAACTTTTATATGAGCCATTTTTTTCTATTACTTATAATAAAAAATCTGATGTGGCCAGCACATTACCTTCCGTCAGTTCTATGTATTTTGTACAAATTTCATACGGAAAGTTCCTTGCTAAATTAAATATTCTATTTCTTGTACATTACCTTCCGGCAGTTTCATGTATTTTATGCAAATTTCATACAGAAAATTATTATTTTGATTTTGATGAATAAAAGATTTATTATTATTATTATTTCTTGTACATTACCTTAAAGCAGTTGTATGTATTTTATACAAATTCCATACAGAAAGCAAAAGATCCTATACCTATTTCCAGTAAATTATAAGACAAACACACTATGTCAATTTCACTTGACACTGAGATCTTTCAATCAAAATTTTCTCAATATAGTAGCTGTTTCCACAGCTATGGCTACTTTATGAAATTTAATTTCTTTATAATTTTTTAACTCTATATCCATTTAATATTAGGTATAAAATTCAATCAAATCGTATAGAAAATATAATATTCTTTAATATTTATAATAACATTAAATGTGAAAAAATGATATTTAACATAGTTTTTTCAAGAAAAACTGTTAAAATCTTCAAATGAGGGTACTTCCGGTTGTCCAATTCTAACCAAAATCTAATCAGCTCTTCGCATGGATGTAACGAAGAGAAATACGAAAGAATTATAATTTTTAGAATTGTAGTATGGAAGTTATCGCAGACGAAAATTTTGTTACACACACACACACACACACACACACACACACACACACACACGGACACACATACATACATACATACACACACACACACACACACACACACACACATACAGACATCATCGTAAAAATAGTAAAATCGTATTGTAGGGACCCTAAAACGTGCTTATTCATCAAAAACTCACCACCGAATTTTTTGACCAAAGACAATACCTTCCTTACCTAAAGGTGACGGAAGGTAAAAAGTTAAAGGGGGGGTGGGGCGTCTTCCCAGACTCGCCCTGTAATGCTTGCGTTTTCAATGAAACGATATTTCCGGGAACTTTATTTTATATGATGTATTTTGTTGTAGAGAAGACATGACAATGCAGGGTACAGTGAAACAGACGGGGATACGGTTAAATTAGGCGAAGGAAGATCAATAACTCGTTGTAGCTCTTGTACAACATCTAATTTAAAGTTTTAATTGTAACAAACCCCTATTTATGTTTATACGTAGTGTACACGTAATTTGGACCTGCGCTGTTATTAATGTTATTAATGACACTTATATTTGTGCCTTAATCAAATTTTATTCGTAGAAGTTTTAACAAAGCAATATATGATATTATAATTAGATAGATGCCATAACTTATGTATATTATTTTTAAATCAGTATTTACGTATTTACAGCTATTAACAGAATCTCTATTATACATTTTATCTTAAAATAAATAACTAAAAAACATGCACTGTGTGATTTTTGTAATCTGTAACAATCAATTCTAGCTGAGAGGTAATGTGTATACCGGAAATCCAAGAAAATCTTCCTTTGTTACTGAAAACTCTAACCAGTGTTCCATTTGGTTTGAAAATTTGAATTCGCGCATTTCCGGAATCCCCCACAATAATAAACCCTAAAGGATCTACCGTCACTACTTCCGGTGACCGAAATTGCCCTTTATTTTTCCCTAACGTACCAAATTCTTGTATTTTTTCCCCATTTAACATATAAATTTTAATTCTTCTATTTCCACTATCTGCGATGATCAGTCTATCATTATAAACCGCTATTCCTGTGGGCATATTCAGTTCTGTATATTTGAAATCCATTCTTGTTCCTGTGCTCAAATATTGTGTTTCGTGACCAGTAACTCCAAAAGAGTAAAGGTATCTTCCATCTTCACAGTTTAAAACTTGAATACGGTCGTTTCCCGTATCACAAATAAATAAAAGATTGTTTGAACCGAAGGCTATACCTTCTGGAGATGTGAATTGTCCAGGACCATCGCCTTTTTTTCCAAAAGTTTTTAGAAATGTTCCAGATTTGTCGAAAACATGGACACAGTGTTTCCATTTGTCACTTACGAAGATATTATCTGGAGAGAATGTTATTCCTACTGGATATAACATATCTGGAGAAGATATTTTGAATAATAGTTTTCCTTTTTGTTTGTCTAGTCCATAGACTTGTCTGCTGTCACTGCCTAAATAATAATATATTAAGTATAGTATTAAGAATGGTAAGGACAGTTTACCGATCGAAGACAATGCTTGGGGACAGCGAAGCGAAGGTCCCAATTTTGTCTGAGATCGGTAATTCCTTAATGTTCGTGATGCTTATACTATTTTTTGCACGATCGACACACAAAATTTAAAAGAAAAATAAGATTTGAAAATTATTTTGACATATTAATAGCTATTAACATACCTAGGAATGTTATGTATATCATAACTGCCGAAGATGTCGGTTTGAAATTTTAAGGCATCTAAGGCTTGTTATGATTAATAACATCCGTGGTTTGTTTAATAGTTTATCGGTGCAGTTTGGGTGGGCATTTTGCGTGGGCATGTTGCGTGGGCAGTTTGGGTGGGCATGTTGCGTGGGCAGTTTGGGTGGGCATGTTGCGTGGGCAGTTTGGGTGGGCATGTTGCGTGGGCATCATAAACCACTATCGGCGGAGCCCTAGGGAAAACTCGGCGAAGCTGAGGTTACGCTAGTTACCATACTAACTTGTAATCTGAAACTAGCATTAATGAGAGAATTTCAAAAAATGATATTTATCAACAATGTCTTAATTTTTTAAAACCGATAAACTATTGAACAAACCACGGATGTTATGAATCATAACAAGCCTTAGATGTCTTAAAATCCTCGCTCTACGAGATCGAATTTCAAACTTACATCTGCGGCAGTTATGATGTGCATAACATTCCTAGGTATGTTAATAGCTATTACCGTCTCGCCTTCTGAACGGTAAGTGAAGCACATCACTTACCGACGTGAGTCACATCACTTACCGTTCAGTAATTTGTAAATAAGACCTACTGTCTTGGAAATACTATCGGTAAAAATAAAAAATAACCCGATCGTGCAAAAAAATATTTAAAGAGTAATTTCTTTTGCTAGTTTAAAAACTGAATATTTGATTTAAATATCCCGCCATTTAATAATGGTTACATCATTTTAACTAGAGGTGGTGGTAGGATCGGGCCTAAATAATGAAAAAAATATTTTACCTGCAACATAAATGCAATTACTATTCCATGGGGCAACACCAACACCAGCTGGTCTTAAACATTTGGTCCAAGTCATTTTTGGAGAAAATATTTTACTACTATAATGTGTCAGAAGACTTTCTTGACTTTCAAGTGGATTTTTAACACATAGCAAATTATTTTTAGCACTTTCTTCGTCGTCTCCTTCTGCATCTGTTGTCGCGTCTACTTCAGAATCGATTTTAAAAGAAGTTGGATCAAAAATTGTTCGAGTATCGCTCCAGCGAGAAATTTGATCGAGTAAAGATGATGTTTTTCGATGAAAAAACATGTAGTTAGTTATCTAAAGATTATTTTTTTAATTGGATAAATAACTACAGGGCCGGCCCAAGCTACAAGCAAGCCAGGCAACCGTCTGGGGCGAAATTGGTTTTAGGGCCACATTTTTTGAGACTATTTTTTGCAAAATAAATTAAAAATCAAATTATAAGTTTATTGACTCATCTAGTGTGTAGCTTTAATCATAATGCTGACAATTCTAGTTGCATCAAACTTATATTAATTAAATCTTATTTATATTTTTTTACGTTATACTAAGAAAGAAGAAAGGTTAAATTCGTTGGCGATTATATCAATTAAAAATATTGTCATATCAAATACTGAAGAAATAATTGTTGTTCAGAAAATCTGTTGAAAAATACCCCTAACATAAAAAAAACTTTTAAACGGAATCCTGTACAGAAAAATACACTGGTGCAACAGCCCTTCGCCAATTTGGAAAAAGACGACATATTTTGGTTTTTGACATTTTTCTTGAAAACGGTGGTCCGTATCGAAATTTTATACAAAACAAGATTCTTATATTTTTTACCTAGGATGAACCGTTATAGAGTTAAATTAGATTTTCCGAATTGCAAAATAACGAAAAGTATTTATACCGAGACTTATACCTACACTGAGAAATATTTTTTCTTTGCCTATATGGCGCGAGCAGACACGTGACTCGGGTGACCTTGACGTGCTTGGAATCAGCTGATTTGTGTGCGCATGTCATTTTGACAAGAACAAAGTCACGTTGACAATACCAATGTTTTGATTCATTTTGATTTTGAACTGCTTTAATGTTATTATTTTATAATTTTTAGCCAGTAGAACATATGAAATTAAAAATACTAACATTTTAGCAGTTAAAAATTAAAATAAGTCAAAACATTGGTCTTGTCAACATGACATTGTTCTTGTCAAAATGACATGCGCACGCAAATCAGCTGATTCCAAGCACGTCAAGGTCGCTTGAGTCACGTGTCTGCTCGCGCCCTATGTACAGGGTTAGTCACGGAAGAGTTATTTTAAAAGTCCGTTTGTTTGCAACCCAAAAAACTAATGACAACAGACCATATTTCTTTGTTTAATGTCAAAATGACAGAACTATCACTAGACAAGCAAAGCAATCGTGAATTAAATATTCTATTTTTGAAAGAGAGGAAGCTAGACGCTGTTGTAAATTATATTTCGGGTTGCACACAAACGGACTTTGAAAGTAACTCTCCCGTGACTAATCCTGTATATCGTATTAGACAAAAATAAAGCGACTCTGTAGAACCCAAAAAAAAATCTGTATTTTAAATATCCAAAATATTTTCAAAAAAATTTCATTCAGATTAAGATTCTGTGATTGTTCGCGAGTTATGGACACAAATCGCCTCTTTTCTAATTTTTGTGCCTATATAATCTAAACAAAATTGTAATAAATGAGGGGCGCAATTTACAATTTTCGCCTGGGGCGCTCAAGTCTCGGGCAGGCACTGAATAATTATTTAGATAGTAAGTACCTTTTGATTGTTGTCTAAATTTCCTACTGATTGTTCTTTCGTAATGTCTGTTGTTAATTCATCGATTTGTCCTTTTAAAGTTTTTGAAGACAACAAACCACCTGACTTTATTCTGTCAGCTTGCTCCAAACATAACTTCTCTTTTTCTTTAATTTCTTTTATTTGATTTTCGCTAGCAAATTTAATGTTTTCTTCTAATTGTAAACACCTATCTTTAAAAGATTCTATTTGATGCTGAAGACGATTTGAAGACTCAGACAAATGTTGCAACAAACTGGTAAATTGTTCATCTATATCTTTCATATGTTCTTCCCAACAAACTCCACAAAATATCTAAAAAAACATAGTATATTCTACATCGTTCTTTAGCTGGTTATTGTCTATTTTACCTGTTTACAATGTTGGCATGCATGTTCAAAAAATTGGCAAAATTTTTGGCATTTAATGCATCGCGTTTCCGGTCCTTTGGGATTTGGTGTTTTTGGGGAAATGTTTCCGGAGAGAAGCTTCAGAATTGAATCAATGTATAAGTTTCCTGGTAGGTGTACCACAGAATCTAAACCTTTTTCTAAAGGTGTTACGTGTTGGCAAGTTGGACATTTGATTTCTTTTACTCCTAAAAATATTTATTTGCATGTTTCATTTCTGTCAATCATTTATAGATTGATTCAAAATTTAATAAAAATTAGGCAAATATTTTAGGAATGAGAAATATTCGTTTTCCGGGAATGGACTGTGTCATATTTTGAGTCAGAGATCAACATTTCGCTCGCAGTCGTATAGAGTATCTTCTTTCGTCACTTGGTTTATTTGGCCTCTAGCGTGGTTTACACGTCGGGTAACCTTGTAAACTGAGTCTCCCCTTCTTGTTGCTTAAACTCGGCCTCTAGCGTGGTTGACACGTCGGGTAACCTTGTTTAAGACAGTACTATCCCACTTGCTCCTGAAGATATCCCATACGACTGCGGGCGAAACGTTGAGCTCTGACTCAAAATATGACACAATCCATTCCCGGAAAATGAATATTTTTCATGACTCAGACTGTGGAAGCCTACGCAATTATTTTAGGAATATCTGTTAAATTGTTTAGAAACATTTCTATAACATTTAAACGTTTTATTTTGCTTAAAATTGAGAAAATAAAATTTTAATAGTTCAGTGTTTGGCTGTAAGATGGCCATAGTAATATTGTTATGGAGAAAATTGGTAAAAAAATCATTTTCGGCTGAATGGTCCACTTCAAAGCAAAGTTTATTTGAAAAAAGTTGCTCCTAATTAAATTTTAAGAGGAGTTTGTTTGAAACTTTTTTCTCGATTTAAACATTAAAAAAAATCTGATGTGGACACCACACGACTTCCTTGTGCGCAAGACTAATATGAAGTATAGACCCAATTATAAAATTACATGTATTTGACGTAATTTGACATTAACATCTATTTTTTATTTTTTTGTTATTTTTTGTCCTAATCCATAGCAAGCTTCATTACAAAAACCAAAAAGTATATAAGTTTTAAATTTACATATCTCGCTTATACAAAGGGTTAATTTAATAATACTTGATGTACTAGACGCAGAATTTAACTCTCTAAAACTCTTATTTGAATTATTTATTTCTAAAATCAAAATGAAACCATTTTATTTAAGAAAAACTGTTAACAACTTCAGGTAATATATCACTTCCGGTTAGCCTGTTTCAACCAAATTCTGCTATGTTATTCAAATTGATATAAAAGTCTTATATACTAAATTTGAAAAGTTTTGGATTATATTTTAATATAGTTTTTCATTAAAATCTACTATAGGCTTCAAATAAAGTACCATTTCTGGAAATTATGTAATGACCAAAAAGGGAGGTGCACAACTAGATGTTATAGAAGTCCTAAATACAAAATTTCAACTTGCTACGGCTTACCATTTTTGAGTTATGCGAGATACGTTCGTACAGACGTCACGACGAAATTAGTCAGAATGGATTCAGGGATGGCCAAAATGGATATTACCGTTGACATCTGGAAACCGTAATATTTCGCGAATCCAATACTTCCTTTACTTTGTACAAGTAAGTAAAAAATTAATTAAAATTTTTAAAATATCATAACTCCTGTATCTATAATTATTAAATAGCCAAATTTTGGGTACATACATAACATAATCCGCAGATTACAAAAATCAATAAGTCGAGTTTATGTATCGACCCATTTTTGGGTAATTGGATATGATACGAGATACGCCATATCGAAAACTGGGTGGGGATTACTATTTTGAAATAATTATTGTGTATTTTTACCTGGTGACAAATGAAATTGCAAGCAGTATAAACAAAATGTATGTTGACATAATAACATTTTCGGTTCGGTTAATCGATCCATACATAATGCACATTGTACTAGGTCTTCCAGCGGACTCAGATTTCTGAAATATTTATTATTTGTAGTTGAACTAGTAAACCATATTTCGAGTTATTTAAAGTAGAACAATTACTTCTTTGGTGTTCTAAGACTCGTTTTGGCAGTTTTTTGTTACGATTTTAATAATATGAAAACACGAAATGTATTTTTTGTAATCTTACCGTTTAGCTTTTTGCTGGGTAGGAGCAGGAGGTAGTATAATTTTTAAACTTGGAGTTTGTGCCTCAGAGGCAAAACGGACTTTTTTCTTTTCGTCTGCCATTTTCACGAATTATTAATTTGAATTTATAACAATAAATTATGAAATATCGTAGCATTCAATTTATTATCTAATCTGTGTGTCATAGATTAACAGATACTGCAAAATTATTGTTTGTTTTCAAATTACATTTTTATCAGATTAGATTACCATGTTTTAAAAATACACTTTCAGTTAAATTATTTAAGTAAATTTGTACTATAGGGTTAAAATAAAACAAAAAAATCTGATGTGGCCAGCACATTACCTTCCGTCAGTTCTATGTACTTTATACAAATTCCATACAGACAGTTTCTTGCGAAAGATTCTATATTTCCAGTGCATTACCTTTCCTCAGTTCTATGCATTTTGTACAAATTCCATACAGAAAGTTTCTTAGAATTGATTCTACCGTATGTCTGTCTTAAAGGTGTACATAGGAGATTAACATGGGAAATCAGTTTTTTGTAATTTCCTGCTCGCCTAATTATTTTAAGCAAAAACGCGTCAAATTTAAGTTATAGGGCATAAAATTCTGCATCTAAATCAATAAACAGAATTACCTTTACATGCTTTGTTACGACAGAAATTAATTACGAAAATGTCGAAAATTATGTTGAAAATATCGACAGCCATGGAATTGAACAAAAAATAAAGAAATGCTTGACGTTTTATCTAATTGTCAGAAACGTCAAATAAGTTAACTTAGGTTGTGACAGATAAAACGTCAAGAATTTATTTATTTTTTGTTCAATTCCATGGCTGTCGATATTTTCAACGTAATTTTCGACATTTTCATAATTAATATCTGTCGTTACAAAATATGTGAAGGTAATTATGTTTATTGATTTAGATGCAGAATTTTATGCCCTAAATCTTTTATTTGACGCGTTTTTGCTTAAAATAATTAGGCGAGCAGAAAATTGCAAAAAACTGATTTCCCATGTTAATCTCCTATGCACACCTTTAAGACAAACACACGGTATATTTGCAAATTGCAAACTAGTTGCGAATTTTGCCGTGAAAACGTACATTATTCAAAAATATAATGCTTCGTCGTATTTCACGTGTATACAACCTTCTGAGTCAACTTCCTATGAAGTCTTCGTCAGAAGGTGGCCAGCACAGCAGGTAATCACAGACGCGTTTCGCACTTCTTGGTGCTCATCAGTGTGATGTAACCTGGGGGCCTCTGTCTCATCCACAGAGGTGGAATCACGGAGCAGAGGCCACCCAACCTAGCTGTGCTAGCAACGGTCTTATGACCGTTCGCTACAGGTATCTGGCCTGTAGAAGGTAGTGTTAATACCCACAGAGCCATCTACCTGCAAAAGGCTTGACTGAGCCAAAATTGCAAATTGCAAACTAGTTGCGAATTTTGCCGTGAAAACGTACATTATTCAAAAATATAATGCTTCGTCGTATTTCACGTGTATACAACCTTCTGAGTCAACTTCCTATGAAGTCTTCGTCAGAAGGTGGCCAGCACAGCAGGTAATCACAGACGCGTTTCGCACTTCTTGGTGCTCATCAGTGTGATGTAACCTGGGGGCCTCTGTCTCATCCACAGAGGTGGAATCACGGAGCAGAGGCCACCCAACCTAGCTGTGCTAGCAACGGTCTTATGACCGTTCGCTACAGGTATCTGGCCTGTAGAAGGTAGTGTTAATACCCACAGAGCCATCTACCTGCAAAAGGCTTGACTGAGCCAAAATTGCAAATTGCAAACTAGTTGCGAATTTTGCCGTGAAAACGTACATTATTCAAAAATATAATGCTTCGTCGTATTTCACGTGTATACAACCTTCTGAGTCAACTTCCTATGAAGTCTTCGTCAGAAGGTGGCCAGCACAGCAGGTAATCACAGACGCGTTTCGCACTTCTTGGTGCTCATCAGTGTGATGTAACCTGGGGGCCTCTGTCTCATCCACAGAGGTGGAATCACGGAGCAGAGGCCACCCAACCTAGCTGTGCTAGCAACGGTCTTATGACCGTTCGCTACAGGTATCTGGCCTGTAGAAGGTAGTGTTAATACCCACAGAGCCATCTACCTGCAAAAGGCTTGACTGAGCCAAAATTGCAAATTGCAAACTAGTTGCGAATTTTGCCGTGAAAACGTACATTATTCAAAAATATAATGCTTCGTCGTATTTCACGTGTATACAACCACGGTATATTTGCAGTAAAATTATAACACAAACATACTATGTCAATCGCATTTGACATTGACATTTGTCTATCAGAATTTTTTAAGTTATGTAGCTGTTATTGAATAGCTGGCTGCTTTATGAAATTTAATTTCTTTATAATTTTTTAACTCTATCTATATCCATTGAATATGAAGTATAAAATATAATCAAATCGTAATAAAATATTCTTTAATATTTATAATAACATTAAATGTGAAAAAGTAATTATTTAATAGCGTTTTTTCAAGAAAAACTGTTAAAATCTACAATGATATTATTGCTCCTCAAAAATTATATTACTAAAAGTAACAACTGTATTAGAAAAACACTCCCCATGTTTCACAAGATTTCAGCATCTAAATCAACCTCTTGATCATTTTTCAGATGTTAACTGAGCCCAGTTAGTAACCACAGACGCGTTTCGTTTCTTTGCAGAAACAATGCAGTGGCGTACTCAGGGGAAGGGCGATGGGGTCGATCCCCCCCCTAGATCTAATTTTTAAAATATATTGTTCTTTAAAAAGCCTCAAATTTAAAAATATCACGAAATACCCAGTAGATATTTTACAATTAATTATTGAAAATTGTGTAATATTTTGAATAATTCATGTGATCTGAAACAGAATGTGACGTCGGAGCACATACAGTTTAACATGTGACAAACTATCGCCTACTTTTATTTATATAAATAACGTAAACTGTTTTTCTATTGGCTATGAATGACGTTCTGTAGCCAAGTAACACAAATGACCTAAAATCAACGTCACTGTGACGTCCTAATTTACGTCATATAGTCGTCCTGAAGACGTCTCAGCGTGAAGCTATGCGACATCATTTTAAGACGTAGTTTAGACGTTATTATAAGACTTCACATTAGACGTTTGAAAAAGAATTAAACAGACATAAATATGACCACCTAAAGTCGTCTTACGGACATCATAGCGACCACAAATCTGACGTCTAAATAGTCCTATTTCAGACAAAAAAACAAACGTCACAGCGGAGCCGCATAGACGTCAAATTAGACGTCTAAATAGTCCTATTTCAAACCAATAATCAACGTCACAGTGACGTAGCATACACGTCAAATTAGATGTCCGTATATGACTTAAATTCAACCTAAAATCGACGTCACATTTTGGTCGACCGTCGGTCAGTGTTACTTGGGTATGTGCTCCGACGTCCCAGGTGTGGGGGGTTGTTTTTCATGACTGTTTCTGGCGCCAATCTTTTTATTTATTTACAAAAATAAGAATAAATTATTATTATTTTTTAAATTATTATGAAACATATTGTTGAAACTTTCATTTAAAATACTTTTAAAAAAATGTGAAACCGGCTCATTCAGAGATAAATAATTTTCTTTTAATACGCCCCTTACTAACAAGTCAAGTCAGTGCACTACATCTATAACGCCGTGGAATTGGCAATACTTTTGACCATCAGTGTCCATTTCATCATAGTAAATCTTCTTCTAGTAATCCAGTGACCAAGATGTGGTAACGGCACTGCTGTACAGACAGCAAACAATATTTTTATTAAACAAAGTGGTTGTATATGTATAGGTCAAAATAGATATGTATGTTTGAAGTAATGAAAACATTTAAATTTGCATGTGGTTTGCATATATTTCTTTGTGGTTACTTAGATTACCTTTTTATTTGTATATAATTTCACACTTGGAATCGCAATTATGTGTGTATGTATATTGTTAACCGCGTATTACAATACAATATTTATTGTATAATAAATAATGTAATGTCAAATTAATTTTACAAGAACATATAATAGTGGACAGTTCAATTAATAAAAGAACAATGCAGTAAATCGTAGCGCTTATGGGTTTCGATATCCTTATGGTGGCAGTTGAAAATGGAACACACTATATTAAATTTTGAAGCATGTCATTTTAAATGAATCGTAGTTATTTAATAAGAATGCGAAGTATCACTTTTTAGTACGCGTTTGACACACACTTAATAAATTATGTTGCAAAGGCCTTTACTTTTTCTTTATATTTGTCGTTTTTTGCAAATTCCTTTTATATTCTTTTTTACGTATATTCTTTTGCGTTGTTGACTTTTTTCTTCATAATGATGTACAAATATTTTTGACAGTGACATTTATGGTTCAATTACAAACATTTGAAATTCTTGCCTTCTAGTATTTCTTTATCTCTAAATCTATAGAAGATATAATAATAAATAAATAAAATAAATATATCATCACGGCTTATTACCCATTGCTGGGTGTGCCAATCTGCTTTGTACACAGAATTCGGTAATGATGAAATATTTGCACCGTGCGGGCACTTACCAGGCGTCATCTCACGGGCACTCATTGCTGGCGTGGAGAGTGCACCACAGCGGTTATTTATCGAATAAAGAATTTAACGTTCTTTAATATGTCTTTTTAACATTTATATACAGGCTGTTCTAAAAGTTACAGACAGTTAAACGTACATTTATTTTTGAATAATTTTTATTATAAACGATGAATTTTTGTTTAGCTCATTTTCTGTATTTTTGCCTGTAGCTTCTAAACGGTTAAAGCTAGCAACTTGTTCTTTGCAAATTTGGAATCTACATGAAATTCTCTATAATATACATCAGCACTAACATTTATATACAGGCTGTTCCAAAAGTTACAGGCAGTTAAACGTACACTTATTTTTGAATAATTTTTATTAAACGATAAATTTTTGTTTAGCTCATTTTCTGTATTTTTGCCTGTAGCTTCTAAACGGTTATAGCTAGCAACTTGTACGTTGCAAATTTGGAATCTACATGAAATTCTCTATAATATACATCAGCACTAACATTTATATACAGGCTGTTCCAAAAGTAACAGCCAGTTAAAAGTACACTTAATTTAAAATAAATTTTATTATAAACGATAAATTTTTGTCTAGCTCATTTTCTTTATTTTTGCCTGTAGCTTCTAAACGGTTAAAGCTAGCAACTTGCACGTTGCAAATTTGGAATGTACATGAAATTCTCTATAATATACATCAGCACTAACATTTATATATAGGCTGTTCCAAAAGTTACAGCCAGTTAAAAGTACACTTAATTTAGAATAAATTTTATTATAAACGATAAATTTTTGTCTAGCTCATTTTCTTTATTTTTGCCTGTAGCTTCTAAACGGTTAAAGCTAGCAACTTGCATGTTGCAAATTTGGAATGTACATGAAATTCTCTATAATATACCTCAGCACTAACATTTATATACAGGCTGTTCCAAAAGTTACAGGCAGTTAAACGTACACTTATTTTTGAATAATTTTTATTATAAACGATAAATTTTTGGTTAGCTCATTTTCTTTATTTTTGCCTGTAGCTTCTAAACGGTTAAAGCTAGCAACTTGCACGTTGCAAATTTGGAATGTACATGAAATTCTCTATAATATACATCAGCACTAACATTTATATATAGGCTGTTCCAAAAGTTACAGGCAGTTAAACGTACACTTATTTTTGAATAATTTTTATTATAAACGATAAATTTTTGTCTAGCTCATTTTCTTTATTTTTGCCTGTAGCTTCTAAACGGTTATAGCTAGCAACTTGTACGTTGCAAATTTGGAATCTACATGAAATTCTCTATAATATACATCAGCACTAACATTTATATATAGGCTGTTCCAAAAGTTACAGGCAGTTAAACGTACACTTATTTTTGAATAATTTTTATTATAAACGATAAATTTTTGTCTAGCTCATTTTCTTTATTTTTGCCTGTAGCTTCTAAACGGTTATAGCTAGCAACTTGTACGTTGCAAATTTGGAATCTACATGAAATTCTCTATAATATACATCAGCACTAACATTTATATACAGCCTGTTCCAAAAGTAACAGCCAGTTAAAAGTACACTTAATTTAGAATAAATTTTATTATAAACGATACATTTTTGTCTAGCTCATTTTCTTTATTTTTGCCTGTAGCTTCTAAACGGTTAAAGCTAGCAACTTGCATGTTGCAAATTTGGAATGTACATGAAATTCTCTATAATATACCTCAGCACTAACATTTATATACAGGCTGTTCCAAAAGTTACAGGCAGTTAAATGTACACTTATTTTTGAATAAATTTTATTATAAACGATAAATTTTTGTCTAGCTCATTTTCTTTATTTTTGCCTGTAGCTTCTAAACGGTTAAAGCTAGCAACTTGCACGTTGCAAATTTGGAATGTACATGAAATTCTCTATAATATACATCAGCACTAACATTTATATATAGGCTGTTCCAAAAGTTACAGCCAGTTAAAAGTACACTTAATTTAGAATAAATTTTATTATAAACGATAAATTTTTGTCTAGCTCATTTTCTTTATTTTTGCCTGTAGCTTCTAAACGGTTAAAGCTAGCAACTTGCATGTTGCAAATTTGGAATGTACATGAAATTCTCTATAATATACCTCAGCACTAACATTTATATACAGGCTGTTCCAAAAGTAACAGCCAGTTAAAAGTACACTTAATTTAAAATAAATTTTATTATAAACGATAAATTTTTGTCTAGCTCATTTTCTTTATTTTTGCCTGTAGCTTCTAAACGGTTAAAGCTAGCAACTTGCATGTTGCAAATTTGGAATGTACATGAAATTCTCTATAATATACCTCAGCACTAACATTTATATACAGGCTGTTCCAAAAGTTACAGGCAGTTAAATGTACACTTATTTTTGAATAAATTTTATTATAAACGATAAATTTTTGTGTAGCTCATTTTCTGTATTTTTGCCTGTAGCTTCTAAACGGTTAAAGCTAGCAACTTGTTCTTTGCAAATTTGGAATCTACATGAAATTCTCTATAATATACATCAGCACTAACATTTATATACAGGCTGTTCCAAAAGTTACAGGCAGTTAAACGTACACTTATTTTTGAATAATTTTTATTATAAACGATAAATTTTTGTTTAGCTCATTTTCTGTATTTTTGCCTGTAGCTTCTAAACGGTTATAGCTAGCAACTTGTACGTTGCAAATTTGGAATCTACATGAAATTCTCTATAATATACATCAGCACTAACATTTATATACAGGCTGTTCCAAAAGTTACAGGCAGTTAAACGTACACTTATTTTTGAATAATTTTTATTATAAACGATAAATTTTTGTTTAGCTCATTTTCTGTATTTTTGCCTGTAGCTTCTAAACGGTTATAGCTAGCAACTTGTACGTTGCAAATTTGGAATCTACATGAAATTCTCTATAATATACATCAGCACTAACATTTATATACAGGCTGTTCCAAAAGTAACAGCCAGTTAAAAGTACACTTAATTTAAAATAAATTTTATTATAAACGATTTTTGTCTAGCTCATTTTCTTTATTTTTGCCTGTAGCTTCTAAACGGTTAAAGCTAGCAACTTGCATGTTGCAAATTTGGAATGTACATGAAATTCTCTATAATATACCTCAGCACTAACATTTATATACAGGCTGTTCCAAAAGTTACAGGCAGTTAAATGTACACTTATTTTTGAATAAATTTTATTATAAACGATAAATTTTTGTGTAGCTCATTTTCTGTATTTTTGCCTGTAGCTTCTAAACGGTTAAAGCTAGCAACTTGTTCTTTGCAAATTTGGAATCTACATGAAATTCTCTATAATATACATCAGCACTAACATTTATATACAGGCTGTTCCAAAAGTTACAGGCAGTTAAACGTACACTTATTTTTGAATAATTTTTATTATAAACGATAAATTTTTGTTTAGCTCATTTTCTGTATTTTTGCCTGTAGCTTCTAAACGGTTATAGCTAGCAACTTGTACGTTGCAAATTTGGAATCTACATGAAATTCTCTATAATATACATCAGTACTAACATTTATATACAGGCTGTTCCAAAAGTTACAGGCAGTTAAACGTACACTTATTTTTGAATAATTTTTATTATAAACGATAAATTTTTGTTTAGCTCATTTTCTGTATTTTTGCCTGTAGCTTCTAAACGGTTATAGCTAGCAACTTGTACGTTGCAAATTTGGAATCTACATGAAATTCTCTATAATATACATCAGCACTAACATTTATATACAGGCTGTTCCAAAAGTAACAGCCAGTTAAAAGTACACTTAATTTAAAATAAATTTTATTATAAACGATAAATTTTTGTCTAGCTCATTTTCTTTATTTTTGCCTGTAGCTTCTAAACGGTTAAAGCTAGCAACTTGCATGTTGCAAATTTGGAATGTACATGAAATTCTCTATAATATACATCAGCACTAACATTTATGTACTGGCTGTTCCAAAAGTAACAGCCAGTTAAAAGTACACTTAATTTAAAATAAATTTTATTATAAACGATAAATTTTTGTCTAGCTCATTTTCTTTATTTTTGCCTGTAGCTTCTAAACGGTTATAGCTAGCAACTTGTACGTTGCAAATTTGGAATCTACATGAAATTCTCTATAATATACATCAGCACTAACATTTATATACAGGCTGTTCCAAAAGTTACAGGCAGTTAAACGTACACTTATTTTTGAATAATTTTTATTATAAACGATAAATTTTTGTTTAGCTCATTTTCTGTATTTTTGCCTGTAGCTTCTAAACGGTTATAGCTAGCAACTTGTACGTTGCAAATTTGGAATCTACATGAAATTCTCTATTATATACATCAGCACTAATATTTATATACAGGCTGTTCCAAAAGTAACAGCCAGTTAAAAGTACACTTAATTTAAAATAAATTTTATTATAAACGATAAATTTTTGTCTAGCTCATTTTCTTTATTTTTGCCTGTAGCTTCTAAACGGTTAAAGCTAGCAACTTGCATGTTGCAAATTTGGAATGTACATGAAATTCTCTATAATATACATCAGCACTAACATTTATATACAGGCTGTTCCAAAAGTAACAGCCAGTTAAAAGTACACTTAATTTAAAATAAATTTTATTATAAACGATAAATTTTTGTCTAGCTCATTTTCTTTATTTTTGCCTGTAGCTTCTAAACGGTTATAGCTAGCAACTTGTACGTTGCAAATTTGGAATCTACATGAAATTCTCTATAATATACATCAGCACTAACATTTATATACAGGCTGTTCCAAAAGTTACAGGCAGTTAAACGTACACTTAATTTAGAATAAATTTTATTATAAACGATAAATTTTTGTCTAGCTCATTTTCTTTATTTTTGCCTGTAGCTTCTAAACGGTTAAAGCTAGCAACTTGCATGTTGCAAATTTGGAATGTACATGAAATTCTCTATAATATACCTCAGCACTAACATTTATATACAGGCTGTTCCAAAAGTTACAGGCAGTTAAATGTACACTTATTTTTGAATAAATTTTTTTATAAACGATAAATTTTTGTGTAGCTCATTTTCTGTATTTTTGCCTGTAGCTTCTAAACGGTTAAAGCTAGCAACTTGTTCTTTGCAAATTTGGAATCTACATGAAATTCTCTATAATATACATCAGCACTAACATTTATATACAGGCTGTTCCAAAAGTTACAGGCAGTTAAACGTACACTTATTTTTGAATAATTTTTATTATAAACGATAAATTTTTGTTTAGCTCATTTTCTGTATTTTTGCCTGTAGCTTCTAAACGGTTATAGCTAGCAACTTGTACGTTGCAAATTTGGAATCTACATGAAATTCTCTATAATATACCTCAGCACTAACATTTATATACAGGCTGTTCCAAAAGTAACAGCCAGTTAAAAGTACACTTAATTTAAAATAAATTTTATTATAAACGATAAATTTTTGTCTAGCTCATTTTCTTTATTTTTGCCTGTAGCTTCTAAACGGTTATAGCTAGCAACTTGTACGTTGCAAATTTGGAATCTACATGAAATTCTCTATAATATACATCAGCACTAACATTTATATACAGGCTGTTCCAAAAGTTACAGGCAGTTAAACGTACACTTATTTTTGAATAATTTTTATTATAAACGATAAATTTTTGTTTAGCTCATTTTCTGTATTTTTGCCTGTAGCTTCTAAACGGTTATAGCTAGCAACTTGTACGTTGCAAATTTGGAATCTACATGAAATTCTCTATAATATACATCCGCACTAACATTTATATATAGGCTGTTCCAAAAGTTACAGCCAGTTAAAAGTACACTTAATTTAGAATAAATTTTATTATAAACGATAAATTTTTGTCTAGCTCATTTTCTTTATTTTTGCCTGTAGCTTCTAAACGGTTAAAGCTAGCAACTTGCATGTTGCAAATTTGGAATGTACATGAAATTCTCTATAATATACCTCAGCACTAACATTTATATACAGGCTGTTCCAGAAGTTACAGGCAGTTAAATGTACACTTATTTTTGTATAAATTTTATTATAAACGATAAATTTTTGTGTAGCTCATTTTCTGTATTTTTGCCTGTAGCTTCTAAACGGTTAAAGCTAGCAACTTGTTCTTTGCAAATTTGGAATCTACATGAAATTCTCTATAATATACATCAGCACTAACATTTATATACAGGCTGTTCCAAAAGTTACAGGCAGTTAAACGTACACTTATTTTTGAATAATTTTTATTATAAACGATAAATTTTTGTCTAGCTCATTTTCTTTATTTTTGCCTGTAGCTTCTAAACGGTTAAAGCTAGCAACTTGCATGTTGCAAATTTGGAATGTACATGAAATTCTCTATAATATACATCAGCACTAACATTTATATACAGGCTGTTCCAATAGTTACAGGCAGTTAAAAGTACACTTAATTTAGAATAAATTTTATTATAAACGATAAATTTTTGTCTAGTTCATTTTCTTTATTTTTGCCTGTAGCTTCTAAACGGTTAAATCTAGCAACTTGCACGTTGCAAATTTGGAATGTACATGAAATTCTCTATAATATACCTCAGCACTAATATTTATATACAGGCTGTTCCAATAGTTACAGGCAGTTAAAAGTATACTTATTTTTGAATAATTTTTATTATAAACGATGAATTTTTGTTTAGCTCATTTTCTGTATTTTTGCCTGTAGCTTCTAAACGGTGAAAGCTAGCAACTTGTTCTTTGCAAATTTGGAATCCACATGAAATTCTCTATTATATGCATCAGCACTAACATTTATATACAGGCTGTTCCAAAAGTTACAGGCAGTTAAAAGTATACTTATGAATTTTTGTTTAGCTCATTTTCTCTATTTTTGCCTGTAGCTTCTAAACGGTTAAAGCTAGCACTTTGTACGTTGCAAATTTGGAATCTACAAGAAATTCTCTATACACATCAGCACTAACATTTATATTCAGACTGTTCCAAAAGTAACAGGCAGTTAAATGTGCACTTAATTTAGAATACATTTTATTATAAACGATAAATTTTTGTCTAGCTCATTTTCTCTATTTTTGCCTGTAGCTTCTAAACAAATTTTACTGCGTGCACAATGTTAAATAATAATAATAAATTAATGTAACAATTTACTTAATAATAATAATAATAATAATTCAAGTGAAAGTATATTTTTAAAACATAATTTTTGCAAGAAATTTTGTACATGTAATTTATACATATAAATTACATGTATATGTACGTGACGGAAGGTAATGTATTGTCACCTAAGGTGATGTAACTTTCTTACGATATTATTGGAGTTTTCCACATCCACATCAGTTTCTTAGAAACAAGTTAAAATACAAATTTTTCTCTTGGAACTATCGCTATATAGGAAAAAGGAAAAATACGTATCTTCTATTATTTCGAAAGTGCAAATCAAATTTTCAATATTAAATTTAAATTGTTGCTCTCATATGTAAATTAAGAATCCATATCACACAAATGCAAATTATTTAATAAAATATTCAGACCAACGCTTCTATTTTCACACTAAAAAATTCGGTAGCTAATTGTTAAGCATGTAAAGTACTCTTCCTTACTTGATGACCAAGTTAAAAAACTGAAGCATGTTAGTGTTCCGTTCAGCAGGTTCCGGAGTCCATAGCAAAAAGAAAATGAAACTCAAAAACGAGTTTGTTGTTGCAATTTTGATAACCCAATTCTTCAGTGATCTTTTGCGATTTTTTTCGGCTCAACAGGTTGATAATATATACATATTTACTACAATTTACAGTTATTTTACAACTTCGGTGTTATTTTCAAATTATATATTCTAGCATCTAGCAGATGTTTTAAAAAATTTAAATAAATTTAGTGTAATATGATTTATGAATAGGATAGTTTATTTTGCATATACTAAATTATCCAATCTGAGGTCACGTGGACAAAATGATCTAAGTACTTTCTTATGGAGTTAATCAATAATTAATAATTTCAAAAATTGACGCGGGAACGTAGCGATCGCATTAAAATGTCCCCATTATTAATCGGTCCTATTAACACACTTGATAGTTACATAACTATGCACGTTCTGCAATAATAATCTTCTAAATGCGATTTTTTTTTGTAGTTTGTCTATGTATATGTTTATAACAGAATCATCCACGCAAAACATCGACTCTTTAATGCGTTAAAGCGGCTCAAGTTCTGTAACAATGTTATTTTATTATCGAAGTAAAATGACGACGGTCGCACTAGAATTACTGAGAATAAGGCAAATATATTTTTTAAAATTTTATTTTAAATATGGTCAAAGTAGTTCGATACAACAATAATACTGTAACGTTTTTATTTATTTGGGTGAAGTGTAAATATTAGACAATTAATTAAGTTAATTAAACTATAATGAAAATGCCTATTACTAATATTAAACAATTATTTAAAAAAAACGAATTAACACTAAAACCATAATTAACTAGATAACACAAACACTATTTATTTATTTAACCACTTAACACTACTATTTATTTCCACGATATTACTAATTATTTATTTCCACTATTTGTGTCACTATTTATTTATATCACCTTCAACTATCCCCCTACCGACCTCCACAGCGTCTATATAGTCAACTGACTCAACAGCGTCTGTATATTCAACTGCTCGGACAGAAGTCACACCTTTCATCTCACTGTCTGTCTATTTATGTAACTAACTTTCTCCTTCCACAGCTTCACTATCACCGACTGTCCGTATGCCACAAATCTTCATCACCACTACTGCCGAGTATCTATTCCAACTCGCTGTTACTGTCCTTGTATACCTAGCTTCACAATATTCGTCAACCCTACCGAGTATTCGCTTCCACAGCTATCCCAATATACCAGTAACTTCCAGACTCGCCGATAATGTCCTGTCCTAGTACACTATAACTTCTCAATATTCGTCAATACTATCGAGTATTAACATCCACAGCTAACCCAGTATACCAGTAACTTCCAGAGTACCTACTCCACTCGACACTTTACTGCATACGCTCACTACGATACTGCCGTGCTTCTCAAACTCACTAACACTCTATGTGAATATCTTTATGTCTCTGAATGTAACTAACTAACCCCCGAGCATAGCTGCGCCCCTTTTATACAGCTGCCATTAACTTCCAGAGAGCTCTAGAATGTTCGACCGCATAATAACAATGAACACAAAAGGTTCAGGCGACCGGAAGTAATTAAACACGTCGTGGCTTGTTTGTTTACGTAGCTCGGCTGCTAGCGCGATTGCGTCATCGCTATAAATAGACACGGTATTTAGGCACTTACATAATTGACATCACACGCAAGAGCCAGATAGAAGATCTTAATTCAAAACAACCTCTACCCCCCTCTCCCTCGTTGTCTTACGTCCCGCCCCTTAGTACTGTACATGTCATTCTGTCTGCATTTAATTTTCTATTCTGATTTTTTTGTTCGTCGTGTTCCTAAAAAATAAGTTTAAAGCGTGCCTGGGGCAACTTTTCCGTAAATTTTCATCATGGTTAGACAAACAGACCATTGCTTTGTCCTGATCTTAGTCTATCTCTCTATTTAGGGCTTGTATACAGCTGTCGCCGTTTACCCTTCAACCGGACTCATCGAGCCGCAGTGTTTTACCATTGCCATACTGCCGGTTGAATTTCAGCCATTGCTACATTTATTTAAGATGTATAAGTGGTCAGCTTATAGCATCCGAGTGTGATAAATACAAGTAGCTGTATTTATTTTTTTACGACAAATCACACATTGTCGGTCGACGGGAATCGAACGCACGGAACATGGTTCGGGTGACGTCACTGCGAGTTACGAGATGTGCGCTAGCCCGCTCAGCCACCAAGCCGACCCTGATCTTAGTACATATCATTAATAAATATTGGTAAAGGTGGCAAATACATTAAATTTATTCTCTTTTCTAAAATGTTCTGTGATCTGGCAAATTAATTTTTGTAGGTACATGAAAGGGGAAAACATGCAGCTTCACATCCCTTCAAACAATATAACTTTCAATTATAAGGCATTTGATCTTGAATGAAAAAAAAATTCTGGATACTTTGTCTCACCATGTATAGCTAGCTCACTCCCTGTTCGAAAATTTTTAAAGTAGCTCAACACATTGAAAAGTTTGGCAATCCCTACTCTACTCCATAAAAATAGACAAAAGTAGCACGTTGATTTAAAATGTGCAAATTTTGTTTTCTACGGTCACGGCCTATCTGATTTTCTTGCAATAATTGCAATCGCTCGTCTTTTATTCCATGGATAGGGTGATTATAAAACACCCTCATCCCACATAACACTGATGTGCAAAAAGCGTGGTAGTATTATTAATTTTTTTCCTAGTGCCATCTTCCGTATTCTGCTATGCGATAAATGGATCAAATCCTAACAGTTCCGCAGTAGTAGGCTTAGTTCACCGCAGAAGGTAATACAACCGTCACTTGTCTTCAAGCCTGCAATATAAGACTTTACGCGGAAGACGATTCGCCAGTTTTCCCGCGACGTTCAAGTGTTCAAAGAAACAACACCTTTATTTTGTTTTGTTTTATAAGTGGGTGATTATGGTGTCTTATAAAAGTTTTCGTGAGTTTTGTTACCAAATGCTAGGGTGATATTTTCACTGAAGAGCGGTTTACATTTTTATAACCAACGGTAAGAATAATTTATAATTATATATTGTTTACGCAAAAGTGGCCTATTCATTTTAGACAATAATCCTTTAAATAAATGTTGTAGAGAATTAAATTCTGCTTTCAATTCAATAATATCATTGACTGGTAGCAAACAATTGATTAAGGGTGATTAGCGAACAGATGACTAGCAGTGTTTTATCTCTGTCAATTGTTTATGGATTATTTTAGAGAAAAATACTTGAAATAATTGTACGAATTTTATTTATAAAAGTTAAAACTGAAAATTTATTGTTCATAAAATTTTGACTCCTTGTATTTTGGTAGCAAATAAGTTAATATTACGGAGAGGCGAAGCTTCGAGGTGAGATACAGCGCGAGGCTGTGATGAAATTCCCACCGAGATATGTATACTATTTTATTCACAATCATACTCTTTTAAAAAAAATATTTTTCAAAATAAATTAATTTTGTTAATATTTTTTGACATTAAAATTTGTTTAGCATACTTTATTATAGGGATCTATGACAACCCTTGTATAAACATTTCCAATCCGTGGGGTGAAAATGAAATCCGTTTTTTCCAAGATAATTGGTACGTTCTATCGGTGTCAGAAATCTTCCTACTTCTTCTAGCAGAACCTCAATGATTGTTCTTTTGCGTCAAAAAATCTGAATATTCCTACGAATCATTCCAACTTCAGAGCTGGAAGCGCTGGTAGGAAGATATATAGAGTGGAGATAAATTCAAAATTTTACTAGCCGACTGTCGCGCATACCTTTCTGTTACATTTGTGAATGTTCAGATTAGACTGCTCAACAAAAATACCTCCTTTACGTTTTTATTATTTAATATATTTTTATATAATTATAATCTCTGTAATATTTGCATAACTACATTTTGAAGATTCAAAATAAATATACAAAGTTGTCTTTAGTTGTTAATTAACAATAACACATAACCACTGCCACTTTTCTATCGCATTTATTTTTTACTTGACAGTTATTTGCTACTGAGCGTTCTATTGCTTTAAGAATATTCTTATTCTAGTAGGAATATTTCTGACACCGATAGATCGTACCTATTGTCATTACAGTTAAGAATGACGTATTTCCCAACTTCTAAAAGGTTAGGAATCGACATTACTATAATGATTGTGAATAAAAGTATTATACAAACAAGACTTTAACACAATAAATTCACATCGAAATTAGTAGACTGTTACATTTATAATTACTTAGAATATAAATTTGCGAGTAACTCAATGCAATTAAATGTTGACTTTAAAATAATTAATTTGTTAAGCGATGAAAAAAGTATTGAAAGTATAAAAACTGTAGGTATATTTTATTTGTTATAGTAGGTATCATAATTTTATTTTTGATAAGTTGAACTGCTGCCACCAAATTTTACATTATTTTTATCTTAATATCTGTGGCATAATGCAAGGTCAATCAATGTCAGTTTTTGATTGAAATGACAAAATGAGATTGTTGTATAATCGGTATATTTTTATGTAAAAACAACCAAAGTCTAAGAGTAAATGAACCTATAGGAATCGGCATTCATTGAACCAATATCGTATCTTAAAGCAGAAAAATACTTATTGTAATAATAACCAATGTAGACATATCAGTAAGATCTTGAAAGACATTTTTGTAATCAACATTAATTCCGAATAATATCGTCGATATTACATACACTGAAACACTGAAAGTTTCTTGTTGATTTTAAATGTACCATTGGTTGTTCTACTACAGAAATATTTCTTCACATAGTTTTGCTAAAAGAAAGTTATTCAAAATGAAACTGTAAGTATTAATTATACTACAGGAAACAAACTGACACTATTTAAATCAATTTTTGAATTCTTTTTTTTTTTTCGTCGCGTGAAGGAAACTTTATGTAACAAAATCGGGTAAAATGCAATAAATTAGGTTATTGTTCTCGTTAATTACATGTTGCTAATGAACATGTAATATGTAATTCACTTTTTAATTGGGAGCAACAAGTAGTGAAATTTTTTAGTACATTTACAATGTTTTACATAAAATAAAGTAGGTTGGAATACATCGATTCTTGTAAGTGTTATCTATATTAAAAATCGTAATCTACCATTTTTTTAAATGAAACATCGTCTGAATTAAAAGCGATCTATATTGCTCGAAAATCTTAATAATTGTTATTCGCTAAGCCATAATATTTTTAAAAAATAATCTATGATGTAGGTTTTAATTTCATTTTGTTTTCAACAGTGGAATTTATTATATTTTAACACTTAAAAATATATAAATATGTTTCAAATAACTTTCAAGGTCAATAATTGGAAATACGTATGTATCATCACGACATATTACCGAAGTCTGTATACAAAGCAGATTGGCACACCCAGCAATGGGTAATATGCCGTGATGATATATTTATTTTATTTATTTATTTACATATTACCCATTGCTGGGTGTGCCAATCTTCTTCATACACAGAATTCGGTAGTGATGACATATTTGTATCGTGCGGGCGTTTACCTCACGGGCACCCATTACTGCCTTGGAGAGAGCAACACAGGGGTCACTTTTGTGCCATTTAAAATTCGAAATATTTCTTTTGCCGTCGGTCGGAAGTCGAAATAGACCCCAGTTCCCCAAATTCGCGACCAGACACTTAGGAACGCGGCCACGAGACCCCATATTTATTGGAAATATGAATGGATAATAAACAATTTAATAAAATAATAAAAAACTATGTACACAAATATTATAGTCCAAATTTGGATTGCCACTGTCACCATATCATTCTTCATTTTTTTCATTTCCATACACATATGGTTTATAACTACCTAAGTAACACTGACCGGATGGTCGACCAAAAAGTGACGTCGATTTTAAATAAATAAATATATCATCACGGCATATTACCCATTGCTGGGTGTGCTAATCTGCTTTGTACACAGAATTCGGTAATGATGATGACATATTTATACTGTGCGGGCGTTTACCAGGCGTCACCTCACGGGCACTCTTTGCTGGCGTGGAGAGTGCACCACAGGGGTTAATTTTGTGCCATTTAAATTTTGAAATATTTGGCGTCGGTCGGGATCAAACCCATTTCCCCAGATTCGCGTCCAGACACTCAGGCACGCGACCACGAGACCCCATTTTAGGTTGAATTTAAGCCATATACGGTCATCTAATTTGACGTGTATGCGACGTCACTGTGACGTTGATTTTTTGTCTTTATGTGGTCATAATTGGGTCTATTTAAACCTTTTTCAAACGTCTAATTTGACGTCTTTGCTACGATTACTTTTACTTTATTTTATTTATGTAGGTATATATTATTTTTACGCCTTAAAATGACGTCGCTTAGCTCCACGCTGAAACGTCTTCAGGACGACTATATAACCTAAATTAGGACGTCACAATGACGTCGATTTTAGGTCAATTAAAAACTAATAACTTATCTTAAACTTTGATAGTCCTTAACATAGGTTTAATATAAATGTCCAATTGAATTGTTACTAAAATTGGTGGAACACCCCATTCCGCTTTTGCCCTTATTAATACATTTGATAATTAAATAACTATTAATTCGTTCTAATCATTAAAGTGGTAAAAAGTAACAAGAATTTCAATAGATAAAGTGTACTTTATAATTAGATGTCGGAAAAAGCCTAGGAAATAAATCAAAAGTTTGTTTTATTTATTGAAAAGAAAATACTCCAAGAAAATTTATTACTGATATTACCAATAAATTTTTCTATTTTTACAAAACAAAATCTATTAGTTGAGCAACTTTCCTGTTACATAATGAAAGTGTAATAAAACTAATAATAAAAGTTTATAGAAATTCTTAAGATTAATTAATTAGACATATAAGTATAGGTATATATTTTCCGGCTCACTGATTTATGAGTAAAATAAGAAAATACGGACCTGGAGTTAATGAAATAAACATACGTACTCTTGTCACAGATACATCAAATTAAATTCCCACTTGTTAAGTTGTATCTTTTACTTGAACATGCGTCAATTACATTTTGCAGAGAATGTACTCTGATGCACAAAAGTATTGTTATTTAAATTTTCCAAATTAAATACAATACAATACAGGGTGTTACACCCGAAAATGGTAGTTAGAACTCATTAAAACAAACGATTTTTCTTATTTCCAATTTGAAAAAAACATGTTTACGACCAATGTTTTAGTAGATAGTTAAAGGATTTTATAAATATTATAACTTTTGAAAATCGACGGAAAAAATAAAAAAATCTGTGAATGCAAATGTTTTACACGGCCTAAAAGTAATTTGGAAAGAATTTTTTTAAAATAGCCCTTAAAATAAGGGAGATATTACGATTTTTCGAAAAATAAAAAAACTCCTTTAACTACGAAACGGGACACCAAATAAAAAAAATCTTCCCGCCATTAGATTTTTATTAATTTAAATATACATACTTAAATATGTACTTATGCTGGAATCTGTATTAAGTTCCATTCCATATAACTATGGTTCTATTTACTATTTTCTTTTTAAAACGTAATTTGAAATGATTAGTTCTTTGACAGACATTTATCTGTCAGTTACATAAATTTGAAATATGAACTGTGTGTATGTGTATCCACTGAGTCGTGTTTGTTTAAAGTCTAGGCTCTGGGATTTAAATTACAGATAAATCTATATAAAATATGTAGAAAAAGTATTAATGCAAATCTGTAGAAAATTTCGTAATCTTTAATTTTTATAATACATAACATAACAGAAAAACTATTCTGAGCTTCAAGTAAAGTGCCATTTTCGATTATCCGGTCCAAAATCTAATAAATTGATCTGTCACAACACTGTTGTCTAATAAATATCTATTTAAATACTCAATATACCAAACCCATGGAACAACCCTAGCATGTTGTCGTATCCGGCGTCTCGTAAGATAAGATAAGATTTTTGATTTGATTCACGCGGAACGTTGGTTAAAAATTTCACCTGTTTTAATAAATATTATGAAACTAAAAAATAGTATAGATTGTATTTAAATTTACAAAGTTGATGTCACTTCCGGTTATACCGGAAGTTCCATAATTATAATTTTCACACAATTCAATAATCAATATGTATATCTGCAATAATAACCGAGAGAAAGTGTGTATTCACTTTTTCGTAAAAAATATCGAATATCTCGAAAAAGAAAAGAGATATTGACCTGTGGTTTTAAAATCTTAAATCTACATCCTTCAAACTAATTAAAAACAAATTTTCAGAATTTTTAATTTTTTAAAAATTTCGACCCTTTTTAAACCAAACCACCCTCATACCCAAAAATTGGTGTGCGGTACACCTTCAACGACCTCACCAGTAAATTCCTCGTACCAAAAACCATAAGTATACCAATTTTCATCAAAATATTCCAACGGATACATTTATTATTACACATTCTTTAAAATCGTCAAAAACTGAAAAAATCGCAAGGGGTACACCTTAGATTTTTGCGATTTTTGGCCATTTTCAGACTTTTCCTTCTGGAGATTGTAATAGTTGTTCAAAAATTATGAAAATTGGTATGCTTATGTAATTTTGCTCGTAGAATCTGATGGTGATATCGCCAGCGGTGTATAATTGACCATTTTTGGGATATGACCCAAAAATGGGCATTTTTGAGCAAAGTTTTGAGGACGAATATCTCGGACACGAAAAGAGATATCGACCTGTGGTTTTAAAATCTTAAATCTACACCCTTCAAACTACTTAAATACAAATTTTCAGAATTTTTAATTTTTTAAAAATTTCCACCCTTTTTTAAACCACACCATCCTCATACCCAAAAATGGGTGTGCGGTACACCTTCAACGACCTTACTAGTAAATTCCCCGTACCAAAAAACATAAGTATAACAAATTTTTAACAAAATATTCCAACGGATGCATTAATTATTAAACATTCTTTAAAATCGTCAAAAACCGAAAAAATCGCAAGGGGTACACCTTAGATTTTTTGCGATTTTTGGCCATTTTCAGACTTTTCCTTCTGGAGATTGTAATAGTTGTTCAAAAATTATGAAAATTGGTATGCTTATGTAATTTTGCTCGTAGAATCTGATGGTGATATCGCCAGCGGTGTATAATTGACCATTTTTGGGATATGACCCAAAAATGGGCATTTTTGAGCAAAGTTTTGAGGACGAATATCTCGGACACGAAAAGAGATATCGACCTGTGGTTTTAAAATCTTAAATCTACGCCCCTCAAACTACTTAAATACAAATTTTCAGAAATTTTAATTTTTAAAAAATTTCGACTCTTTTTTAAATCACGCCATCATCATACCCAAATATCTGATGTGGCCAACACCAAACCTACCGCTATGTAATTTTTATTAATTTAAATATACATACTTACATCTTCCCCTTTAAGTAAATGGAAAACCGTCCAAAAAATTACATAGCTTTTACTCACTTTCCCGTTTAGAACATGCACCGTTCGTGCTCTTATGAAGCGTGACTTTCTTACTAATTTTATTTTTTACTTTTTGTCATTTTAAAGTTTGTCTAAAGCCGGCCCTAGTCGCAAGTCATATAGATGATATCTATAGAATGGTAAAAATTATAATAGATGTTATTTATGTGGAACAATAAAGAGAAACTGATTAGCTATGAAATTACTTTCGATTTTATCCTGACCTCTGACTTGCTATTATTTATTAGACATCAAACCAGTTTTTTTAAAAGACAATTAACACTGGATCTTTTAGTAAATTTTTATAAAAAACACGATGCAATGACTATGGTTTTACAAAGTATATAATTGATGCAGTAAAGGTGCTAAACATAAAACAACTTTTTGTAAAAAAGCTGGTAATAAGTCTGCAAGTTAAACTCTATTTATTTATTTGCAATCTTCACCGTTATGCTACGAATGTAACTTTGATCTAATTACGAGTAATTTAAAGATTTCAAATTAGAATTAATAAAAACTAAACAACCATTAGTTATGCTAGCACTTGCAGCTAACTATTTGTTGCATCATTATTTATTACATGCTAAGTACAGATTTTTCCAAAAAAAATCTGATGTGGCCAGCACATAACCTCTCGCCAGATATTTTATCTGGTTGTACGCATAAAACAAAAAATATTTTTAAATACAAATACATATATTCATGTTTCAGTACAAAATAATTCTCACATATATTTGCAAAATCTATGGGATATTTTAATATATCCTGAAATTTTCTTTTTCTACTTTCCTTTTCTTTTTCTTTATATTCATTTTTTCGCAAATTCCTTTTATATTCTTTTTTACGTATATAGGGCGCGAGCAGACACGTGACTTGGGCGTCCTTGACGTACTTGGAATCAGCTGTTTTGTGTGCGCATGTCGTTTTGACAAGAACAATGTCACTTTGACAGGACCAATGTTTCGACTTATTTTGACTTTGAACTGCTAAAATTTTATTAATGTACAATTTTCAGACAGTAAAACACATGAAATTAAAAATAATAACTTCTCAACAGTTCAAAATTAAAATAAGTCAAAACAATAGTCTTGTCAAAGTGACATTGTTCTCGTCAAAATGACAAGCGCACACAAATCAGCTGATTCCTAGCACGTCAAGGACGCTCGAGTCACGTGTCTGCCCGCGCCCTATTCTTTTGCGTTGTTGACATTTTTTTATTTTCATAATCTTCATAATGATGTACAAATATTTTTGACAGTGACATTTATGTGTCAATTACAAACATTTGAATATCTTGCCTTGAAGTAGTTTGATCTGAGATTTATTACATCAAACTATTTTATATGCATTTCTTTATCTCTGAATCTATAGAAGATATAATAATGAAAATATATTTATCAAATAAAAAATTTAACGTTCTTTAATGTAAGTATTTACATAAATTTTCGATAAATAATATTTACATGATTTTTTTCTTGTAACTAATACTTCCGGTTGTCCAATTGTTACCAAAATTTAATCAACTGTTCCCATTATTGTTAGATTGAGGAATCCGTAGTTAAAAATGTCTTAAGTCTTATAGTATTTGAGAAATCGTGGATCCAACATCCATATATACAAACACACACACATCCACATACGGACATCATCGTACAAATGTTATAATCGGATTCTAGGGACCTTAAAACGTGCTTATTCACTAAAATCTGGATATGCGATTTTTAGCACGAATACAATACCTCTCTTAGCGAGAGGTAAAAATTGTTTAAGTAAATTTTGAAATATTTCAAATAAATACGGCATACTTATTAAAGCAACTTAAAGTGTGGAATTTAGCGATAATAATATTGATCACGTATGTAGCTAGGAAAGTTTTGTTTCCATAACAAATGCAGAGCATTTCACCTATGGTGCGAACGTGGACATGAATTGATATTAGTTAATTGTTGTGTCCACTGGGTCATGAATTTAAGCCAAGACACACTTCGAATACATTATACTGGACATTGACATTGTTTTGATTATTAATTGATTCTGGTAATGCAAGAAAATAAACACGAGGTATCGTAAGGAACTTTAGTGGATATCCTTCATTCGAACGAATACGTCCTGTACTCGGTCCTGTAATTTGGGCAGAAAACGATGGTGAAAAATTACCTTGCTCAGAACAATGTCACCACTTTGGAACACCCCTCCTATTCTCCTAACCTTGCACCAGCCGATTTATAATTGTACACACAGGTAAAAATGAAATTGAAGGGACAAATAAATAAATAAATAAAATAAATAAATCATCACGGCTTATTACCCATTGCTGGGTGTGCCAATTTGCTTTGTACAGATATCGATAATGATGAAATATTTGCACCATACGGGCGTTTACTAGACGTCACTTCACGGGTACTCATTGCTGGCGTGGAGAGTACACCACAGTGGTCAATATTGTACCATTTAAAATTCGAAATATTTGACGTCGGCCGGAACCGAATCCGATCCCGGTTCCCCATATTCACGACCAAACATTCATTTCATCTAAACGTATAAGTAAAACTAAGACTGTCGGTGAAAATCCGGTGAAAAAATTTAAGTGAGTTATCGTCCCCCGACATTTGAAATTAAAGATGTGACGTCACGAAACTGTTTTCTTCGTGGAGCTAAATGTTCTTGAAATATATGCTATTTCTAAATTATATTTATAAAAAATAAATTAATATTATTATACTGTACAAGTCTACACGATTTATAATTGGAAGTGTATTTAAATTATTAAGTTTAATGCAAAATATGTATATTCAAATAAAAACTGATTGAGAATTGCAATACTGGACTGATAACCACGCCTCCGCTATTTGAATTTTCTACTTTCATTGGTAATAGGCTCCTCCCCTTAACTGGGTATTCGTTATATATTTATAGGCCGCCTTTGAGTCACCAATCAAAATAATATATATGGAATTCATATGAGTGACTAGCTGCTATAACAAAAACCCCTTTATTTCCGAAGTATTTCAATTATATCGTTTTATTTCTTTATTAATATTCATTATTAAGCATATACTTACAATATTTTTCCCTAATTTCTCTTACATCAATTGCACTGTAGTCCCCTATTTCAAGAGAAATAAAATTGCCAAAGTTGTCAATTTAATTATTGGGGGATTTAAAAATTATCAAATTAATTTTAAGCTGACTATTTTTAAATCACGATTCTCTGGTTAATTTCATATTTTTATTCATACTGATACTTTGAAAAATTGATTAACTAAGTTCTATGTAACTTTCGCAACTTAATTTCAAATTATAATTGTTGCAAGTGATATGGCAAATTTTGTTTTCCGCGGTTAACCCCATTTTCTTATTCTGAATAATTCTAGTAGCATTAACGAAAGAATTTCAAAAAATAATATTTATTAATATAGTCTTCATTTTGTGAAATCGATAAACTATTGAACAAACCACGGATGTTATGAATCATAACAAGCCTTTGATGTCTTAAAATCCTCGCTCTGCGAACTCGGATTTAAAAATGACATCTGCGGCAGTTATGATATACATAACGTTCCTAGGTATATTAATAGCTATAACTGAATAAGATTGATTAGGGAGCAGTTGACTAGTATTGTTTTTCTCTGTCAATCACTTTGGAGAAAAATAAAAAATTGACAGAGAAAAAACAATGCTAGTCAACTGCTCGTTAATCACCCTTGATCATTTGTACATACTACCGGCCATAGTATTATATTTGGCTTTGCTCTTGAAGTAAATATGTATTTAGACGTATGCAATGTAAGTGACGTATAAATACGAATAAAAACAAATGATGATGACATGATGACAATCTTGTTTGTTAAACACAATTGTCGTTTGTCGTTGATAAAACTTTTCAGTCGTTCTTCGCGGTGCAGTACGGACGAGAGATAACGGACATCAGCTGCGTCCAGCAGGTTCCCGGGTTCGATTCCGGTTTGAAGCCGCATTCTCAGGAATCAAGAACAGGTTAAAGTTTACTGCGCGCTGTCTCGCCCAGATCGCTGTTCTAGTTTTATAAGGAAATTTGGCGCATTTTTGCAATGCTGATCTTTCGATAATTTATTACTGTACTGACATGGGCTTAACCCAAACACAAAAAAATACAAAAATTTATTACGCACTTGACCCAGAATTTTGACAAGAAATAATGATAAACTTTATTGACAAATGTTTTACACTTGTCGCCAAAATTACCTACATACATTAAATAGTATAATACCAGTTTGATTTGACACGCAGATTTCGGTACTAACGATTTACATAATAACTGAAAAAATAGGGATATCTTCTTATATATGTATAAAAATCTGGTGTGGCCAACACAATACCTCCCGCCAGTTGCAGTCCAAGTCACAAAAAATATTAAGTTAATCCTTATCTTTGGATGAGCGAATTTTACTCTAATTTTGACAGTTTATTTCTTAAAATATAGTCTAATCTAATCCAAGTAACTACCTTTTTTTTAAACCCATCAACAGGGTTAAATCCCAATTACAAAGTGGGTTCACATTCACGCACATCCATGCCTTAGTGGGATTCGAACCCAGAGCCCTAAGGGCACTCATGAGGCGTTGCTCTAACTATTGAGCCACCGGAGCTATAATAAAATAAAGATTAAATTTTAAATACCGGTATAGAATAGAATCACTAATCCAAAAATGAGGATTAGCTTAAACATTTTTGTGAATCGTTAATTTTTATTAATCTAAAAACATGCCTGCATATTTACTTATGCTGGAAACTGTATTGAATTCCTTTTCTATTGTTCAATTTACTTTTTGCTTTTTAAAACGTTACTAATATTATTTTGAAATGATTAGTTCTTTGATAGTGACATTTATCTGTCAGTTACATACATTTGAATAACTGCGTTTTGTATGTTTAAAGCTCTGGGATTTAAATTATAGATAATTTATCCATAAAATATATAGAAAAAGTATTAATGCAAATCTATAGAAAATTTAATAATAATAATTTAATAAATTTTTATAACATTAACCTCGAAAAAATTGGATTGAGTAGTTCTTTGACAGTGAGATTGTGACATTTATGTGTCAGTATGTAACATTTGAATAACGGCGCAACCAAGGAGTTTTGTTTGTTTAAAGCGTAGGCTCCGGGATTTAAATTATAGATAATTTTATAAATTTATCCACAAAATATATAGAAAAAGTATGAATACAAATCTGTAGAAAATGTGATAAACATTAATTTTTATAATAACATTAATCTCGAAAAAATAACATTTAAAGGTATTTTTGGAAGAAAAACTATTTTGAGCTTCTAGTGCCATTTCCGGTTATCCGATTTTCACCAAAATCTAATGGGCTCTTTCCATTACAGAAAAAGTTCGAAATACAAGGTTTCAAAATTTTCTGAATGATAGTATTTGAGTTAGAGTGGAGGATCCACACATACACACAGACATCATCGTGAAAATGTTAAAATTGGATTCTAGGCACCTTAAAACGTGGTCATTTACCAAAATCTCGATATGCGATTTTTAGCACGATCCCTATACCTCCCTTACCAAGGGTAGCGGGAGGTAAAAATCAAAGAATAACCGATGGGCAAATCTACACCGTTTTATATATCGACACCAAATTTTGTACAGATGTTCTTTCAGCTTTAGGATCAAAGTGTCATCAGGAAAATATACGTACGTCACATGTTTTACGCGCGAAACTATGAGCCCCTCAAAATAATTATTAACAATTTTTATTATTTCCACAATATGTTTCTCATTTTCAAAATTACAAAATGTTGAGATTGGTTCTTCTTGCATTAATCATCAGAAAAGTTAGGGATGTTATATTAAGCATCGATGGGAGCCATTTTGTAATTAATTAGTAATTACTGAGGACTAAATTTTCTGATTGATTTCGTGTGCCGGAATAGGAAGCGCATCCATTTGTTCCGGTGATTATAACAGTTGAATGAAGCTATTCAGGACCGGCCTAGCCCAAACTGTCCCTAACAAAATGACCTAATACTCTGATAAACTCTATAATGATGTATGTATGATGCTCACGCTATCGAATGTAGAAGATATCCACTACCGTTACATAAAAAGTGGTCAGCTAAATAAAATAAATCGCCATGGAAACTTATACATAAACATATGAAATGATAATGAATGAAACGAGATTCGCGTGCGCTGTGACCCGATGTTCGAGTTTTTGTTTTATTGAAGCCAGTAGGCTGCTCAGAAGGAGCGATTTTGTCTTGCAGTGTTTTGTTTTTGTATACCAAGAATGTAATAGATGAAAGTAAATGCATTTTCCAATAGGATATCACTAAAAAAACTGATTAGAAATTATAATTTTTGCGTATTCCTTTTCTGTAGATCCATATGAAGAGCTGATTAGATTTTGGTTATAATTGGTCGACCGGAAGTACCCTAATTTGAAGATTTTAACAGTTTTTCTTGAAAAAAATGCTGTTAAATATCCCTTTTTCACATTTAATGTTATTATAAATATTTAAGAATATTTTATTCTCTATACGATTTGATTACATTTTATACTTTATATTCAGTGGATATAGAGTTAAAAATTATAAAGAAATTAAATTTCACAAAGCAGCCAGCTGTGCTATAAACATGGAAACATCTACTACATTAAGAAAATTCAGTGTCAAAGTGCAATTTACGTAATATGTTTGAGTCGGCGCCTTTGCATTTTCCATTAATTGACCACAAAAGTTATTTTAAACATATTTATGTATTTCTATTAGTGTCGAAATAGAACAATTTATGACTCCCATTATTAGCGAAAATACAATATTAAAAATAAATTATTACGGCTTAACGAATAACAGATTTTTTAGATACTAAAATTACAGATCGTTTTCAGTTTAGAAGAAGTTTCATAAAAAAATGATGTATATTTATATGACAACCGTCAGCAAAAAATATTTGCTCAAGAAATGAATAACAACTGTATATATTTTCAAGGCGTGATTTTTATGTATTTTACTAAAATTTGTTATATTTATTTAATAAAGTGTGTAACAGTATCTGGTAAAAATATTCGCAAATATTTATCGCAATATTTTATGTGTTGAAAAGGGATCATTAGTTCATGTCAGTTCAAGAATTAATTAGCAACTTTAAAATAATAAAAAAAGACATTAATAATGCAGAAATAATTCCGTTATTTTTTCGTGGAATTTCCATTTTTTTTATTTCTCAAAAAAATAACACAAAAACTATACCAAATTTTATCTAATGGTTTTACGCTTAAACCACACTATCTAAAGGTAGAGTTTACTTTCTTTTCGACCGAAAAAATGGTGTATGGAATGGTCATTTTCTGGGGAAATTCCGATAAGAGGCAATAAAAATTCTTGTAAGAATCAAGCGATATGTGATCTGTGTTAATGCCTGTATTTAAACTGTTTTGATCATTTTGCATTGCAAAAAAGCAGATCAGTCCGCATTTTCGCGACCTGTTTGTGCCAGTGCCTCCGAGACGGACGCCGCTGGTCACGGTCAAGGTCATTGCTTACGCTTACGCAATTCGTCGCGAATGCGTACGTAGATTTTTTTTCTCCACACAAAATATGGGTTCCATGTTCCATTAAATAAATTTTATTCATCACAAAAAAAATGATGTATTTGTAAGATACTACTACGATACACGATACTTAATAAATTAGTCCGTCAAAAATATTCCAGTGGCGCGTCAATAATTATTTGCTAAGGGATAGTCGAAAAAACTGAATTCCTGTATAATAAAAAATCTGATGTGAACACCACACGACTTCCTAGTACGCAAGACTAATATGAAGTATATCCAATTATAAAATTGCACGTATTTGATATTAACATCTATTTTTTTATTTTTTTGTTATTTTTTTTCCTAATCCATAGCAAGCTTCATTACAAAAACCAAAAAGTATATAAGTTTTAAATTCACATATCTCGCTTATACAAAGGGCTAATTTAATAATACTTGATGTACTAGATGCAGAATTTAATTTTCTAAAACTCTTATTTGAAGCATTTATTTCTAAAATCAAAATGAAACTATTTTAATCAAGAAAAACTGTTAACAACTTCAGGTAATATATCACTTCCGGTTAGCTTGTTTTAACCAAAATCTACTATGTTATTCCAATTGACATAAAAGTCTTATATACCAAATTTAAAAAGTTTTGGATTATATTTTAAAATAGTTTTTCATTAAAATCTATTATAAGCTTCAAATAAAGTACCATTTCTGGAAATTATGTAATGACCAAAAAGGGAGGTGCACAACTAGATGTTATAGCAGTCCTAAATACAAAAGTAAAAATAATATGTTTTGTAGAATTTGAAGAAATAAAAATAAATATACTGTAGCGAGCGCATTGCCGAAGCCACTGAGCGTTGTTATTATCGTATCGAAGGTTCTAGAAAGTTCGTGATGAATGGGGTATTTAAAGCGGTAAACACTAGGATAAACAGCTCTGCGACAGTTAGTGAAGATCAGTCAGTTGAATGAGTTAAGAAGTCTAGTGAAGTCAGTCGAGTAGTTAGTCTATAACAGTCAGTCCACAGCTTATGGTTGTCAGTGAACCGGACACCGTATTGGGTGTGATAAATAGTGGTGAAATAAATAGCTAGTGATATAAATATAGTGAAATAAATAGTTAGTGATATAAATAAATAGTGAAATAAATAGCGCGTTTATAATTCATCCAAATAAATAAACGTCACAATACGTTATTTAATAAATATTTTCTTTTCAGGTGTAGAATGGATGTATGCCTATCATGTCTTCGAATAGCAGTATGCCTGCTCGTAGCACAATGGACACCACACACAATAGGCTCTTCGATTCTTCCAGACAAGGAATCCACACATTCCAGACAAAAACGAATATTGTGGGTCACAACGGATGGAAGATTAGCTTTACCTCCAGGCACTACATTAGTTGTCGCCCCATCTTTATCTCTACCTTTTGTTAGATACCCCCCAGAAGGGTTTTTCAGCAATATGACTATTGCTTTACCATTCACAAGTAAGTGGTTGTTAAAGTTTTTGAAGATTACTACAATATTATACTTGCAATATTACTATTAGTGTACAATATAAAAGTAATAAAAAATGGCGTATTTTTTTGTGCAAACGATATTAAATTTATCGTTAGTTAAATCGCCCGCGATACGATGACGTATGCAGCATCTTTGGGTCGCCGTAATTGTCCGCTACGAGCGCTAGTTTAGAACGAAAACATGAACGTATGTCTTCTATATTTGTTATTGAAACGTCAAATTAAATGTCAAATCGCAAAAAGCAAATTATTTGATTTTAAATATGTAAATATAAAATTTAGAAAATACGATGAACACAGAAGTTAAATTGTCAAGTGTCAACTGTAAAAATAAACATGTGGCCATGTTTTGCTTCTGTCTCTTTCTATGAAGCACGTTTTGGGCACGTATGTCGACACCTAATTCGCACATAGTTGATGTTATGTACGCCATAATGGCGGGAAGAAAATATTGCCAAAGTTTAACATTTTTTTTCGCCGGTTTTTAAAAAATTTTACAAAATATAAAAGTAAAAACGCCTTAGATTTAATAGTTATTTGTATATCAAGGCCGCGAAATCACTCTTTAGCGTACAGAGAGAAAAATTGTCGCCGAGGCCGCTTGCGGCCGAGACAAGACAATCTCGAAGGCGCTAAAGGATTTCGCGTACAAGGTGTACACAATATTTTTTGTGCAACCATAAAAAATATGTAATTACAAATTTTATTAATTTTAAACAGTTTCAATGTAAATAGAAAGCTTTCAAGGTGGCTATGGGATTAACATTTGATAAACAAAACCATGCAATTCTCAAGTGTCAAAGTGGTTGTTTACTTAATTTCGCGGCCGTTACCATAACAACGGTCGCGAAATTGAATTTCGCGGCCTGTATTGCGGCAGCGAAATGCTTATTTCACGTCCGGTTGCACAAAAAAATATTTAAACATATAAAAAACTCCTCCATTTCGGAATTGCTCAGTGTGAAGTCCGAGAAATCGATGTAAAAGTCACCAAAAACCAAATTTAAGTTCATAATTTTCTTGCTTAAAAAACAGTTAATTATTAGGTAAACTATTATTCACGAAAGATGACTATTCTAGGTCATTTGTGAGCCGTCTGATATAATATTACTTGCAGATAACTTCATAGCATTTCTTATGCATAGGCGTGCAACATGAAATATTTATGGACACATTTTAACAGGAAAAATAAGAGTAATTTATTTGAAAATTATGTTTCTTTCTAAATAATGCCTATCTGAAAGATTTATGTTCTTCACTTATGTTTTTGCAAAATACAAAAACATAGACTTAACTTATAAACCAAGGAATAATAATTTGATTTAAACGGCAACGCCACTGGGTAAATATTAGCACAGAGGGCAGTATAGTAGATAATTAGGTATCTGTCATTCTACGACATACGTCATTATTATTTATAGTTTGTCAGAAAGTAATGCCACTATTTACGTATATCTGTCACACTACACAAATTAAATAGACATACGTTAAATAATCTTTCTCTTTCTAATACAAAATGTTGCTAAGCTACTGCTGTAAAGTGATGTGTATTCTTTATACGAAAGAATAACCTTGAATAGTCATCTTTCGTGAATAATAGTGTATTACTAAATTGTAATTAAATGAATTTTTTATTACAAAAAAAATGTTTGTTGTTATTATAACTTTTTTAAAGTTACAACCCTTTCTTTTCTAGTTGACTTCAACAAACTGGGCCTAACAGACAACGAGAATCCATTTGGAGTTCTCCCCCCAGGTCTAGCGAGGTCTATGGGCCGTGCAGCAGGTGGAATACTTGCAGATTACGTCTCCCGATTATTTAAACATCGGAGACAGAAACGATCTCTCTCAGAATTACCAAAACCACCACCAGAAAGCCAAGATGCTTTCCATGGAGGAGAAAGAGCCATGTTGTACACAGTAGTTGAAGATTTTTTAAGTAATTTTGGCATGGATGGCAAAGCTTGTCTCTTGAGAGCTATTTGTGAAGTTCATGCGCATCCTATGACGAATTTTGGGTTGCTGGGAGAGATGTTGAAGCTGTTTTTCTCGTAAGTAAGAATTACAGCCCGATTTATAATTATTATCTATTCTATTCTCATTATGGGTGTATTCTAAACACAATCCGTTAAAATATATTATGTAAACGGATTCCGTTAAAATATTTCTTATTAACGGATTCCGCTAAAAATTCTATTCACAATATGACATTTCAACGGATCCGTTAAAATTAATATAATAAACGGATCCGTTTGTTACTGTATGGCAGTGTTGTCAAATTGTAAATTTCAACATATTTATATTTTGATAATAACAAAATATATTAAGATCTAAACAGATATTTGTGATACATAAATTTAGAGATACTATTTAGTAATAAATTTATATCAATAAATAATCACATTAATGAATATATTCTTCAAAATAATCTTTGGAATGTTGGTAGGTAAATACTTTTGTTGTAATAAATGTCAAAATTGTCAGTTTCATAACCTTTTGATATTATTGTATATTATTGTAAATTTAGAAAAAATGGGCATAAAACAAAAAATCTATAAAATCATAATTCGTTACTTATTAAGCGCAGTAATAATGAAGAAGATCCCTAAGGCCCAACCCCAACATTTATCTTGAAATTATAGACACCATCAAACTAATCGACAATATCGAGAAAATGAACATACGCGGGGCCACAATAAAATATAGGCGCATGCATTTTAAAAACTACACAAATTATAAAACACAAGCTTGCTTTTTAATTCTTTGCAAATATGAATTAATTTTCTTCATTAGATTCATTCATCTAATCAGTATTCTTCGAATATAATCAAAATATCCATTGTTGTAATCAAATATTCTTTGTTGCAATAAAAATATTCTTTGTTGTAATCAATAATTAAAAATAAAGACATCAATAGAACATTTGTGTCTTGAGCCCCTGAAGATTAAATGCAGTCCTGAAAATACTCGAATATTTTTAAAACATTAGGTAAAGTACAAGATTTGCAATGTAGAGTAAAATATTTGCTCGTTTCATTAGAGAAAGCATTTTTAATTTTTTCGAAAACGAGAAATGGATAATTTTTGTATTGTTAAAAACTTCCATCGAACCGATGGATATGTACGAGTATAATTTTGTTATAAAAATTATTTATTTGCACTTTCCTTTCAATTACATTTTATGAACCCAGGGGTCGGAGCAAACAGTAAAGGTGATAACATCATTCTTTGCTTACAATTTAGAAATTTGTAAATATTTATGTATTAAATGTCGTCCGTTGACAGTTAACGGCTATGAATCATTCTCCGTTTAAATTTTATTTATAAACGGATAACATAAACGGATCTCCGTTTATATTATTAATGGAGTCTTTAAAATAGCAAAATCTAGTTAACGGATATCTTAATTTTAACGGTCCGTTTATAAATAACGGAATGTCTTCAGAATACACCCATAGACAGTCTGTTATTATTGACATTTTAACTAATATTAGTAATAAAATGAGATAAATTTTGGACCAACCTCGCCTACTGTCAGTCCAATTTGGCCAACAGAGGCATCGTAGATCTCAGCATCTCAGGAAATCAGCTGTCACTGCTACCAGGAACATTTACTGGAACAAAATTTCAGTAATTTCACTGTTTAGTCCACTGAAACTATCACATATTAAAAATCCGTATCACGAAAGTTAATTTGACTCTAAAAGAAACAAATATACACTATTTTAACTTCCCCAACAAAAGTTTTTCGCGGGAATTGCACTTACTACGCGCAGAACACATTTTCATTTGTATTTTACAAATAGACTGACAATACAGGAATAATAAACAACAAACATCGGTCTTAACATTAGTTAAAACATGTCTGTTAGTCGACATGTGCTTTCAATGGTCGACACGAAATTTGAATAAAAATAATAATGAATTCTTTATTCACTTAACTAATGTAGAATAACAAATAAATTATTGTTATTAAAAAATAAAAAATTCGTGTCAACCAGTGGCACTAAAAATATAAATTTAAGAACCCAGCCTTTAATTTTGCAAATTTTAAAATAAATGTATAACATGTGAGCAGTATATCATTAATTTTTTTCTAAGTATTGACACATCCCTGAAGGGTTAACTAAATTCAAAAAATACTTATTTAGTTTTACAAAACACAATGGCTAGACTTCTAATACAGAGTGCGCATTGTATATGTTCCCGCCTGAAATTTTAAGAGTAGGCAAAACAAAATTTTAAAATCCAAGTCACTTATGAAATGTATCATGGATTGTCTATTCATGAATTTTCAGGCGGGAACTTTTAAAATGGGCAACCTGTATAAGTGTAGCATACAAAAAAAAATTAATTTCAATAAATACAGTGCGTAATTGCAATAAAAAAAAATTATTACAATAATGAAAATGAGTAACCAATACTCCTACAAAAGCAAAATAAACAATAATGGATGATTCAATATTCCACTTAAAATTCAAATGACAGTAATGTGCCGGGAATATTTTTCACCTTACACGTTGAGACATCTAGCGGATACCAATTTCGTAAACATGATATTTATGTTTTATACACCTAAAGTATTCTCCGTTCGCTAAACGAGAGAATGTGGAACTAATTCGTGACTAGAGACGAGTCATTCTATTGGTCAAAAAAGAATAATTTTGAAGCCGAACCAATAGAATGACTTGTTTCTGTTCAATTAGTTCCACATTCTCTCGTTTCAACGAATGGAGTATAGACACCGTGTTAAATACTACAAATAAATGTCAAAATACGATATCGGACATTTCCTAAATTATTATGTTCAACCACTATCACTAATCTAATTATACATCGTTGGAAATTTAAAAATAACTTTATTGGCATTGTACTTGTAATCCAACATTTATAAAAAATTGCGAATCAGTTTTTGAAAACCAAAAAAATAATATATATATATATATATATATATATATATATATATATATATATATATATATATATATATAAAATTAAACTGGAGGAAAAATAGCAGGAATGCAGTCTAAATTTGTTTATTGTTTAGTCTGAGGCCAACGTTTCGCTGCCACTTACAGTTTCATCAGGGCAAAAGACTAAGGTGTTAAAAAATAATAAATAAAAATAAATATATATGTTCAAACATAGTGTTATCGTCGGAAAATAAAAATTGTATGAAAAAATTTAACAATCGTCATCCAGAAGACTTATACAAGTTTTTTCTTTGAAATTTATAAATTTGATAATCATTACTCATATAGTTCGTTTCATAAATATTATAATTTTCAAGTAATTTTATTTATCAACATAATATATAATATTTCTTATCATCATATAATCGGAAGTGGTATATTCTTTTTGTCCTACTTCCGACCTACTGATATAAGATATAATATTTAAGCGTATTCATAAATATTTAGCATTTCTAAGTATCATCTTTTATTATTAATTTCTTAATATTATATTAATCAAATAGGTCTGGGTTTTGTTGAAATATTTTAGGAGGTCCAGAGAAAAAAGGGATATTCTAATGTAGTAAAATTTACGGTAAAAAATATTATAACATTGTGGATTATGCGAAATAATAACCGAATAACATTTTTAAAAAATCAAATTTATTTTTTCTAACGTGAGTTGTCTTGTAATTAATTTTGGCGCTAAAAAGGTATCCGTGGCTTGTGACGTACAAAGGATTAATGACATTTCTAACAAATTTTGTATATATTACTATCCTATTAACAGGAAGCAAAATTCAATTTTTTAAGTAATATTTAAAAATTAATATCTCACTTAAATTAAATGAAAAAGAACTAAAATTTTAGATAGTTTTATTGGATATTTTGTGATCCCTTGTTGGCCGAAGGAAAGAACATACTAATATAGATCCTTATTTGATTTTATTCCAGGGCGAGTAAGTCTCCCTACGCAGAAATCCTTTCCGAATACGTGGAGGCAGAACAAGCCGGAAAAGGAACATCAGCAGGCCACGGAGAATGCTGGCCCTATCTTAAAGACTGTCCAAAATCATTATTTCTTCCTAAACACAACCAGTATAGTGCAGAAGAACAATCTCAGAACGATTTGGTGGACGAACGAAGCACGGAAGTGACGTATAAACAAGTGAACGCTATGTGAATGTGTGTAAAATATTAATGTGGTTCGATTTCGACTGTCATTTGAAGGACACGAGGGTTGTGTTATTGATATTCCATTTATCATTAAAGTGTTTTTAATATTGAATTAGAATCGCGCGTATGGAATCGAAAATAAATTTACTAGAAATGCTTTTAGTATGTACAAAATTTTCGATACGGGATTTGTTAAGGTTTCAAATCTGCGCAAAGAGAACAAAAAGAGAAAACAGTAGATTTAAATGCCATTAATATTTCAAATATATCATTTATTAGTTGATTTTAAACTTGATTCTGTTCCATTTAAGCCATTCTGCAGATGGCGCTCACATGAATGCCAATTTAAGTAGCCGAAATTACATTGGGTAAACTTATGTCTTGACTCCAATTTCATCCAATCCGAGAGTTCAAAACTATGCCCTATTATCTACAATGGGGACATTTCACATTTTCTAATTTATTTTTTTCTTGAAAGAATAGGTCAAATTAAATATGTAGTTGTATTCCTTGTTATACACCTTACAAATCTTTAGAATCGGAGATATGATTTTTTTGGAACTATGATTATTTGGTTTGGTATTTATTGAAATAAATGTTTTATTTACATACCTTATACTGCACTAGTACTTTTAAAGAAATACACAAAATAATAATAATCTTCTCTCTTGTATATTCTGATGTCTTAAGGCCTGTGACAATTTTAGGTTAGGTTGATGTTGTGTGTTTACAACGGAAGAGGAATGTGTAACAAACCATGACGTCACAAATTTAGTCCGAAGGTTATTAGCAAATTTATGAATGAAAAGTTGCATGTTTCAAATTATTTTATATTATAATAAAAGAAATGGATTTTACGATTTTATAAAAAAAATTGACAAATTTTTATTTTGAAATGACCCCATTCTGAATGGCTTAAATGGAACAAGGTATAGAAGACGCATGTCCATTAAAAATGCAGAATCAGTTTTCCAGTTATCATTTTTACCTCCCGCTTATTATAAAAATTAAAGATTATTAAATTTTCTATAGATTTGCATTAATGCTTTTCTATATATTTTATGGATAAATTTATAAAATTATCTATAATTTAAATCCCAGAGCCTCCGCTTTAAACAAACAAAACGCAGTTATTCAAATGTATGTAACTGATAGATAAATGTCACTATCAAAGAACTAATCATTTCAAAATAATATTAGTAACGTTTTAAAAAGGAAAAAGTAAATAGAACAATAGAAAAGGAATTCAATACAGTTTCCAGCATAAGTAAATATGTAGCTATGTATTTAGATTAATAAAAATTAACGGTTCACAAAAATATTTAAGATGATCCCCATTTTTGGATTAGTGAATTCTATTCTATCCCGCTATTTAATCTTCATTTTATTATAGTTCCGGTGGCTCAATGGTTAGAGCAACGCCTCATGTCATGAGTGCCTTCGGGGCTCTGGGTTCGAATCCCACTAAGGCATGGATGTGTGATTGTGAACCCACTCTGTATTTGGGATTTAATCCTGTTGAGGGGTTTAAAAAAAAGGTAGTTACTTGGATTAGATTAGACTATATTTTAAGAAATAAACTGTCAAAATTAGAGTAAAATTCGCTAATCCAAAAAACTAATAATTTTTTTGTGACTCGGGCTGTAAATGGCGGGAGGTATTGTGTTGGCCACACCAATTTTTTTCTTACTGAGTCCATAAAAACTTTATAATAGAAAAAATTATGCGACGCAAGATTCGACACTTGATCTAAAACATTCTAGATAGGACAAATGATTATTTATTAATTTTTTTTATGGGGTCTCGTGGCTGGGTGCCTGAGTGTCGGGTCGCGAATCCAGAATCCGGGTTCGATCCCGACCGACGCCAAATATTTCAAATGGCACAAAAATTGACCCCTGTGACGCACTCTCCACGCCAGCAATGAGTGCCCGTGATGTGACGCCTGGTAAACGCCCGCACGGTACAAATATGTCATCATCATTACCGATATCTGCATACAAAGCGGATTGGCACACCCAGCAATGGGTAATATGCCGTGATGATATATTTATTTATTTATTGATTGTACATTAGTAAACTATTGGAATATATTGAAAAATTATAAAAAATAGTTTGATGTTAATCTGATGGTAAATGGAATATTGCGGTTGTCGTAGTTTTTATTGTATAATTAAGGAAGTAAAGGACAATATTGCGTTAAAAATCTTTAATGAATTACAATAATAATTACAACCAATCCAGCATAACGCATTAACGATAAATATATAATTTTAATGTTTTGATTTGTCAGGGGAATATAAAATTTGTGCCTCAGATTGACAGGTTGAAGAGAGCTAGAATAGTCGATAGCGTAGTCTTTAGTCTTAAGATTTATTTATTATTAACAGTCGTGTGATAACTACTGAGTCAAAGGAGCACTCCTGCAAGCTGTAAATCATTAAAACTAATCAAGTCTATATAATAAAACTGTAATTTCAAATCTGAATACAATAGTATCTTTATAACTAGAATTTTAACTTAGTAATATTTAAACTTAACCAATAGGAAGCCATCCACACAACAAACAGAACTGGCATCAATAAAATCAGTTGGAGTAATAATATAATTGTAATAAAAATCGAAGGATGAATGGTACGTAAAGTAAAAAAAAAAACGATGGCGAAGCAAGCCGTGAGCAGTGAGTGAAATCTTGTCACGCGCGGGGACCTAATATTCCTCTTCTTCTCCAACACCGTCCACTTCTTCGGGTGGCGCGAAGCCTTCCTACAAGCCAATAATACTTCAAAAGGGCGCCGTACACGGGCGTACATTTCGTGAAACATCAACGCGCAATCATTGGGCCCGACGTGTAAACCACGCTAGAGGCCAAATAAACCAAGTGATGAAGGAAGGCGAAGGAAGCGTGGTTTACACGTCGGGTAACCTTGTAAACTGAGTCTCCCCCCCCTTGTTGCTTAAACACGGCCTCTAGCGTGGTTGACATGTCGGGTAACCTTGTTTAAGTCAGTACTATCCCCCTTGCTCCTGAAGATGCCCCACACGACTGCGGGCGAAACGTTGAGCTCTGACTCAAAATACGACACAGTCCATTCCCGGAAAACGAATATTTCTCATGACTCAGACTGTGGAAGCCTACGCAATTAAATAATTATTATCAGATTTCTCTTTTAATTCTTCAAGTTAATATGCGATAACTATTTCCTTTTTAGTAGCCATTTTTTACTCGATGTATTTTGGCGCTTTAATTTGTTTTATATTTTTCTTTAATCAAACCCGCGCACGCCATTGTAATCAAATACAAATCGCCCGACATTATACGGTAGCAAAGCATGAATAAGCGAACGAGTTTGGGACGCATGCATTATTTGATTGCGCGATTATGTGGTCGACAAGTGTCATCCGTTGATATTCGACGCTGATGAATGCGCGTTGATGTTTTAAGAAATACGCCCGTGTACGGCCCCCAAATCTCACAACACATAACCTCCCGCCAATCCAAAACACATCAAATCATCAATACAAATATTTATTTCATCAAATTGTCTAGATACAACTTCAAAATTATAGAGAAAAAAAAAGAGTTCCACACCCAAACTAAACATAAACTTGAACATTTTGAGTATAGGAATCTCTATTTATACATATTAAGTGTCAAATAAAGCTGCTACACCCAATAAGGGCACTAGCAAATTTAAATGTTTATTTATACACTATATTCTCCCCTTTGGAGGCGGGAGGCAAATTCATGAATAATTCATCCACTCGATACAAAGACACCGTCATCATCATCGTTAGGGTTTAGTTCGTCATCACTCACTTCAGTGGCGTAGAGAACGTCCAGGATTTTCTGTATCAGGGGGTTGTTCTCATCATTCTCCTGGCACATAACTTCGATGTCGCGGAGCTTGCCAAAGTAGAAATCACGCTCCTTTTCCAGTCCCTCGACGGAAATTTTCAGGTCGACTATCTGTGCAGTGAGCTCTTCTACTTTGCCGTTGTCTCCTTTATTGCCGGGGACACTCACTGATGGTTTCTGAAGAGGCCGGACTGCATTTACCTTAGGCACTGATAAAAATGGATTAAATATGACTCCTATAGTCGTCATGCATCAACAGTAACTTAAAACGCGTTAAGTTACAAGTTTGCATCGATCTTGATTTCATAGCAATTTTGCAATTGTAAGAAATTAAATGAAATTAATAAGCCCCGATTGGAATTGAATTAGCAGTTTCATTTAACAATATACTACACATTTCTAAAGATATCTACAGTGGGGTCGTTACCAGAATTGTGACAACATTTTAAATACCTGGTCCTGGTGGCTATTAAAAATAGTTATTTGTAAATCAAGGCCGCGAAATCACTCTTTAGTGTACCGAGCGAAAAATTGTCGCCGAGGCCGCTTGCGGCCGAGGCAAGACAATCTCGAGGGCGGTAAAGGATTTCGCGGACAAGGTGTACACAATATTTTTTGTGCAACCGTAAAAAATATGTAATTACAAATTTTATTAATTTTCAACAGTTTCATTATAAATAGAAAGTTAGCTTTCAAGCAATTCTCAAGTGTCAAAGTGATTGTTTACCTAATTTCGCGGCCGTTACCATGACAACGGTCGCGAAATCCAATTTCGCGGCCTGTATTGCGGCTGCGAAATGCTTATTTCGCGTCCGGTTGCACAAAAAGTATATTTTATCTCTTGTAGACTAATCGCCGTTAAATTAGTATGAACTGATGCTCAACATTTTCCCCTTTCCGCACTCTGCCTGTTCCGCTGCAGTGTTGCCGCTTCTTCATAATGTATTACTTTCAACATTGCTCATATGAACTGGCAACAGTGTAGAAATTTGCAGTTCTTATTTGACAGCAAGAAATTTCAAAACATTTATATGGAAAAAGAAGCGAATAGCGATTGACTAAATTTGCCATTGAAATCTACTATCTACTATCAGCTTAACACGAATTGGGCTATTATTGAAACAAATGTAACTGTCAGTGACATTTTGAGTTATACACGGTTCCATTTAAGCCATTCAGTAGATGGAGCTAGCAACAGCGCAAACTTGAAGTAGACGAAATTACATTGGATTAACTTGTCTCTTGTATCCAATTTCAGCCAATAAGAGAGGTCAAAACTATTCCCTATGCTCTGCAAAACTGAATGGCTTAAATGGAACAAGGTATAGTTGCAATATTGTTATTAATTTGCTGTAAGTTTTGTCCAAATATCTCGAGATTTTTACTAATAATATTTCACTTAAGTAAATCTAACCAATCCAACTAAGTTTTAAGCGTTCCTCAAATTGACAATATTGTATCGAAATGAAACGTCAATAGTATATTAAGTATTAAAAACGGTAAGGACAATTTACCGATCGAAGACAATGTTTAGGGACTGAGCGAAGCGAAGGTCCCAATTTTGTCTGAGATCGGTAATTCCTTAACGTTCGTGATGCTTATACTATTTTTTGCACGATCGACGCACAAAATTTAAAAGAAAAATAAGATTTGAAAATTATTTTGACATATTAAAAAATTTTAATAATCATTTTTGAAGCTTTGATTTTGGTTTTATTTATTTACCGTCTCGCCTCCTGAACAAATGAAGCACATCACTTACCGACGTGAGTCACATCACTTACCGTTCAGTAATTTGTAAATAAGACCTACTGTCTTGGAAACACTATCGGTAAATATTAAAAATAACCCGATCGTGCAAAAATGAATTATCCAGTATTGTAATCAAAATTTCGATGTACATTTTTTTCATTAAGGGTCGCTTAAAATTTAAGTTATGTTGGTGCCACTGGCCATTAGAGATCATTAAGGAAACCGACTGTTAACTTTTGGTTTCCATACCAATGAGTTCTTTTTGATTGACGGTTGGGAGTTATTCTACCGTTCAGAAACCGAAACTTTGACCAGAGGTGGTAAAAGCGGCCCTAACGGTAATTAGCGAACAGTTGACTGCCATTGTTTTTTCTCTTTCACCATTTATGGATTTTTTTAGAGAAAAATAATGTACCCCTGTGGTGCACTCTCCACGCCAGCAGAGTGCCCGTGAGGTGACGCCTGGTAAGCGCCCGCACGGTGCAAATATATCATCATTACCGATATCTGTATACAAAGCAGATTGGCACACCCAGTAATGGGTAATAAGCCGTCATGATATATTTATTTATAAAAATAATCCATAAAAAAATTAACAGAGAAAAACAATTCTAGTCAAGTGCTTGCTAATTATCTTTAATCAGTTGTTCCTAACGTTTATATAGTTTGGACAAGAATCAAATTACTTGATTCATAAATACTTGCTACAATATATAAATATAATCTGATAACTTTCAATTTATATACCGACTCCACTGTAGTATATTACGTTTGTTGGACATGGATCGATAAATATGACAACGGTATAAAAAGGGGTGAGATAATGAATTATTTTTGGAGGAAATACGTTTAAATCACGCAATGACCTACAATTTAAACTGACCTCGCTAAAAAAAATTCGTGAATAAAGAAACCGGAAAATGATTATTAGATTAAGATGTAGTATATTGTTAAGTGTATGTATAAGTAAAAAGTAAATGTGTCGTACTGGCTTTAGCCACGGGTTTGGCCTTGGCAGGGGATCCCTGGCCCTGGACGGCGTTGGCGGGCTTGCGGGTCAAGAGGCTGCCCCCACGGGGCGCGTTCTGCCCGCCTCCACCTAGGCCCTCGCCCCCTCGCATGCCTAAAGCATCGTACTCCGTGCCTTGGTAGTTAGCATCGAAAAATTTCTTAAACCATTGAAGGAATTCAAAATTATCTTGAAAGCGGCCCTTCACCAATCTGTCTATTGGTACGATCTGGATAAAAACAGAAACAAAACTAAACTAAAAAGTGCTCTAAATCAAATAATAAGCTGGTGTGCAGGGAGATTGGACCTAAAGGGAAACTAAAAATGCGTGTAAAGCTACAATTCTCAAATGATGAGAAGAGTAGCTTGACACAGAAACGAGTGCAAAACGAAAACGAAACCATAACAGCCAGGTGACGAATGACGAGAGTCGAAAGACAAGGAGAGTTACCCTGTCTGCTGGGAACTGCGCGAGGAGCTCGAGGCGGTGGCGGTGCTGGAATCTCATGTTGTTCATGGGCTGCAGACCCAATAACTATTCCTCCTCTCGCCTCAAAACCATCGTAATCTCTACCGTCATAATTAGCATCAAAAAACTTCTTAAACCATTGCAAAAACTCAAAGTTATCCTGGAATCGACCTTTTATCAATTTGTCAACAGGAATTACCTATAATTTACTGTAGATTAATCTACATCATCAACAAAAACGCTATGGATCTATGACGAACAACTAAATAAATAACTAAAAAATAACCTTTTCCACGGCGGTCTTTTTGAATCCTGCTTGTAATATTTTGAAATTCTGAATGTATTCGTGTTCCAAGTTGGTTTTGAACTTGACTCTCTTAAGTGGAACAGAGCCGGGGAAGAGCATGTCCATGAATTGGCAGTAAGCAGCTCCCGTACATAGTTCCTCGATCTTTCCAAAGTTGGATGCCAAACAATCGTTGACCCACGCCAGCATGTCATGACGGGAGAGGTTTTCTGTTGTTACGTTTGTTGAGTACACATTGACAGCCATTTTCTAAACCAAACCAATAAATACAACTTATCACAAAAATGCCATAAACACACTAAAAAGTATGGTTAATCTGCCTTAAACCGGTACGGAAGCACCGTTAGGAAATGTGTAAAAACACACCTACGTCATAAACAATTAGTTCTTTAAAGTTTTAATACGTAAAATGAATAGCTGCTTACATTTTATGGCACAAACAACTGTTAAATTCAATTAAACAAAAGATTTTTTCAAAAAAGGAAAAAAATTTAGATGAACGTCGACATATGCAAAATACCACTTTTGACAACCTCGCTGAAAATATTTATCACAATACCTGAATTTAGACGTTATATTTATTTACACCAATAAATTTCTTCTTATAAATTTTTCTTCTGCCAAAAAATAGATGTATTTACCGACGAAATTAGAAAATCGGCGAGCCGGGAGTGGTACTGCCGCAAAACTACCAGACCTGAAAAATTTGTTTTATCAGCCAGTGCTGCCACGAAAGAAAAAGACACTTGAAAAACCGCACCTTTTAAAAATTATGAATTCTAATTTCAGGTTTCTTGTGAAGAACTTTTTTATTGTGGAATAGACACTGATATTTTGCAAACAAATGTCATTTTACAATAAATTTTTGACAAAATGAGTTGTTTAAACTTCGTTACTATGATAATTTAACGCTATTGTTTCTTCGTCTGTCTTACAGATAATTTATTTCGGCTATTAAACGATTCACTGATTGTATTTAATTAACAAATATATTAGTTTATTGTTCTGTATATTTATTTTAATGATACAATTCTATTTATATTTTATAGCTCTCTATATTATAATATTTGCTTTATGGAGAATATCTTATGGTTTGTTAATTGTTATCGCTCATGACTCATTTTTTATCAATTTTTCGGAAATACCCCCCCGCTCAGATTTTTTTTATTTCGGGCAGTAGCTCTATTATGGCTCTATTCGTGTTTATATAAACGAGAAAAAGAGATTTGCAAAAGTAGGGTTAGTTATCACAGTTTTTATTAACTTATAATCATGAGTAATGTTTATATTACTGAACCACCAACATCTGGAAAAGTAAATGTTCATAATGGGTGATAATTAAAATATAAAATTGATATATTTTTATAGGTATTACTTAAAACAACTGTTGGAGACATTGACATAGAATTATGGGGCAAAGAAACGCCTAAAGCATGTAGAAATTTCATTCAGTTATGTTTAGAGGGTTACTACAATAATACAATATTTCATCGAGTGGTAAAAGGTTTCATAGTGCAAGGTGGTGATCCGAAAGGCGATGGAACTGGTGGAGAATCCATCTACGGAGAACCTTTCAAAGATGAGTTTCACAGTCGATTGCGATTTTCAAGACGAGGAATCGTTGCAATGGCAAACGCTGGTAAAGACGACAACAGTTCCCAGTTTTTCTTCACACTTGCTGCTACTCCAGAACTACAAAATGTCCACACAATCTTCGGTAAAGTTACCGGAGAAACTATCTTTAACATGATAAAATTAGAAGATGGTTTGATTGAGCATGAAAGGCCTGTTTATCCTCATAAAATCCTCAAAACAGAAGTATTATCCAATCCATTTTCTGATATTGAACCCAGAATTTTAGAAAAATCTGACGATAAATCAGAAAAGAAAAAGAAAGACCGACAACCTGGAGTGAAAAATTTCAAACTATTATCGTTTGGGGCTGAAGCAGAGGAGGATGAGGAGGAAACAGCAGTTGCAATTCAAGAATTTGTGGGAAAGGGTAAATCGTCTCATGATGTATTGGATGATCCTAAATTAAGCACCAAAACAGTGACAGAAACTGGGGAAGATTCAGAGGATAGTGACGATTCTGAAGTAGATCACGAAGAAGAATTGGAGAATATTAGGAACAAATTAAAATCAGACAAGAAGAAACCGTCTTCAAGTTATTATTTGAACAAAGATGAAAAAGAAGCGCGAAAACGAAAAGCGTAAGTGAAAATATTTTATAGAGAAAACTTGATACATCTATATATTTGTTTAATATTTAAACTTATCTGGATCATTAATATAGGATCACTTGTTGCTTTTTTAAATCAAAATACAATGCAAGTTTATAATTTTTTCGAAATCGAAAAATGCTTTGTTCCTGTAAAAATTGTTTTTTACCTTCCGTCAAAAAATTCGGTGGTGAGTTTTTGATGAATAAGCACATTTTAAGGTCCCTAGAATATGGTTTTACTATTTTTACGATGATGTCTGTATGTGTGTGTGTGTAACAAAATTTTCGTCTACGATATACTACAATTCCAAAAATTATAATTCTTTCGTAATCCTCTTCGTTGCATCCATATGAAGAGCTGATTAGATTTTGATTATAATTGGTCAATCGCAAGTACCCTCATTTGAAGATTTTAACAGTTTTTCTTGAAAAAACGATGTAATGTTATTATAAATATTGAAGAACATTGTATTCTCTATACGATTTGACTTAATTTTATACTTCATATTAAATGGATATAGAGTTATAATTATAAAGAAATAAAATTTCATAAATTAGCCAGCTATGCTAGAAACAGCTACTATATTAAGAAAATTCTGATTGAAAGATGCCAGTGTCAAGTGCAATTGACATATTCGAAGTATATTTGTGTTATAATCAGGGCTTCGAACCTGAACCGAACCAAAACCGGAACCAAACCGTAATATTTTAGCGAACTCAAACCCAGACCCGAACTTCAGATATATTTTTCAATTGAACTCGAGTCGGAACAGAACCAGCTATTAAAATTCGGGTTCAGGTTTAATTTCAGTTCGAAACGTAGGCGTAATCGCAATACAGCCGATAATCTACGCCTTTGGCGTCTGCGTTACTGCCTGTGTTGACTTTTCCGACTCGTATTTTATTTTTATATAAAGATTGTTATTTAAAAAACAATTCAATTTTCATTAGATCGAACTGAACCTGAACCCGCAACAAAACCGCAAATTTTATTAATGTTTGAACCAGAACCGCACACTAACCCATATCTCGAAAAACAAATTAATCTGAACCGAACCCAGTTTGTGGCGGGTTCGATGCTCTGGTTATAATTTTAGTCGAAATATAGGATCTTTTTGCTCGAAACTTTCTGTATGGAATTTGTATAAAATACATACAACTGTCGAAAGATAATGTACATACAAGAAATTTAGAATCTTTTGCAAGGAACTTTCTGTATGGATTTTATAGAAAATACATAGGCATTTACGAAAATTCTACCGGTAGATACCGCATCTACCGACCGTGTTCGAAAATTGTTCAATATCTACCAGATCCATTTACCGGATTCATGAACAATCTAATCTTAAAAAAAGGCAGTGATGCAAATCGAAGCGCGCGCGTTAAAAGTGGAAACGTGTTCAAAGTAGGACTCTGCTCAGTTTGTTAACTTTGTCAAATTTCTAACCTGTTTTAAATTTTCAAATTTTTTCATAGATTATGGATCTACCCTGTTTACCACTTGCGTTCTTAAAATATCGATTCCGGTAGCTATAACCTGATAAAAAGCTGTTTACCGGTAACAGTTCACCGGTAAAATTTTCGTAAATACCTCATATAACTGACGGAAGGTAATGTGCTGGCCACATCAGATTTTTTTCAAAGGCCTAATATCAACCTTTACCCAAGGCATAACCCTCGTAACGCGAGTGATGTACCATTCCCGCTAAAATCGTTCCTTACATGCGCAAATACAAATCAAAACAAACAAAACATTCAGACATTCATGCCAACAGTCGGGGTCGTTGATACGTGTATGTCCCCAAACAAATGTGAATTTATTTGAACTACCAAAATATAAATACATAATAAAATATTTGTCTTGTCGGAAAAACTACGCTCTGTTGTTTACAACTTTAACATTAATGGCACAGTTGCTGACGTTGCTAAAATATAATAGGAAGTAAAAAAATATACCTGGGGTTGTAGCTATTAAAACTACATTGTTTTCAAATATGTTTTTGTAAAAGACTCAATTTCTGCACTTGTAATAAGTAAATGGTAATAATTTTCCAGTGAAGAAATCCGAGTAGAAATAATAAATCTAAAGAAAGAATACAAGAAAAACAAACTGACTAAAGAAGTCGTTATACAAGAAGAAGAAAAAAAGAAAACAGAGAAAAGCGAAACATTCAAAGCATACAAAGAAGAATTCGATAAATACAAAGACAAGAAAGAATCCCTCCCGAAGAAAGGCAAAACTAGAGAAGATTTCACTTTAAGTTTACTGGCCAAATTCAAGAAGAAATTAGAAGATGTTAAGGACCAAGTTGGCGAAGACGAAGAACAAGAGCAGAAGAAAGAAGAAAAGAAAGACGAGGATAGTGATCCAGAAGACACAACTTGGATGGCACATAAATTGAGATTCAGTGCAAATGATGCTGTTCTTGCGAAAGATGCGAATACAAAAGGAGATGATTGGTACGAAGTGTATGATCCGAGGAATCCGCTGAACAAACGAAGAAGAGGGGAAGACAGCAAGAAAAATCAGAACCAGAAAGTGGGTCGAAGGTAATAATTTAAATATAATGTAGAAAAATAAAATAAATCATATTATCTCACATTTTTTGTAAATATTCTGGGAACATTTATATATAAACATCTTCGGAAGAGTCATAAAAAACTTATATTTTATTTCTATCTTACTCAATTTCTAAAGATAGACAGAGAACGCAATCGCTACAATTTAATCACTCCATTGAAAACTACGATAAGTTTTGTTTTCGATTTAGTATTTCAGTGACTCTCGGAGGGATTTTTTCCGGGATTATTATTTTTATTTACTGAATTTGTTTTTTGTTATCAGTGATAAAACTAAACGAGTTGTAAATATACTAGACATAAGCTGGTGTAGTTGAATATAAAAGCTCGTATCATAAAAGTGTTTAGAATCTCTGTGAAGTGAAGTGATTATTAAATGGATTGAAATGAATGCTTCGCCATTTGAAGGTATTTAACATTTTAACTAATAATAAATATTTTCACCTTGGTTTTTAATTCAAATATTAATTTTGAATTCATTAACATTTAAGTATTACGTTGTTCACGTGATATTTAAATAATTCATGACAATAGCCGACAACATTAAAATCAAATTTGATTTATCATAAACTAATACAAATGATAAATTTATCTTTTTAGAAAGTTTACTTCGCCGCTCAAGTCAATGTCCTCAAAAATCTAAGTCAAAATTTAAGGGACCTTTAAGAGTCGTCCGATTATGTATTTTAAGCATTTTTCTGCCAGTTTTTCTCATTGCTGGACCTTTGTATTTGAGATACCACGTATATGGGGATCAACTTTACCCTTTAGCAATGTCAGATATGAGAGTTTTGGATAATAAAGTGTCTACAACGTGGTGTCAGGTTGGTGTTTTATTCCAGTCATTAAAATACATTTTAACATTGTTACAAATACACGTGTCTGTTAATGCACCATTGTTAATTTATCAGATTAGATAGATACAGATTAATTGCAGATTTAAATAAAATTTTATTGATTATTTAAATTTTTATTTTAATTTAAAGTGCCAAGTAAAAGAATTCATAAAAATAGATATCCTAAATTTTTAATAGTTTAGGGTTATTAAGAAAATTAAATATATATATATATATATATATATATATATATATATATATATATATATATATATATATATATATATATATACAGTGTGTAACAGCTAAACGAGCTACCTCAAATAATTTCTATACTATTAAAGATACAATAAAATACCATAAGACAATTTTATAGAAGACCAAGGGGGACATCCGATTAGAGAAGAAAATATTTTTTAAACCAATGGTTCTCAAGTTACAATACAATGTTATATTTTTTTTAAATGGGATATATATTTTTTACGCTCATTCGATAGAGTATTTTTTCTGAATTCAACCGTATAATCACTTTATATCTTTACATAAAAAAAATATTGAAACATATTCAATTGAAATTTAAATAAATTGATATTTTATAGTCATTTTTCAGTAGGCTATGTATGAAAAAAAAACTTTTATTTGTCAATTTGAATTATTTAGGATATAAATCAAATATAACACTGTTTATAACGATATTAACAAATATTTGTTTCATTTTAATTTAAGGTCAATTGTTTTTCATACATAGCCTACTAAAAAACTATAAAAATCTAATTGACTTAAATTTCAATTTAATTTTTCTCAATATTTTTGTTATGTAAGGATATAAAATAATTACATGGTTGAATTCAGAAAAAAATACTCTATCGAATAGGCTTAAAAAATACATATCATCCCATTTAAGAAGATGTAACTTTGTATTGTAACTTGAGAACCACTAGTTTAAAAAAATATTTTCTTCTCTAATCGGATGTCTCCCTTGGTCTTCTATAAAATTGTCTTATAGCATTTTATAGTATCTTTAATAATATAGAAATTATTTGAGGTAGCACGTTTAGCTGTTACACCCCGTATATATGTATATAACAGTTTCTATACATGGAAAAATTCCATCGATAATCATTTTCCGTCTTTCGAATTGAATAACTATAAAAGCAGCTGATAACTGGACGTTTTTTTTACATTCATGTATAAACTGACACTTAAACTGTCGTTAGGTAGTTTTTTGTACGAATTTGTCGTTTGTTATGTGAGTTACCACGAAAAAACCTTCTTTGAGGCACACCATTCGTATATTGCCAATGTATTTTCTCTTTATTTTGGTTTCAAATAATTCAGCTAACGGCTGGTAAACCTATTTAAGAATTTACACAAATGTGTAACCATTTTAAGATTTAGTATATTTGGAAAATTCCATCTTTGTATAACAAAGTAATGTGTACATGAATGAATGCCAAGTTCACGAAATTAAATAAATTTATCTTTAAATGCGCAAATATTGGCACATAGAGCATGATAATAATTTTTATATAAATTTTGAACCATGCAGATTATATCTAATAAAACATGTTCTCATTTTATGCTTTATATAATAATATAATAAATAAATACCAAGAATATCTTTTTTTACAAAAAATTATCTTATATTGTAAACATATTCCGAACAACAAAATGTATGGTTTTTCTCTTCAAATAATTTGTTATCTATATGTTACTATATTTCGTGTCATTGTTTACAATACAAAATGCGCCTACCAAAATAGTATCTTACAAAGGGTTAAAAATACCCGAATATTTTCGCTTTAACCTTGAATAGACACGTGTAAAGAAATAATTATGTTGTAGAGACAACTAGTAAAAGTAAATACGACTTTCAATGCGTTCTTATTGTCCCAAACGCCGGAATTGTCGCATGAAACCAAATTGCTGTCGATGGAAAGACATTTGGAACTGGAAGATGATATGAAAGAATATTGGGGATTTTATTTACTCAAAGGATCATCTGTTACTGTATCCACTTGTGTTAGGTATGTTTATATTGTTTAAAACTTTTATTTTTATATGAATACAGAAAGAAATATTTTTTTATTGTGACTACAATTTTATAAAGATTGTTTCTAATATTATGTTATACAATGCTATAACGTAAGGATTGTGAGAGTATTAAATATTTGAAGCATTCAAAGGAATTTAAGTGCCATTTTCATGTTTTAATGTTATCAATTTTGTTTAAATAAATCAACATCGTAAATCAACTCTGTAAATTAAATAGAACTGGTGCCTATTATAAAACTTTGATAATCAGTTACTACAAAAAAATGCTTCTTCTAACTATTATACACGAAAGATGACTATTCAAGGTCATTTGTTTGAAGAAAGAATACACAGCACTTTACAGCAGTATTTTAGCAACATTTTGTATAAGAAAGAGAAAGATGATTTGGCCTATGTCTATTTAATTTATGTGGTGTGACAGATATACGTAAATGGTGCCATTATTTTCTAACATACTAAAAATGGCAGTGCCGTATGTCGTAGATTTACAGACATGTAATTATATACTACACTGCCCTCTTTACTAATATTTATCCATTGACGTTGACATTTAAATAAAATTATTTTATGGTTTACGTCAAGTATATATTTTTGTTTCATCCAAAAATGTAGAAGATAAAACTTTGAGAAAAGCATTACTTAAAAGGAAATAAAATTTTGAAATAGTATATTTAATTTTTCATTTTGAATGTATCTATAAATATTTTGCTTTGCACGAAATCTGCCAGTAATATTACATCAGACGGCTCATAAATGACCTTGAATAGGGCGCGAGCAGACACGTGACTCGAGCGACCTTGACTTGCTTGGGATCAGCTGATTTGTATGCGCATGTCATTTTGACAAGAACATTTCATACTCTTAAACAATTGAAAAAAAGAAATATTTATCGTTCATCAAATTCTTGAATTTTATAGTATACTATGATTTACGAAAGATGACTATTCAAGGTCATTTGTTCGAAAAAAGAAAACACATCACTTTAAAGCAGTAGCTTAGCAACATTTTGTATTAGAAAGAGAAAGATTATTTGACCTATGTCTATTTAATTTGCGGTGTGACAGATATACGAAAATAGTGGCATTACTTTCTAACATACTATAAATAATAATGACGTATGTCGTAGAATTGCAGATACCTAATTATCTACTACACTGCCCTCTGTGCTAATATTTACCCAGTGGCGTTGACGTTTAAATCAAATTATTATTCTTTGGTTTATGTTAAATCTATGTTTTTGTATTTTGCAAAAACATAAGTGAAGAACATAAATCTTTCAGAAAGACATTATTTAGAAAGAAACATAAGTTTCAAATAAATTACTCTTATTTTTTCAGTTAAAATGTGTCCATAAATATTTCATGTTGCACGCCTATGCATCCGAAATGCAATGAAGTTATCTGCAAATAATATTATATCGGACGGCTCACAAATGACCTTGAATAGTCATCTTTCGTGAATAATAGTTTATCTATTTTTTCCGAAAAGTAAATTTATTATGAAAACATCAAGATCGACAATGTAGAGTCCGTTCATTGTAAGAATGTACCAAGACGTCATCGTTCGAGTGCGCGAGTATATTTTAGACATGCCCATCAGCAAACAATGGTGTGGTTAATAGAATGGTTTTAGCGTCCCGTTGCTATGTAAAGTTGCTCGTTACTAAGGGAGGCGCTAATTTTGATTACTGTGCAGACACAAAGTAATGGCGTATTCATGACGCGCCTGGAACATTCTTACGTGAACGCACTCTAAATTCTAAGTATACCATTTTGCACTCTGAATACATAAGTAGCTGCTTCATTTATTATTAATTACAACAAAAAAATAAAAATTTAATTTTTTTGGCTTTATATTTTAAAGAGTCATATTTCATTTATTATAGTTATTTATGTAACAAGTGTGTAAAGTAGTACTTTTTTGGTCGAGTGCGATGTTTTACGCATGAGGCGCAGCCGAATGCGGAAATTGTAGCACGAGACAAAAACTACTATTTTACACACGTGTTGCATACAACATTTTTCCTACAACCGAAATGGTATTGATGTTTCTCATAATACTGAGTGTATAGGCATCCAGCAGCTTCAAATACCGTTAGTACTCTTTCTCATAACACTGTACAAAATGTAACTTAAACACTTGGAAGAATCTCAGACTGACGGTAATTAGTCTTTTATAATGTACAAATTCTACATTTAATATTAATATTAAAAATTAGGTTAGGTTAGAATACATGTCAAAAAAATGTTAATGTTCTTAAAAATTAGATTAGTACTCAATCTATCAAAAAAAAAATATTAGGTTTGCTTCATTTACAGTGTATATTCATATTTCTTAATAAATTTTATTACTTTCATTATTATTTACTACCTAATTATATACTTGACAGGCAAATTAACCGAATTTTAATGTTGCCTAGCAACGCTTATTTACTTTTCAAGCACTAGTGCGTGAAAAGTACTTTTCACGCACTAGTGCTTGAAAAGTGACACTTTACACACTGTAATGAGTGTGTGAAAAGTACTTTTCACGCACGGTTGTAGGAAAAATATATTTATATTGTACAATATTGGAAAAAATAGCTATCTAAATCAATATTTAATCTAATAATATCGAGAATTATTAAGCAATGTATTTTTATCTTCAAAATTTCTTTTTATTTATTATCTCGCAGATGGCCTGGCGCGTCGCTTATCGTAATAAGAGGTCATAAACATCTACATGATTGCGCGTACATAGGAGACGATTCGTCTGAGGAAGAAGAAGAACTAAGAGAACGAATGATGGAAACAGGAGAAGAAAACCATAACATAACTTTCGTTGATGATGATAATCCTTCGAATAAACCTGCAAACATGAAACGTCATCGACCATATGTTCAATTTCACAATCCAAATCACCAAAAACACGAAAACCATACTCTACACAACGAACAAGAAGTTGAAGATCATGTTACTGATCCAAAAATCATGAAAAAGTTACTAGGAACAATCAAAAACATAAAAGATAAAAAGCTGGAAACAGCCACGAAAGATCATGTTCATAAACATCGAGACCAAACTATAAATAAAAACGAAGAAGAATTTTTAACAATCAATGAACCAAAAAAGAATATTAACGAAAATTCGGAAGAATTATTTCAAAATGTTTTGAAGAAATTAAAAAGTCTTGGAAGCAAAGGACAAAGAGTTTTGGATAAACTAAACGAACAATTAAAAAATCATGATGATGTTAAACTTAAAAATATGATGGATGATGTAATGAAAGATGATCAAGAAATTATAAATACAAGAGGAAGACATTGGAATAAAAATAGGGTACAATATGAAGATAATATTGAAATGAGTAGAAAAAGAAGAGATATCAGTATTTCTTCGCCGTTAACAGATGAACTCAACACAGACGATGAAGAAGGCGATGCAGCGATAGAAGAGGTAAATATTTTTTAAACTAGTAATTTCTGGTTAGAGTTATTTACCTGTAGGTTGTATCTCTAAGGAAACAATACATTATCTCAATTTATTTAAGCGATATGAAAAGTGTTTTGTCACAATATGTATTATATTGTCAAAATTTAAGAACAAATAATTTATTTATCGTCTAATTTTAAATTTTGAACTGAATTGCATACTCGAACTTTAGTTGAGTCTTATATTTAAAAGATTAATAACACTTGTTTTATATTATACTTTCCGATAAATTCTACACCAGTATTTAGAAACATCAGCTTGGAAGACAACATATTTTTCTTGCTAGTTTTCGCTGCAATTGCCAATAAATATTACAGCGACAACAATGTGCAACTGAAGAAATGTAATAATATTTTTTATATACATATACTGGCTTTGTTGGGTGGGCAGATTGCTTTGGAAATAATAAAACACTATCGGCGAAGCCCTAGGGAAAACTCGGCAAAGTCGATATTTCGCTAGTCGCGTACTATTTTTGATTAAAATTTATTTTTTGTGCAACCGGACACGAAATAAGCATTTCGCAGCCGCGATACAGGCCGCGAAATTAAATTTCGCGACCGTTGTTATGGTAGCGGCCGCGAAATTAGGTAAACAATCACTTTGACACTTGAGAATTGCATGGTTTTATTTATCAAATGTTAATTCCATAGCCACCTTGAAAGCTAACTTTCTATTTACAATGAAAGAGTTTAAAATTAATAAAATTTGAAATTACATATATTTTTTACGGTTGCACAAAAAATATTGTGTACACCTTGTCCGCGAAATCCTTTAGTGCCCTCGAGATTGTCTTGCCTCGGTCGCAAGCGGCCTCTGCGACAATTTTTCTCTCTGTACGCTAAAGAGTGATTTCGCAGCCTTGATATACAAATAACTATTATGGAATTAAATTTTAGTCAGAAAAATCTGATGTGGCCACCACATAACTCTCGCCAGATATTTTACCTGGTTGTACGCATAAAACGAAAAATATTTTTAAACACAAATACATATATTCATGTCTCACTACAAAATAATTCTCACATATATTTGCAAAATCTATGGGATATTTTAATATAAATTATGTACAATACATACATTTTCTTTATATTCAATATCCTGAAATTGTCTTTTTCTACTTTTCTTTTTCTTTATATTCGTCATTTTTTCGCAAATTCCTTTTATATTCTTTTTTACGTATATTCTTTTAGGTTGTTCACTATTTTTTATTTTCATAATCTTTATAATGATGTACAAATATTTTTGAAAGTGGCATACAAATATTTTTGACAGTGACATTTATGTGTCAATTACAAACATTTGAATTTCTTGCCTTGAAGTAGTTTGATCTGAGAATTTTTACATCAAATTATTTTATATGCATTTCTTTATCTCTAAATCTATAGAAGATATAATAATGAATTTATATTTATCGAATAAAGAATTTAACGTTCTTCAATATAAGTATTTACATAAATTTTCAATAAATAATATTTAGATGATTTTTTTCTTGTAACTACTGCTTCCGGTTGTCCGATTGTTACCAAAACTTAATCAACTCTTCCTATTATTGTTAAATTGAGGAATTCGTAGTTAAAAATGTCTTGTCTTATAGTATTTGAGAAATCGTGGATCCAACATCCACACACACATACGGACATCATCGTAAAAATGTTATAATCGGATTCTAGGGACCTTAAAACATGCTTATTCACTAAAATCTGGATTTGCGATTTTTAGCATGAATTCAATACTTCTCTTAGCGAGAGGTAAAAAATATAATAAAAACATCTTTATCTAGGATTTCGTGCCAGACGGTATAGCAGATCACAGAGGACACATAGACGAAGCAACCCTGGATGACAAATCAAACAGCGAATTCTGGTCTTCATTTTCATCAAGCGAAGAAGCGCTTCTCAACTGCGCTGGTTTGATTCTAAACCTTCCATTGACACCACATCCATATTGCGAAAGAAATCGAGAAAATCATTTTGTGGAAGAAGCTAGCCTGGCGAACACAGTCACATATCGGTAAGGATTAAAAAATTTATAATTCTTTTAAGATAAAATCGGAATTTAGGTCAAGAAAACATTTATTCTAGACATGATAGTCAATGGGCAAAGTTTATTTCGGGCTCGAGTTTTATTGTTACGATAATGAATTGTGGTTTTGGCAAGGACTCAAAATCATTGTTGTTGAAATATTTTTAGGTATTTCTTCCTGGAATTGGGAAATATTTTGGCGAAGATAAAATACATAATAATATAAATCTAATTTGATATAGATTAACATAAAAATTTGTGTACATAATTAGACGATCTTTTAATAACTTTAAATATATGAATATATTTAAATTTTAAATATGTATACTTGGAAAGTTAATGACCATTTACAAAATTGGAATGAAGACAAAATTAATGCGAAGAAATCTTCAATTTTCAAACTAATTATATGGTATAGGCGCTGTTATCTTATTAAATATTGATGTACAGGAATCATGAAATTTATAAATAAATATTATCATCACGGCATGGACATATTACTCATTACTGGGTGTGCCAATCTGCTATGTACACAGATATCGGTAATGATGATGACATATATGTACCGTGCGAGCGTTTATCATGCGTCATCTTCTGGGCACTTATAGCTAGCATGGAGAGTGCACCACAGAAGTCTCTTTGGTGCAATTTAGAATTCATGAAATTTGTTGTTTAAGATGAATAACTTATTTTGGCATTTTAAAACTATTAAAATATTTAAATAAATATATAATGTATTTTTCAATATTAGGATAGCAGAAACTACAGGTGCGACAGAACCAATTGAGCAGTTTTGAAGAGTTATAAAAAAGAAACCAGGGCATATATGACAAAAATGTTTTTATTTTTGAAATCAGTAGGACTTACCATTTTATACTCATTAATTTTAAAAATAATGCCTTTAAGATGGCGGCCGTTAGCTGCAATACATTGCTGGAGCCGATTTCTGAAGTTTTGAACAGCCCGTTGACACATTTCGCGAGGTATCGCGTTTACTTCTTCAACAATCTGCTCCCTTAGCTCTAGCAGGTTTTGGGGGCGACGTTTAAACAATTTTTCCTTTAGACATTCCCAAAGAAAATGTGCCTCGTCGCTGCTGAAGAATGCTGCCTCAGGAGGGATCGCTGCAAGAATTTCTTCACACAGATTTTGGCGGTTGGCGTAGTCTGCTGGGTTAAGTTCCTGAACCATCATTATTTTGAAGGGATGGAAATTTAAATCTAAATGCAGAATCCTCCTCAAACTGCGGTCTGAAACCCCCAATGCAATAGCGTACCTTCGAGCAGAACGTCTTGGCGATTGTTCGACTGCTGCTCTCACTATCCACATTTTCTGGTGTTCTGATGGATCTTCGTCGGCCATGTTTATCTATTCTTAGTGTGCTACCAGTTTCCTCCAACTGCCGAATCCAGGACCGAATTGTGTTCGCAGTAGGAACAGCATTATTTCGCGGAATGTTGAACCGTCGCCGAAAAGCTCTTTGCGTCGCAATCACAGATCGGTTGTTTTCATAAAACGCACGCACGGCAAAGCCACGATGTAGCCCCATCTTGTTGGAACCAAAAGTCACCTAATCCCTCTTCTTCAACAACTACTTCCAATCTGCAGAAAAATTTGCAACATTGAAACATAACGCCCGGAATTCACGGTCACGGTCACGCCTCCTTCTTCAAAAAAGTACGGGCCTATAACGCCAAATTGTGATACGGCACACCACACCGTTAGTTTCGAAGAATGTAGCGGTCTTTCGTGAACAATTTGGGGGTTATTTTCAGCCCAGTAGCGAAAATTTTGTTTATTCACAATCTCGCTTAGGTGAAAATGTGCCTCGTCGCTGCTGAAGAATGCTGCCTCAGGACACTGCAAGAATTTCTTCACACAGATTTTGGCGGTTGGCGTAGTCTGCTGGGTTCAATTCCTGAACCATCATTATTTTGAAGGGATGGAAATTCAAATCTAAATGCTCTCCTCAAACTGCGGTCTGAAACCCCTAATGCAATAGCGTGCCTTCGAGCAAAACGTCTTGGCGATTGTTCGACTGCTGCTCTCACTAGCTCCACATTTTTTGGTGTTCTGATGGATCTTCGTCGGCCATGTGTACCTATTCTTAGTGTGCTACCAGTTTCCTCCAACTGCCGAATCCAGGACCGAATTGTGTTCGCAGTAGGAACAGCATTATTTCGCGGAATGTTGAACCGTCGCCGAAAAGCTCTTTGCGTCGCAATCACTGATCGGTTGTTTTCATAAAACGCACGCACGGCAAAGCCACGATGTAGCCCCATCTTGTTGGAACCAAAAGTCACTTAATCCCTCTTCTTCAACAACCACTTCCAATGTGCAGAAAATTTTGCAACAATGAAACATAACGCCCGGAATTCACGATCACGCTTCCCTCTTCAAAAAAGTACGGGCCTATAACGCCAAATTGTGATACGGCACACCACACCGTTAGTTTCGGAGAATGTAGCGGTCTTTTGTGAACAATTTGGGGGTTATTTTCAGCCCAGTAGCGAAAATTTTGTGTATTCACAATCCCGCTTAGGTGAAAATGTGCCTCGTGGTTGCTGAAGAATGCTGCCTCAGGACGCTGCATGAATTTCCTCACACAGATTTTGGCGGTTGGCGTAGTCTGCTGGGTTCAATTCCAGAACCATCATTATTTTGAAGGGATGGAAATTCAAATCTAAATGCTCTCCTCAAACTGCGGTCTGAAACCCCCAATGCAATAGCGTGCCTTCGAGCAGAACGTCTTGGCGATTGTTCGACTGCTGCTCTCACTAGCTCCACATTTTCTGGTGTTCTGATGGATCTTCGTCGGCCATGTGTACCTATTCTTAGTGTGCTACCAGTTTCCTCCAACTGCCGAATCCAGGACCGAATTGTGTTCGCAGTAGGAACAGCATTATTTCGCGGAATGTTGAACAGTCGCCGAAAAGCTCTTTGCGTCGCAATCACAGATCGCTTGTTTTCATAAAACGCACGCACGGCAAAGTCACGATGTACTCCGGTCCAAACCATGTTGGGTACTAAAATTGGGATGTCGGCAGAACAAAAGGAGACCTAGTGCAGCTGCCTACCCCCGCCACCGCCCGAACACCTGCCCCTCCAAACTGCTCAATTGGTTCTGCCGCATCCTGTATAAGAGTTATCTTCTATCTAAAGTCACCAAGAAAAATGTTTCAAATAAAAAAGTTAGATATTTTTATAAAAGAGAGAAAGTTTCCGAATGGGAAGAGAAGAAGAGCGTGTATGAATGCGATTATGAATGTGGCCGAGGCGAAAGAAGTGTGCTTAGACAGGAATGTGTGGCGAAGGATGATTGTTTCGTAACTATTATTGTGGTCCGGTTGCGGTATTTCGCTACCGTAATTCGGTCACTTTAATATGTTGAGAGTGAGGAATATATGTTGTACCTATGATGTCAGGTTAGTAAGAATCTTGTTGAAAGAGAGACCGATTTTTTTGGGATGATGTTTTTTTTTTATTCTTTCGGGTTTGTGCTAACCCACTAAGTGGGAAATGCGTGATTTTATGTATGTATGTAGATATTTTTATTGCTTTCTATAATAAAAACCATGTTTTCTTTACACGGATTTAAAGGTAGTCCTTATTTTACATCAAAATTCAGAAATTTTCTTATTTTATTTTTCTGTAATGACAAATATCTAATTCGTAATCTTATTAGAGTCCCATCCAACGGTTACTACTTCTTCGTATTCAACTCTGAGAACGAGATTCAAACGAGCTACATCCGAGTTCAGTTCCATTTACACAAAGTTGTATACAATGTCAGCAATCCAGTCGCAAACTGTTCCAACATTTCTGGAGATTGTGCATTAGATTTGGGCTTCTTTTCAAATGAAAAACTAGTTCTGGAGCTTCCAGTCAAAGACAACCATACGCTCTGGAACGAGGAGTTCGTAGTTTTATCAGAATGCGAGCCTAGGACGGCTTTGTATGTAATTTGTGTGCTAGCCGTACCCCTGGCGATTGTATTGTTTGCATTTCAATGAAAAATAGTCTGTTTTTATTTTAGACTGTGATTGTAATTTAAGGTTGTGGATAGTGAGATTAGATAATTATACGCGTAATGAATCTATTTAGGTCCAAAAAGTAAGTGATATAGATCTCGGGTTTGCTTTCATTTTAAGAAATGTAACCTTCAAATAAATATTTTTATAATTTTACTTACAATGAGTGATACTTAGTGCAAATTTATTGAAATATCGAGAAATAAAACATACTTATGTAGATATTATTTTGCAGCTAAAACTTACTCATAATTTAATGTAAATAAATATCAGTATTGTATAAATATTATTGTAATTACTAATAATAAGTATTTCTTATCACCTTTTCTCATTCATTCATTCATTCATTCATTCAGGGCAAGTGACTAATTTAAAGCATAATATAATGTAACGAAGTATACAAAAAAAATTGTTAAAATATTCCATACTTTACAAATTAATAAGGAAGAAATATATCGGCTCAACTCTTTTCAGAATATGGAGAATATTTTCTACAAAATTTATGAAGTAAAAATGTAACGCGACTGTATATTTTTTTTGGGTATCGAGGCTTATTATATAGCTTTAGGAACATCTCAGCTTAGTTTAGACATTGAGGAAGATTTCTTCCGTTTCAGATAATAGCCAATAAATAAATAGAAAATAAAAGAAACGTTCAGCGTCTGCGGAACGTATATTTAGTTAGCAATTTAATAAAATCCTGAAATTTCTTCAAGTAAACAACCTCTTTCGGTTACCCTGTAATTTTGGTGCATTTTTGTTTATATAGTTTTAATCTTAAAAGGTAAAAACTAATTTGCGTATGGGCCTTAAATGGTTTAATTTTTTTTTTAATTCCTAGGTTTTATATTATTTTCGAAGTTACAAAAATTGCGCGAACGGGCCTTTAGTTTAATTTTTAAAAAAATTCCCAGGCTTTTTTTGACTATTTCCGAAAAGTCAAAAAAAAAAATTGCGTGGAAGGGCCTTAGAGAATTGAAAAAAAATATTTTTTTTCGTCGTTTTTGGCTATTTCAAAGAGCCAGACGAAATTTCCACCCACGGGCAATTTACAAACAATATCTTACATATTTCATTGTACCTGTTTTACCTTTTTGTTTTATACTTTTAGTACCTGTGTTTAATTGCCATTACCAATCCTGGAAGGCCTAACCTAAAGCACTGGAAAAGAAAGTGTTTTTCTCTTTTTATAATCATAAGTGACAATACATCTTACAAACTAAGTATAAAAGTTACAATATATCTTATAACTAAATGTATGTGTCGCAGTTGATAGGCGCTTGTTCTGGGTTTTGATTCTTCGACTGCCAAAAAACCTTGGCATCTATACACACAAAAAACTGTTAGTAAATTGTATATAAAATGTGTATCAGTTCATTAAACCTTCATTTTTTCGGCTGGGAACTTCAGACATCATCCGTTTTTCGACAAATCTTTTGATAACCGTCCTACTGTCGCTACAGCGGGAGAATTCGTTCTTCCTCCAGATTTAAACATCTCTTCTCCGTAGCTGAGCTGAGATGTTCCTAAAGCTGTAACATAACACTCGACACGGAAAAAAATTTACAAGTAGGGACAATCATTCATACAGTCACGCTACATTCAGGGGCGCCCAATTATCACACACTCATTCGCTTTTTAACTCCATAAATTTTGGAGAAGTTGAGTCCGGGAATATTTCTTCCTCCAGACGTCTGTTCTTGTTCTGGATCTCTTCTACAGAGTGTCTTTTTCCCGCCAAGACCACATTTCCGTCTGATTCTTTTTACCTGTAACTCATAAAACACTAGGCAGTCTCTCTTCTATATTATTTACAAATTGTTGAATTATGTCATGGAATAAAACAGTTTGGAAGTTATGGAATATCCAGATTAGTACTCCAAACACAAAACACAGTTCCAATCTAAGGGCAACATGTCTTATAAACTAAGATACGAAACGGGGGGTGAGCTAACTTATAATCTAAAAGTTTCCCTCTGAACAGAACGAATGATTAGTGAAGAAGTACGATTCTGGATACGCCAGAACCTCCAGACTATCACAAAAAGTGTCGGACAAATTATAATAAAAATAATAATACATTTCACCTTTTATTTTCACATCACGTAATTGTTGTTGCTGCTATGTCCATCTCCAGATTCTCCGCGTCCAATATCTGCTCCCGGTTTGAATCCAGGACATTCCTTTCACCCTAGAAGCAAAAATACAACAGTATCTACTCTCAAAGCTAACATATTTACACTACCTAAATACAAATAAAAAGTTTAGAACGCCCAGCAGGCACTAGCAAGTTCTATTGTTTGATGAATTGCTCTATTGACTCAGAGCGAATCTCAAAATTCATCTGTATGCGATTGAATTCAAATGAAAATGACTTTAAACAATACGAGAACGAGGGGATAGCTAACTTAAAACTAAATGTATCTCCTTCTGAACTCAAAACGTGATACAGATTTAAACCCGGTCCGCTAACAGAGTCAATAAAAACAACCATAGAACAATAAAGAATTTACAAATATCTACTAAACTTTCTAAATCTCTGAATTTATATTCAAAATCAATGATTTATTACAGGAAAATTAATAAACAAACTCACCAAATAAAATGTTTATAAGATGATCAGGCGCCACTAAAACAAGAAATTATTAGTTAATTATATAAATATACAAAAGAACCAGACAAAATTATATTAAAATGATCGTTAGACATTCACAAATTGATTGATATATAAATTATTATTGATACTAATATTTTAATCACTAAAAACTTTTAACAATTACAGAGCACAACAATTCACTGAAAAATTTTCTTCATCATTGTTGAAACAATTGCCAACAATCATTAGTGAAGGTAGTCACGTCGTTGTCATGACAACGAGGCGGGCGATAGATTTAATTTAAATTTAAAAATTGTATTGTATTGTTTTACTCTAGTTTATAATTATAATGTATAAAATATATTCGCAAAGTTTAAAAACTGTGAGAAACTTTTAAAACAATATCGGTCTGCCTTTTTTTGGCAAGTTATATAATATGCAATCTTCGTTTTTGAATTCAACAAAATCAATATCGATCTTCGCACATGATCGTTTTTATTGATTTTTGTATTTCAGCTCTCTTTAATAGTTTAAATTATTGAATACAGTTGTCAGCACCTGTCTGACTTTATCTTAAATATGGCACAATTTGATTTTTTGGATTTTCTTATATAAGTATCCAAGTTTTCAAAATTTTTGATCCCGTAATCTAATAGCTATGAATACATAATGCAGCATTCAATCATTCATTTACAGTAAACAATAACAGAAATTTAAATACATACATTTAAACACTTTTCTCCAAAGTTTAATTTTTTTTAAGACAGATGACAGCACACCAAATTAATTAATTTTTTCCAGTGCAGGCGTTTTTTTTAAGGGGCTTGATATTAATTGATATTAATATGCATTTAAATGCTCATATGAACAATTATTCCCATGGCAAAGAAATTGTATCGACAGGTATGGAATGTATCAGTTTGGCGAGCCACGATCGAAAAATCAATAAAATCGATCATGCGCAGTAGATCAAATTTATATTAACAACTATTTGTGGAATGCGGAATATGATAAGCGCCGGCGCCTAAATTCCAAAAGAAAAATATTGGAATTTCTTCAAAATTTGACTATATACTATGTTTTTTCAATTAAATATTGTTATTTTAAGTATGTTAGAAGTTTAATAAATATTATATTGTACATATTATCCATTTTTGTTGTAATAAATATCATATTTTGTTATATACAATATATTTGTGCAATGATACGCGGAACATAGGAGCTCAACATAGGATTTTAAAAATGTGTAGAAATTGGCTCTCTCATATATTTTAGAGCAAAAGTATAAAAATATTAGGCTCTACACAACACGTTTCTACTATTTTTACAATGATGTCGGTCTGTCTGTCTGTGTGTGACAATTTTTTCTTCCACGATCACATATCAAACTTCCAAACATTTCTCTATTCCGTATTTAAGCTTTCTGCATTAATATAAAGAGTTGATTAAATTTACGGTAAAATTGGACAACCGGAAGTGGTACTTTACTTGAAGCCCATAGCTGTTTTTAATGAAGAATTATATTAAAATATAATCCAAAATTTTCCAATTTTAGTATTTAAGACTATTATATCAATGGGAACAACATATTAGATTTTGGCTAAAATTGATGAAGCGGAACTTATACTTTAGTTGAAGCTCTGAACAGATTTGCGTGAAAAAATATATGATGATATAATCCAAAACTTCTCAAATTTGGTATCAAAAATGCGTATATGATTGGAACCAACATATTAGATTTTGACTATACATATATGATAAAATCTCATTGCTATTTATTTTAAACATGGAATTGGCGGGAGGCCATATGCTGGCCATCGTCACATCAGATTTTATCTCTTTATTTTTCTTTAGTAAATTTTCATAAAAAGTTAGTTTTATATCAGACGATCCAACAGGAAATTTTGAGTAAAATAATATTAAATTTATAAATTATAACTATGTGATTGAACAGCGATAATGGAATTTCGAACACAACCTAAAGATCAACAAGCAAGACAAACTTTAAAAAATAAAATTACTAATGAAATAAGGAAATATTTTGTAGTGTAAAAAGATATATTTTTTCAAGAAAAAAGTGTTAATTATGCCTGGAATTGAAGAGAACAACAAATTAAATTCAGAAGAATTAGATAATGAAAACGAAGAAAGAGAACGTACATTAACAGATCATCTAAATAAAAAGTTATTGAACTCATTTTTAACGAGATTAAATTCCAATGATTCTGCATTTAATAAAATATTGAATGATATATCCAACGATACAGATCAAAATAACAAAAATGATTTTGAATAAATATCCATATGCATCATAAATATCAACATTATAAAAACATAGCCCTACTTTTATTTTGCGACCACAGCCCATTTTTTCCCGCTTAACTACAATAATTCATCATGAATCAAGTAGATGAATACATAGATTTGCTTGATAGAGCAAATAGTGACGTTAGTGATACCGAAGAAGTACCTGAAGAAATAAATGATCAAGAAACACAAAATGAAAATAGTGAACCGCAAGATTCAACTTCCACATCCACAGAGGTTAAACCACCACCTCGAAAGAGAAATATAAATCGAGTAACTTTAAACGCAGCAAGACTTAAGGGACCTAGAGGTTTAATCTGTATAGAGGGGATGTTTTCAAAATTGAAATTCAAGGGTCGTGGGTACGAACAACATGATCTGGAGCAAGTTATGTCTAATCTTCAATATTGGTGTCATCGCCTTTATCCTAAGTTTACATTTGACGATTGCTTACGCCAACTTGAAAAACTTGGAGCTCAGAGACCCGTTATGGTAAAACTTTGTAACATAAAGTTATTTATATTATCTAATCATTTTTTCTTTTACAGACATTGAAGAAGAAAATTTTGTATAACATGATAGACGATATAATTGCAGAGCAAAATGAAACTGAATTAATCGATGATGTCAACGAAAATAATACAGAGGAGGTTGCTGAATCCCAAATGGAAGATATAAGCGAATTCGATAAGTTGAGAGATCCAGTTTCATTTAATATTCCCGATCCTCTGCAAGCTAGTACCAGCACTACAGTACAGTTAACGGACGAACAGAAAGAAATGATTGAAAGAAATAGGCAAATAGCTGCAGAAAGACTTCGTGCTAGACTTGAAGCTAAGAGACGAAAACTAGAAGAAAACAATGCTTCGCAAGATTTGGGAACATCAAATTCTCAAAGTAGTTTAACCGAAGAACAAAGAAGTATGATTGAGAAAAACAGATTATTGGCACTTGAAAGGCGACGCAAATTACAACAAAATAAATCAGCAACTACTTCTACAGATTCTCAAAGTTTTGAGACCGCTGCAATTGTAAATGAGACGGAAATATCCAATGATACAGAAATTGGTGTTTCCCAAAGTGTTGAGCTTGATACAACTGAAAATAATATTACCAGGAATATTTCTCAAAGTTTAGAGACCAATGCAACTGAAAATGAAACGGAAATATGCATTCCTAGTCTGAATAATACTGAAGAAATTGCTTCAAAATCTCAATCTGCAACTGTTTCCCAAAGTGCTGCAACTGAAAATAATACCACACAAAATATTTCTCAAAGTTTAGAGACAACTGTAAATGAAATGGAAATATGCACCCCTAATCTAAATGATGCAGAAATGGCTTCAAATTCTCAATCTGCAACTGAAAATACCACAATTTCTCAAAGTTTCGAGACCGCTGCAACTGAAAAGGATATGGAAATATGCGTTCCTAGTCTAAATGATGCAGAAATTATATCAACTTCTGCAACTGTTTCCCAAAGTTTTGAGATAAATGCAACTGAAAATAAAACCGAAATTAATGAAACTGCAATGGAAGTCAGTGTTCCGGAAAACGAAGATCCCTGAAATTTTGTTTATATCCCAATAAACGTTTTGTTTGATATTTCCTAAGTTTTGTTTTTTAAAGGTAAGTAAACAGCGATATCACATCTCTTTCGTAATGTATCAATATTGAATAAATAAAAGTAGGTAACAATTGTTTATTAATATATTAATTGTAATAACACAGTTTTTTACTATCAAAGTAATAATTATAAAGTAAAATATAATATATACAAGTTATCTTTAAATTCCCACTATACAGCATTCGGTATTTCAGGAATCAAAGACGCAAAGAAAGTCGTGAAAAATGTCCACATAATATTTAACATTGTCGGTCTTTGTTCCGGATTCACAACTTGATTATTTCCTTCCGCCTGACCTTGAACAGGCGGTACGTTATTGTTTTCTTGTCTCTGGGCTTCGTTATTATTTACATTTTGCACCCGAAAAAAGCCCACTTGGTATAAATACAACCCAATTCCTAACAGTAGCACAAAGGCAAATCTGAGCGGTGAAGAGTAGAAATATACTATACAGAAAAGTACTACTACACGACTGAACACATAAAACCAGTCGAGCCAGTCTCGATCAGCTTGAACTTCCTCGCCTTCGGCTTCTTCAGCAGCCGGAGGAGGGTCTGCTGCTGGTTCTGGGGCAGCTTCTGGCTCGGGCTGCGGGGGTTGATTTTGGGGAACTTGGTTGCTAACCCTATCAATAAAAAATTATTTTTTTGTATTATACAAATTGCGCAAACTTACATTTGCATGTATTGGTTGATATATTGCGCGTACGCTTGTTGAAAAAGTGCGAATTGTACCGCATACTGACTTGGGTCGACGACATGGGCTTGGGGCTGGGCGAACGATGTCCACATAGTTTGAAAATCCGTCGTTGATTCTTGGCTACTTGTGGTATGTACCTGCCGATGGCGTATTCCTGTACTTGTGGTTGGTGTTGCATCAGGCACACTTGTTTGAGTAGAAGGATCCATTTCTGGTCTTCGTGTCACTTTCTGGGTTTCACACTTGTAATTTCGCGATGGGGTACACACTAAATGCACTGTGTGAGTATTTTGTTCGTCATAATTTCTCAGAACGTCTTTCAAAACAACGGAATCTGATAAAAGTTGTCCTGAATATATGAGTTTCTGTTCATCACGCGCCTATAAAGAAAACTTTATCATTTGTATACGTCACTGGTATATTTTACTCTCAAAACAATCATATTAACAATTACCATACATGAATATTGATCTCAAAGTATTGTTTGCATACTTTACTTACCGGTTTACTTGGATACACCTCTGAAAGGTGACCCTTTAATTTGTGTATTGTCCAAGAAAGTTCACATTTGACAGTTTGATCTTCAATTTGTTGATTAGGAGCTTTCACTATCAACGTGATAGGGATTGTCATTTCCATTATAACGCTAAGCACTTAAGAATCGATACAGCAATGATTTATCACTTTAACACAATTCAATTTGACGCTATTCAATAACACAATTTCTAGAAACTTAACGTAAATATACAGAGTGTCATATTTATCAACATTACGTTACGACAGCCGTGAGACGAAAGTATTTGTCTCATTCTGATTGGCTGTACGTCACGACCCATGTGTTGCCCCCAGGCATAATGATATGTAATTTGCCGCTCAGTTTGAATTGTTGAACTTTAGATTTTGGTCATTGAACACGGGAATAAAATTGCAAGTTTTCATACATAATACATACATTAATCACGCATGACCTACTTTGTGGATTGGCACAAATCCGAAAACAATAATAACAACAATAAGAGCTCAGATGACTTAATCCACTCTTTTAACAACATTCTTACAACCGTACATCATACAACAAATATTCCTCACTTTTAACATATTAAACTGACCGATTTTCGGTAGCGAAACACCCCATTCGGACCACAACGTAACATTTATCCTTCGCCACACTTTCAAATATTTAATTAAAAAATCTGGTGTGGGCAACACAATACCTCCCGCCATTTACAGCCCGAGTGACAAAAAATATTAATTAATTATAGGGCCTATTCATTAACTCAGTGGTTAATTTTTAACGACTGGTTAATTTTTTTAACCAGTCAAGTATGTTGACATATAACAAAAAAAGGGATTTTTAGTTGTCAAATAAATATCTATTGAATAAAAATTTTAACCAGTGGTTAAAAATTAACCACCAAGTTACAGAATACGGCCCTATGACAGTTTATTTCTTAAAATATAGTCTAATCTAATCCAAGTAACTACCTTTTTTAAAACCCCTCAACAGGATTAAATCCCAATTACAGAGTGGGTTCACATTCACACACATCCATGCCTTAGTGGGATTCGAACCCAGAACCCCGAGGGCACTCATGACATGAGGCGTTGCTCTAACCATTGCGTCACCGGAGCTACAATAAAATGATGATTAAATTTTAAATACCGGGAGAGAATAGAATTCATTAATCCAAAAATGAGGATTAGCTTAAACATTTTTGTGAATCTTTAATTTTTATTAATCTAAATACATAACTACATATTTACTTATGCTGGAAACTGTATTGAATTCCTTTTCTATTGTTCTATTTACTTTTGTCTTTTTAAAACGTTACTAATATTTTGAAATGATTAGTTCTTTGATTGTGACATTTATGTCAGTTACATACATTTGAATAATTACGTTTTGTTTGTCGTAGGCTCTGGGATTTAAATTATAGATAATTTTATAAATTTATCCATAATATATATAGAAAAAGTATTAATGCAAATCTATAGAAAATTTAATAATCTTTAATTTTTATAATAACAATAATCTCGAAAAAATAACATTTCAGGTATTTTTCGAAGAAAAACTATTTTGAGCTTCTAGTAAAGTGCCATTTCCGGTTATCCGATTTTCACCAAAATCTAATGGGCTCTTTCCCTTGCACAAAAAGTTCGATATACAAGGTTTCAAAATTTTCTGAATGATAGTATTTGAGTTAGAGTGGAGGATCACACACACATACACACAGGCATCATTGTGAAAATGTTAAAATTGGATTCTAGGGACCTTAAAACGTGGTCATTTACCAAAATCTCGACATGCGGGAGGTAAAAATATTATTAAAGTGGTGTTTGGTTTACAAAAAATTAAATATATGTGTTGCCCTAAGGCATTAGATGATATGTAATTTACCGTCCTTGAACGTTAGATTTTGGTCAGTGAACAGGGAAATAAAATTGCTACATCAGTTTTCATGTATTTATTTAATTAAAAAATATTATTAAAGTGGTGTTTGGTTTACAGAATATTAAATATTTCGATATGATTTCTTCAGAAATTGATAGTCTAACATTACTACAATGTAAATTTAATACTAATTGAGGATAGAAAGTTTTGTATTGTCAAAATGTAAAGCATTAATTGCAGTATACAAGTAAATTAGTATTACAAAGTTCCTATTTTGTACTAAAAGCCCGAATACGAACTCTATAAGCATATGAACATTCAAGTTCTTTATTGTCTAAATGTACTTTCGTTAATACCATTGCTTAGAGTAGCAAAAGTATAATTATTGTCAAACATCCGATACAATCTAAGTAGTATAAATTATGGAATTATGCGATCTACAAAAATATTATTGTCTGATTAGTGTATATAAATTGTTGTTATTGTCAATTCACAAAGTGCGCAGTTCAAATTTCTTACATGAATTGATTTATTCGGAGTTCCGATTGTCGCTAGTTCTATAAAATTGTAAAATAACCTACGCTTTATAACGTATGTCCTTTAAGTTTTGGCATAAATTTTTGCCAAATTTGCGCCAAAACTTGTAAAATATACGTTAATTGGTGTGTCGTGTATATTTGCGCACATAATATTACCAAAACATCGCTAAGTTTTCTATTTTAACTTATGATATTATTTGTCGTCTGATATTCTTAATAGAAATCGAAAGTTATTGTTATACAAGTACCATTTCACTTATTATACGGTTCTATAAAAAACGATACTTTCACGCCTATAGCAATTTAAAGAAAGTTCTGAAGAAAGAGAAATGGAACTTGTTTCTAGAGGCAGTCGCCTTGGTAACTGGCAACATGTTCAACTTCTATGTACGTATTGTATTGCTCTAGAAGTCTAAAAGAACGGCTTAATTATTTATTTCTTTTTTTGTAATTGTTAAACTGCTTGTATATGTAGATATTTTGTATAAATATATCATCACGTTTATATAGATGGAAGCTCTTAATTTTGAGCTTTATGGGTAGCATTCGATTTGCAACAAATCTCAGTTTATATCAGCTCACTTCCTTTTGACAGCCGTGAGCAAATTTATTTCGTCTTGCCGATGCTATACTATCTATTTCACAAGAGATTGTTGACATAATTTTAGTGATATACACGATCGGTTTTTTTAATGTTTACAGATGGGGTTGCCAAGACAATAGGTTTTATTAACTGATCATGATTTGGTTGCTGAGATAACAAAGGCAGTAAATCGTACAAAAAGCCCGCGGGCGATAAATGAATAAATAATTTGTCATTAAAAATATCAAACTTTTTTATTTAAAACATTTTTCTCGATTACTGATAGTTTAGAAGTAATGGGGTCTCGTGGCCGCGTGCCTGAGTGTCAGGTCGCGAATCTGGGGAACCGGGTTCGATCCCGACCAACGCCAAATATTTCGAATTTTAAATGGCACAAAATTGACCCCTGTGGTGCGCTCTTCACGCCAGCAATGAGTGCCCGTGAGGTGACGCCTGGTAAACGCCCGCACGGTACAAATATGTCATTATCATTACCGAAATCTGCGTACAAAGCAGATTAGCACACCCAGCAATGGGTAATATGCCGTGATGATATATTATTATTATTTTTATTATTAGAAGTAATTTCAAAATGAAAAAATCTGAGGTGGCCAACACATGATCTCCCGTCAATTCCATGTTTAAAATAGCAATGAACTTTAAGTAAAGTATCACTTCCGGTTGATCGTTCGTAAACAAAATCTAATTTGTTGTTCCAATAAATAGAAAAGTCTATAATACCAAATTTTGGATTATATTTTATTGTTTTTCCTCGAAAATCTGTAAAGAGCTCCAAATTAAGTACCACTTCCGGTTTATCATTTAGGTATAGTCAAAATCTAATGTTGTTTCAAATTATACACGTGTTTTAAATACCAAATTTGAGAAGTTTTGGATCATGTTTTAATATATTTTTTCAAGAAAATCTGGGTAGCTTCCTGTGAAGTAGTACTTCCGGGTTATCAATTTTAAAAAAACATCTTATATGTCGTTCTCATTAATATAAAAGTTTTAAATACTAAATTTGAAAAGTTTTGGATTGTATCAATTTGTTTCACGAAAATCTGTTCAGAGCTTCAAATAAAGTATCACTTCCGGTTTATCAATTGTATCCAAAACTCTAATATGTAGTTCCCCTTCATATAAAAGTCGTAAATACTAAATTTGACAAGTTTTGGAGTATATCATAATATATTTTTCACGAGAATCTGTTCCGAGCTTCAAGTAAAGTATCACTTCTGGTTAATTAATTTTAGCCAAAATCTAATATGTTGTTTCCTATGATATAAAAGGCTTAAATACTAAAATTGAAAAGTTTTGGATTATATTGTAATATATTTTTTCATTAAAAACTGTTATGGGCTTCAAGTAAAGTATCACTTCCATTTATCCAATTTTACCCAAAATCTAATCAACTCGTTATATGAATGCAGGAAGCTTAAATACGGAAAATAATATATTTGGAAGTATGTTATAAGAGTTATCGTGGACGAAAAAAATCGTCACACACACACACATCATCGTAAAAATAGTAAAAACGTGTTGTGGGGACCCTAATTCGTGCTTATTTACTGAAAACTCGCCATCGAATTTTCGACACGATTACATTACCTCCCTTACCTACGGTATGACGGGAGGTAAAAAGTTTTCCGCCATTATCTAGCAACCTGCGAATTTTTGGCAAAACAAATGCACATCTAAGATTGCCCCCTACATGTTCCATTTAATTGAAGTCGTATTTCTTATAGCGATCCCAAAGGTTTCGTAACCCGGACATTCTGTATGTTTCTATCGGTTTGCAATCTTTTTTTAAACATAGCTTAAAATTTAAACCTTTCTGATGCAACTGGCCATTAGTGAAATAAATATAATTGGATAAAACAATAATATGTAATATATTTATTTGTTATTATACTCTGTTCCACTTAAGCCATTCAGTAGATGGATCTGGCAACAGCGCAAACTTGAAGTAGCCGAAATTACATTGGGTAAACTTGTCTCTTGTCTCCAATTTCAGCCAATCAGAGAGGTCAAAACTATTCCCTATACTCTGCAATACTGAATGGCTTAAATGGAACAAGGTATAGCCATTTTTATTTCTCAGTTTAGCCTACTAAAGCCGTTTTATTTGCTGTTAAATCACCAAAAAATCTCAGTTCGTTGAAGTGAGGTGTGAGATTTTCAACAAATCGAATGCTACTTTATATATTGCATCATATCTCTTTGCTCTTTAAAATATATTCCTTTCGTAATAAATATTTTTAATCTTTGATATTATTCATTTTTCGTAAATAATTTGGAATAAAAAATACCTTTTTCTGTGATGGAAGCGCAACTCTGAGTACGATGTGCATATCGAGAAAATGTTAAATTCTCCTCTCGATAAAATAGTGTTTTGGCAATGTGCTCGTGTATTGTGTGTAAGTGTGCGAGTTCACAATTTGTAGAGGGGGCGGTTCACTCAAAGGAACAGTGATTGGAAGTTCCGGTCATCGAGCCCCGTTTGTTATATTTAGATGTTTTGGGTCCATTTCTGTTAGATTCTGACCCTTTGTTTCGGGTACAAGACATACAACGAAACATAATCCGCACACGGAAAGCGCTGCGTATAGCCAGAAAGCCCCATGAAGTCCAAATAGATCCTACAACATAAATATTCAAGAGATTATTATTAATTTTCTCACTAAAATTTTTTTATGTATATTTTACAAATATATATATATATATATATATATATATATATATATATATATATATATATATATATATATATATATATATATATATAATTTACATATTTTTTTTTTATGTAACATACTTATAAATCAGTCTAAAATGTTCCTGTGCAAACCAAAAGATGGCGTTACTATACTGTTCGGTGTTTTATTTTTATTTAAAGTAGACCTAAACTTTAAATAAAATCCAATTTTTATACATTTGATCACAGGTCGATATCTCATTTCGATTTTTACATTTAAAATTTTACCCATTTATGGGTCTTTAATCCAAAAATTGGTCGCGATGCAGCCCTGGCGACTTCGTCATTTTATTCTACTGGCAAAATTACACAAGTATATAAATTTTAAATTTTTTGGGACATTGGATGTAATTCCTATAACAAAAGATCTAGTGTGGCCAACACAATACCAATCGCCATTTACAGCCCGAGTCACAAAAAAGATTAAGTTTTTTGGATTAGCGAATTTTACTCTAATTTTGACAGTTTATTTCTTATAATATAGTTAAACTAATCCAAGTTACTACCTTTTTTTCATTATATTGGGATTTGACGCTTAGATCTTACGTAAATCGTGTTTGTATATAGGCTGTTCCAATAGTTACAGGCTGTTAAATGTACACTTATTTTTGAATAATTTTTATTATAAACGATGAATTTTTGTCTAGCTCATTTTGTATATTTTTGTCTGTAGCTTCTAAACGGTTAAAGATAGCAACGTGTACGTTGCAAATTTGGAATCTACATGAAATTTTCTATAATATACATCAGCAGTGATATTTGTATATAGGCTGTTCCAATAGTTACAGGCTGTTAAATGTACAAAAGTCAAAAAATCTTGTAAGTTTTCATTAAAAATAAAAATTTCTATTTTGGATTCTAAGCCCTAGGGAATTTTTTCATTATTTTTCCCGTAATCAGCGGATCGGAATTAGTAGAAAATGATACTTTTCATTTATATACAGGCTGGTTTAATTTTTAGTAGACTACTGAATATTTGTGGGTACAATTTTTTTGTTTTTTGCATTGTAATACAGTATCAGCCGAAAACAAAAATTAAAGATATGTTAGACATATGTAGAAACGTCCATAGAATCGAATGGCCCAACCCCCATGCCTCTAACATTTACTGTTCATTAGCTACAGACCGCCAAAGTCAAAAAATCTTGTAAGTTTTAATTAAAAATAAAAATTTCTTTTTTGGATTCTAAGCCCTAAGGAATTTTTTCATTATTTTTCCCGTAATCAGAGGATCTGAATTAGTAGAAAATGATACTTTTCATTTATATACGGGCTGGTTTAATTTTTAGTAGACTACTGAATATTTGTAGGTACAATTTTTTTGTTTTTTGCATTGTAATACAGTATCAGCCGAAAACAAAAATTGAAAATATGTTAGACGTATGTAGAAACGTCCATAGAATCGAATGGCCCAACCCCCATGCCTCTAACATTTACTGTTCATTAGCTACAGACCGCCAAAGTCAAAAAATCTTGTAAGTTTTAATTAAAAATAAAAATTTCTTTTTTGGATTCTAAGCCCTAAGGAATTTTTTCATTATTTTTCCCGTAATCAGAGGATCTGAATTAGTAGAAAATGATACTTTTCATTTATATACGGGCTGGTTTAATTTTTAGTAGACTACTGAATATTTGTAGGTACAATTTTTTTGTTTTTTGCATTGTAATACAGTATCAGCCGAAAACAAAAATTGAAAATATGTTAGACGTATGTAGAAACGTCCATAGAATCGAATGGCCCAACCCCCATGCCTCTAACATTTACTGTTCATTAGCTACAGACCGCCAAAGTCAAAAAATCTTGTAAGTTTTAATTAAAAATAAAAATTTCTTTTTTGGATTCTAAGCCCTAAGGAATTTTTTCATTATTTTTCCCGTAATCAGAGGATCTGAATTAGTAGAAAATGATACTTTTCATTTATATACGGGCTGGTTTAATTTTTAGTAGACTACTGAATATTTGTAGGTACAATTTTTTTGTTTTTTGCATTGTAATACAGTATCAGCCGAAAACAAAAATTGAAAATATGTTAGACGTATGTAGAAACGTCCATAGAATCGAATGGCCCAACCCCCATGCCTCTAACATTTACTGTTGATTAGCTACAGACCGCCAAAGACAAAAAATCTTGTAAGTTTTCATTAAAAATAAAAATTTCTATTTTGGATTCTAAGCCCTAGGGAATTTTTTGATTATTTTTCCCGTAATCAGCGGATCGGAATTAGTAGAAAATTATACTTTTCATTTATATACAGGGTGGTTTAATTTTTAGTAGACTACTGAATATTTGTGGGTACAATTTTTTTGTTTTTTGCATTGTAATACAGTATCAGCCGAAAACAAAAATTAAAGATATGTTAGACATATGTAGAAACGTCCATAGAATCGAATGGCCCAACCCCCATGCCTCTAACATTTACTGTTCATTAGCTACAGACCGCCAAAGTCAAAAAATCTTGTAAGTTTTCATTAAAAATAAAAATTTCTATTTTGGATTCTAAGCCCTAGGGAATTTTTTCATTATTTTTCCCGTAATCAGCGAACCTGAATTAGTAGAAAATGATACTTTTCATTTATATACAGGGTGGTTTAATTTTTAGTAGACTACTGAATATTTTTAGGTACAATTTTTTTTTAGACTTCAATAACTCCCTTAATATCAAACCCTATGGGCTCAGATTTGGCTATCCATTAGTCCTTTGTCCTTAGTTAACGTATACGAAATTTGAAACAAATCGGAGTCAAAAAGTTTTTTTTGCCAAAAAAACCCCAAGGCTATAGTCCAACTTTTTTAATTTCGATCGGGAAAAAAAAATGTTTGAGTTAGACATGGCAACCCCTTAATTCGACCCCAAGGATTTCGAATCCGGCGTCCAAATTGGGATTTGACGCTTAGATCTTACGTAATTCGTGTTTTACAGGCTGTTAAAAGTACACTTATTTTTGAATAAATTTTATTATAAACGATGAATTTTTGTCTAGCTCATTTTGTATATTTTTGTCTGTAGCTTCTAAACGCTTAAAGCTAGCAACGTGTACGTTGCAAAATTGGAATCTACATGAAATTTTCTATAATATACATCAGCAGTGATATTTGTATATAGGCTGTTCCAATAGTTACAGGCTGTTAAATGTACAAAAGTCAAAAAATCTTGTAAGTTTTCATTAAAAATAAAAATTTCTATTTTGGATTCTAAGCCCTAGGGAATTTTTTCATTATTTTTCCCGTAATCAGCGGATCGGAATTAGTAGAAAATGATACTTTTCATTTATATACAGGCTGGTATAATTTTTAGTAGATTACTGAATATTTGTGGGTACAATTTTTTTGTTTTTTGCATTGTAATACAGTATCAGCCGAAAACAAAAATTAAAGATATGTTAGACATATGTAGAAACGTCCATAGAATCGAATGGCCCAACCCCCATGCCTCTAACATTTACTGTTCATTAGCTACAGACCGCCAAAGTCAAAAAATCTTGTAAGTTTTAATTAAAAATAAAAATTTCTTTTTTGGATTCTAAGCCCTAAGGAATTTTTTCATTATTTTTCCCGTAATCAGAGGATCTGAATTAGTAGAAAATGATACTTTTCATTTATATACGGGCTGGTTTAATTTTTAGTAGACTACTGAATATTTGTAGGTACAATTTTTTTGTTTTTTGCATTGTAATACAGTATCAGCCGAAAACAAAAATTGAAAATATGTTAGACGTATGTAGAAACGTCCATAGAATCGAATGGCCCAACCCCCATGCCTCTAACATTTACTGTTGATTAGCTACAGACCGCCAAAGACAAAAAATCTTGTAAGTTTTCATTAAAAATAAAATTTTCTATTTTGGATTCTAAGCCCTAGGGAATTTTTTGATTATTTTTCCCGTAATCAGCGGATCGGAATTAGTAGAAAATTATACTTTTCATTTATATACAGGGTGGTTTAATTTTTAGTAGACTACTGAATATTTGTGGGTACAATTTTTTTGTTTTTTGCATTGTAATACAGTATCAGCCGAAAACAAAAATTAAAGATATGTTAGACATATCTAGAAACGTCCATAGAATCGAATGGCCCAACCCCCATGCCTCTAACATTTACTGTTCATTAGCTACAGACCGCCAAAGTCAAAAAATCTTGTAAGTTTTAATTAAAAATAAAAATTTCTTTTTTGGATTCTAAGCCCTAAGGAATTTTTTCATTATTTTTCCCGTAATCAGAGGATCTGAATTAGTAGAAAATGATACTTTTCATTTATATACGGGGTGGTTTAATTTTTAGTAGACTACTTAATATTTGTAGGTACAATTTTTTTGTTTTTTGCATTGTAATACAGTATCAGCCGAAAACAAAAATTAAAGATATGTTAGACATATCTAGAAACGTCCATAGAATCGAATGGCCCAACCCCCATGCCTCTAACATTTACTGTTGATTAGCTACAGACCGCCAAAGACAAAAAATCTTGTAAGTTTTAATTAAAAATAAAAATTTCTTTTTTGGATTCTAAGCCCTAAGGAATTTTTTCATTATTTTTCCCGTAATCAGAGTATCTGAATTAGTAGAAAATGATACTTTTCATTTATATACGGGCTGGTTTAATTTTTAGTAGACTACTGAATATTTGTAGGTACAATTTTTTTGTTTTTTGCATTGTAATACAGTATCAGCCGAAAACAAAAATTGAAAATATGTTAGACGTATGTAGAAACGTCCATAGAATCGAATGGCCCGACCCCCATGCCTCTAACATTTACTGTTGATTAGCTACAGACCGCCAAAGACAAAAAATCTTGTAAGTTTTCATTAAAAATAAAAATTTCTATTTTGGATTCTAAGCCCTAGGGAATTTTTTGATTATTTTTCCCGTAATCAGCGGATCGGAATTAGTAGAAAATTATACTTTTCATTTATATACAGGGTGGTTTAATTTTTAGTAGACTACTGAATATTAGTGGGTACAATTTTTTTGTTTTTTGCATTGTAATACAGTATCAGCCGAAAACAAAAATTAAAGATATGTTAGACATATGTAGAAACGTCCATAGAATCGAATGGCCCAACCCCCATGCCTCTAACATTTACTGTTCATTAGCTACAGACCGCCAAAGTCAAAAAATCTTGTAAGTTTTAATTAAAAATAAAAATTTCTTTTTTGGATTCTAAGCCCTAAGGAATTTTTTCATTATTTTTCCCGTAATCAGAGGATCTGAATTAGTAGAAAATGATACTTTTCATTTATATACGGGCTGGTTTAATTTTTAGTAGACTACTGAATATTTGTAGGTACAATTTTTTTGTTTTTTGCATTGTAATACAGTATCAGCCGAAAACAAAAATTGAAAATATGTTAGACGTATGTAGAAACGTCCATAGAGTCGAATGGCCCAACCCCCATGCCTCTAACATTTACTGTTGATTAGCTACAGACCGCCAAAGACAAAAAATCTTGTAAGTTTTCATTAAAAATAAAAATTTCTATTTTGGATTCTAAGCCCTAGGGAATTTTTTGATTATTTTTCCCGTAATCAGCGGATCGGAATTAGTAGAAAATTATACTTTTCATTTATATACAGGGTGGTTTAATTTTTAGTAGACTACTGAATATTTGTGGGTACAATTTTTTTGTTTTTTGCATTGTAATACAGTATCAGCCGAAAACAAAAATTAAAGATATGTTAGACATATGTAGAAACGTCCATAGAATCGAATGGCCCAACCCCCATGCCTCTAACATTTACTGTTCATTAGCTACAGACCGCCAAAATCAAAAAATCTTGTAAGTTTTCATTAAAAATAAAAATTTCTATTTTGGATTCTAAGCCCTAGGGAATTTTTTCATTATTTTTCCCGTAATCAGCGAACCTGAATTAGTAGAAAATGATACTTTTCATTTATATACAGGGTGGTTTAATTTTTAGTAGACTACTGAATATTTTTAGGTACAATTTTTTTTTAGACTTCAATAACTCCCTTAATATCAAACCCTATGGGCTCAGATTTGGCTATCCATTAGTCCTTTGTCCTTAGTTAACGTATACGAAATTTGAAACAAATTGGAGTCAAAAAGTTTTTTTTGCCAAAAAAACAACAAGGCTATATAGTCCAACTTTTTCAATTTCGATCGGGAAAAAAAAATGTTTGAGTTAGACATGGCAACCCCTTAATTCGACCCCAAGGATTTCGAATCCGGCGTCCAAATTGGGATTTGACGCTTAGATCTTACGTAATTCGTGTTTTACAGGCTGTTAAAAGTACACTTATTTTTGAATAAATTTTATTATAAACGATGAATTTTTGTCTAGCTCATTTTGTATATTTTTGTCTGTAGCTTCTAAACGGTTAAAGCTAGCAACGTGTACGTTGCAAATTTGGAATCTACATGAAATTTTCTATAATATACATCAGCAGTGATATTTGTATATAGGCTGTTCCAATAGTTACAGGCTGTTAAATGTACAAAAGTCAAAAAATCTTGTAAGTTTTCATTAAAAATAAAAATTTCTATTTTGGATTCTAAGCCCTAGGGAATTTTTTCATTATTTTTCCCGTAATCAGCGGATCGGAATTAGTAGAAAATGATACTTTTCATTTATATACAGGCTGGTTTAATTTTTAGTAGACTACTGAATATTTGTGGGTACAATTTTTTTGTTTTTTGCATTGTAATACAGTATCAGCCGAAAACAAAAATTAAAGATATGTTAGACATATGTAGAAACGTCCATAGAATCGAATGGCCCAACCCCCATGCCTCTAACATTTACTGTTCATTAGCTACAGACCGCCAAAGTCAAAAAATTTTGTAAGTTTTAATTAAAAATAAAAATTTCTTTTTTGGATTCTAAGCCCTAAGGAATTTTTTCATTATTTTTCCCGTAATCAGCGGATCGGAATTAGTAGAAAATTATACTTTTCATTTATATACGGGCTGGTTTAATTTTTAGTAGACTACTGAATATTTGTGGGTACAATTTTTTTGTTTTTTGCATTGTAATACAGTATCAGCCGAAAACAAAAATTAAAGATATGTTAGACATATGTAGAAACGTCCATAGAATCGAATGGCCCAACCCCCATGCCTCTAACATTTACTGTTCATTAGCTACAGACCGCCAAAGTCAAAAAATCTTGTAAGTTTTAATTAATAATAAAAATTTCTTTTTTGGATTCTAAGCCCTAGGGAATTTTTTCATTATTTTTCCCGTAATCAGAGGATCTGAATTAATAGAAAATGATACTTTTCATTTATATACGGGGTGGTTTAATTTTTAGCAGACTACTGAATATTTGTAGGTACAATTTTTTTGGTTTTTGCATTGTAATACAGTATCAGCTGAAAACAAAAATTGAAAATATGTTAGCCATATGTAGAAACGTCCATAGAATCGAATGGCCCAACCCCCATGCCTCTAACATTTACTGTTCATTAGCTACAGACCGCCAAAGTCAAAAAATCTTGTAAGTTTTCATTAAAAATAAAAATTTCTATTTTGGATTCTAAGCCCTAGGGAATTTTTTCATTATTTTTCCCGTAATCAGCGAACCTGAATTAGTAGAAAATGATACTTTTCATTTATATACAGGGTGGTTTAATTTTTAGTAGACTACTGAATATTTTTAGGTACAATTTTTTTTTAGATTTCAATAACTCCCTTAATATCAAACCCTATGGGCTCAGATTTGGCTATCCATTAGTCCTTTGTCCTTAGTTAACGTATACGAAATTTGAAACAAATCGGAGTCAAAAAGTTTTTTTTGCCAAAAAAACCCCAAGGCTATATAGTCCAACTTTTTTAATTTCGATCGGGAAAAAAAAATGTTTGAGTTAGACATGGCAACCCCTTAATTCGACCCCAAGGATTTCGAATCCGGCGTCCAAATTGGGATTTGACGCTTAGATCTTACGTAATTCGTGTTTTACAGGCTGTTAAAAGTACACTTATTTTTGAATAAATTTTATTATAAACGATGAATTTTTGTCTAGCTCATTTTGTATATTTTTGTCTGTAGCTTCTAAACGGTTAAAGCTAGCAACGTGTACGTTGCAAATTTGGAATCTACATGAAATTTTCTATAATATACATCAGCAGTGATATTTGTATATAGGCTGTTCCAATAGTTACAGGCTGTTAAATGTACAAAAGTCAAAAAATCTTGTAAGTTTTCATTAAAAATAAAAATTTCTATTTTGGATTCTAAGCCCTAGGGAATTTTTTCATTATTTTTCCCGTAATCAGCGGATCGGAACTAGTAGAAAATGATACTTTTCATTTATATACAGGCTGGTTTAATTTTTAGTAGACTACTGAATATTTGTGGGTACAATTTTTTTGTTTTTTGCATTGTAATACAGTATCAGCCGAAAACAAAAATTGAAAATATGTTAGACGTATGTAGAAACGTCCATAGAATCGAATGGCTCAACCCCCATGCCTCTAACATTTACTGTTGATTAGCTACAGACCGCCAAAGACAAAAAATCTTGTAAGTTTTCATTAAAAATAAAAATTTCTATTTTGGATTCTAAGCCCTAGGGAATTTTTTCATTATTTTTCCCGTAATCAGCGGATCGGAATTAGTAGAAAATGATACTTTTCATTTATATACAGGGTGGTTTAATTTTTAGTAGACTACTGGATATTTGTGGGTACAATTTTTTTGTTTTTTGCATTGTAATACAGTATCAGCCGAAAACAAAAATTAAAGATATGTTAGACATATGTAGAAACGTCCATAGAATCGAATGGCCCAACCCCCATGCCTCTAACATTTACTGTTCATTAGCTACAGACCGCCAAAGTCAAAAAATCTTGTAAGTTTTAATTAAAAATAAAAATTTCTTTTTTGGATTCTAAGCCCTAAGGAATTTTTTCATTATTTTTCCCGTAATCAGAGGATCTGAATTAGTAGAAAATGATACTTTTCATTTATATACAGGCTGGTTTAATTTTTAGTAGACTACTGAATATTTGTAGGTACAATTTTTTTGTTTTTTGCATTGTAATACAGTATCAGCCGAAAACAAAAATTGAAAATATGTTAGACGTATGTAGAAACGTCCATAGAATCGAATGGACCAACCCCCATGCCTCTAACATTTACTGTTGATTAGCTACAGACCGCCAAAGACAAAAAATCTTGTAAGTTTTCATTAAAAATAAAATTTTTTATTTTGGATTCTAAGCCCTAGGGAATTTTTTGATTATTTTTCCCGTAATCAGCGGATCGGAATTAGTAGAAAATTATACTTTTCATTTATATACAGGGTGGTTTAATTTTTAGTAGACTACTGAATATTTGTGGGTACAATTTTTTTGTTTTTTGCATTGTAATACAGTATCAGCCGAAAACAAAAATTAAAGATATGTTAGACATATCTAGAAACGTCCATAGAATCGAATGGCCCAACCCCCATGCCTCTAACATTTACTGTTCATTAGCTACAGACCGCCAAAGTCAAAAAATCTTGTAAGTTTTAATTAAAAATAAAAATTTCTTTTTTGGATTCTAAGCCCTAAGGAATTTTTTCATTATTTTTCCCGTAATCAGCGGATCGGAATTAGTAGAAAATGATACTTTTCATTTATATACAGGCTGGTATAATTTTTAGTAGATTACTGAATATTTGTGGGTACAATTTTTTTGTTTTTTGCATTGTAATACAGTATCAGCCGAAAACAAAAATTAAAGATATGTTAGACATATGTAGAAACGTCCATAGAATCGAATGGCCCAACCCCCATGCCTCTAACATTTACTGTTCATTAGCTACAGACCGCCAAAGTCAAAAAATCTTGTAAGTTTTAATTAAAAATAAAAATTTCTTTTTTGGATTCTAAGCCCTAAGGAATTTTTTCATTATTTTTCCCGTAATCAGCGGATCGGAATTAGTAGAAAATGATACTTTTCATTTATATACAGGCTGGTATAATTTTTAGTAGATTACTGAATATTTGTGGGTACAATTTTTTTGTTTTTTGCATTGTAATACAGTATCAGCCGAAAACAAAAATTAAAGATATGTTAGACATATGTAGAAACGTCCATAGAATCGAATGGCCCAACCCCCATGCCTCTAACATTTACTGTTCATTAGCTACAGACCGCCAAAGTCAAAAAATCTTGTAAGTTTTAATTAAAAATAAAAATTTCTTTTTTGGATTCTAAGCCCTAAGGAATTTTTTCATTATTTTTCCCGTAATCAGAGGATCTGAATTAGTAGAAAATGATACTTTTCATTTATATACGGGGTGGTTTAATTTTTAGTAGACTACTTAATATTTGTAGGTACAATTTTTTTGTTTTTTGCATTGTAATACAGTATCAGCCGAAAACAAAAATTAAAGATATGTTAGACATATCTAGAAACGTCCATAGAATCGAATGGCCCAACCCCCATGCCTCTAACATTTACTGTTGATTAGCTACAGACCGCCAAAGACAAAAAATCTTGTAAGTTTTAATTAAAAATAAAAATTTCTTTTTTGGATTCTAAGCCCTAAGGAATTTTTTCATTATTTTTCCCGTAATCAGAGTATCTGAATTAGTAGAAAATGATACTTTTCATTTATATACGGGCTGGTTTAATTTTTAGTAGACTACTGAATATTTGTAGGTACAATTTTTTTGTTTTTTGCATTGTAATACAGTATCAGCCGAAAACAAAAATTGAAAATATGTTAGACGTATGTAGAAACGTCCATAGAATCGAATGGCCCGACCCCCATGCCTCTAACTTTTACTGTTCATTAGCTACAGACCGCCAAAGTCAAAAAATCTTGTAAGTTTTAATTAAAAATAAAAATTTCTTTTTTGGATTCTAAGCCCTAAGGAATTTTTTCATTATTTTTCCCGTAATCAGAGGATCTGAATTAGTAGAAAATGATACTTTTCATTTATATACGGGCTGGTTTAATTTTTAGTAGACTACTGAATATTTGTAGGTACAATTTTTTTGTTTTTTGCATTGTAATACAGTATCAGCCGAAAACAAAAATTGAAAATATGTTAGACGTATGTAGAAACGTCCATAGAATCGAATGGCCCAACCCCCATGCCTCTAACATTTACTGTTGATTAGCTACAGACCGCCAAAGACAAAAAATCTTGTAAGTTTTCATTAAAAATAAAAATTTCTATTTTGGATTCTAAGCCCTAGGGAATTTTTTGATTATTTTTCCCGTAATCAGCGGATCGGAATTAGTAGAAAATTATACTTTTCATTTATATACAGGGTGGTTTAATTTTTAGTAGACTACTGAATATTTGTGGGTACAATTTTTTTGTTTTTTGCATTGTAATACAGTATCAGCCGAAAACAAAAATTAAAGATATGTTAGACATATGTAGAAACGTCCATAGAATCGAATGGCCCAACCCCCATGCCTCTAACATTTACTGTTCATTAGCTACAGACCGCCAAAGTCAAAAAATCTTGTAAGTTTTCATTAAAAATAAAAATTTCTATTTTGGATTCTAAGCCCTAGGGAATTTTTTCATTATTTTTCCCGTAATCAGCGAACCTGAATTAGTAGAAAATGAAACTTTTCATTTATATACAGGGTGGTTTAATTTTTAGTAGACTACTGAATATTTTTAGGTACAATTTTTTTTTAGACTTCAATAACTCCCTTAATATCAAACCCTATGGGCTCAGATTTGGCTATCCATTAGTCCTTTGTCCTTAGTTAACGTATACGAAATTTGAAACAAATCGGAGTCAAAAAGTTTTTTTTGCCAAAAAAACCCCAAGGCTCTTAGTCCAACTTTTTCAATTTCGATCGGGAAAAAAAAATGTTTGAGGTAGACATGGCAACTCCTTAATTCGACCCCAAGGATTTCGAATCCGGCGTCCAAATTGGGATTTGACGCTTAGATCTTACGTAATTCGTGTTTTACAGGCTGTTAAAAGTACACTTATTTTTGAATAAATTTTATTATAAACGATGAATTTTTGTCTAGCTCATTTTGTATATTTTTGTCTGTAGCTTCTAAACGGTTAAAGCTAGCAACGTGTACGTTGCAAATTTGGAATCTACATGAAATTTTCTATAATATACATCAGCAGTGATATTTGTATATAGGCTGTTCCAATAGTTACAGGCTGTTAAATGTACAAAAGTCAAAAAATCTTGTAAGTTTTCATTAAAAATAAAAATTTCTATTTTGGATTCTAAGCCCTAGGGAATTTTTTCATTATTTTTCCCGTAATCAGCGGATCGGAATTAGTAGAAAATGATACTTTTCATTTATATACAGGCTGGTTTAATTTTTAGTAGACTACTGAATATTTGTGGGTACAATTTTTTTGTTTTTTGCATTGTAATACAGTATCAGCCGAAAACAAAAATTAAAGATATGTTAGACATATGTAGAAACGTCCATAGAATCGAATGGCCCAACCCCCATGCCTCTAACATTTACTGTTCATTAGCTACAGACCGCCAAAGTCAAAAAATCTTGTAAGTTTTAATTAAAAATAAAAATTTCTATTTTGGATTCTAAGCCCTAAGGAATTTTTTCATTATTTTTCCCGTAATCAGCGGATCGGAATTAGTAGAAAATTATACTTTTCATTTATATACGGGCTGGTTTAATTTTTAGTAGACTACTGAATATTTGTGGGTACAATTTTTTTGTTTTTTGCATTGTAATACAGTATCAGCCGAAAACAAAAATTAAAGATATGTTAGACATATGTAGAAACGTCCATAGAATCGAATGGCCCAACCCCCATGCCTCTAACATTTACTGTTCATTAGCTACAGACCGCCAAAGTCAAAAAATCTTGTAAGTTTTAATTAATAATAAAAATTTCTTTTTTGGATTCTAAGCCCTAGGGAATTTTTTCATTATTTTTCCCGTAATCAGAGGATCTGAATTAATAGAAAATGATACTTTTCATTTATATACGGGGTGGTTTAATTTTTAGCAGACTACTGAATATTTGTAGGTACAATTTTTTTGGTTTTTGCATTGTAATACAGTATCAGCTGAAAACAAAAATTGAAAATATGTTAGCCATATGTAGAAACGTCCATAGAATCGAATGGCCCAACCCCCATGCCTCTAACATTTACTGTTCATTAGCTACAGACCGCCAAAGTCAAAAAATCTTGTAAGTTTTCATTAAAAATAAAAATTTCTATTTTGGATTCTAAGCCCTAGGGAATTTTTTCATTATTTTTCCCGTAATCAGCGAACCTGAATTAGTAGAAAATGATACTTTTCATTTATATACAGGGTGGTTTAATTTTTAGTAGACTACTGAATATTTTTAGGTACAATTTTTTTTTAGATTTCAATAACTCCCTTAATATCAAACCCTATGGGCTCAGATTTGGCTATCCATTAGTCCTTTGTCCTTAGTTAACGTATACGAAATTTGAAACAAATCGGAGTCAAAAAAAAAACCCCAAGGCTATATAGTCCAACTTTTTTAATTTCGATCGGGAAAAAAAAATGTTTGAGTTAGACATGGCAACCCCTTAATTCGACCCCAAGGATTTCGAATCCGGCGTCCAAATTGGGATTTGACGCTTAGATCTTACGTAATTCGTGTTTTACAGGCTGTTAAAAGTACACTTATTTTTGAATAAATTTTATTATAAACGATGAATTTTTGTCTAGCTCATTTTGTATATTTTTGTCTGTAGCTTCTAAACGGTTAAAGCTAGCAACGTGTACGTTGCAAATTTGGAATCTACATGAAATTTTCTATAATATACATCAGCAGTGATATTTGTATATAGGCTGTTCCAATAGTTACAGGCTGTTAAATGTACAAAAGTCAAAAAATCTTGTAAGTTTTCATTAAAAATAAAAATTTCTATTTTGGATTCTAAGCCCTAGGGAATTTTTTCATTATTTTTCCCGTAATCAGCGGATCGGAATTAGTAGAAAATGATACTTTTCATTTATATACAGGCTGGTTTAATTTTTAGTAGACTACTGAATATTTGTGGGTACAATTTTTTTGTTTTTTGCATTGTAATACAGTATCAGCCGAAAACAAAAATTGAAAATATGTTAGACGTATGTAGAAACGTCCATAGAATCGAATGGCTCAACCCCCATGCCTCTAACATTTACTGTTGATTAGCTACAGACCGCCAAAGACAAAAAATCTTGTAAGTTTTCATTAAAAATAAAAATTTCTATTTTGGATTCTAAGCCCTAGGGAATTTTTTGATTATTTTTCCCGTAATCAGCGGATCGGAATTAGTAGAAAATGATACTTTTCATTTATATACAGGGTGGTTTAATTTTTAGTAGACTACTGGATATTTGTGGGTACAATTTTTTTGTTTTTTGCATTGTAATACAGTATCAGCCGAAAACAAAAATTAAAGATATGTTAGACATATGTAGAAACGTCCATAGAATCGAATGGCCCAACCCCCATGCCTCTAACATTTACTGTTCATTAGCTACAGACCGCCAAAGTCAAAAAATCTTGTAAGTTTTAATTAAAAATAAAAATTTCTTTTTTGGATTCTAAGCCCTAAGGAATTTTTTCATTATTTTTCCCGTAATCAGAGGATCTGAATTAGTAGAAAATGATACTTTTCATTTATATACGGGGTGGTTTAATTTTTAGCAGACTACTGAATATTTGTAGGTACAATTTTTTTGGTTTTTGCATTGTAATACAGTATCAGCCGAAAACAAAAATTGAAAATATGTTAGCCATATGTAGAAACGTCCATAGAATCGAATGGCCCAACCCCCATGCCTCTAACATTTACTGTTCATTAGCTACAGACCGCCAAAGTCAAAAAATCTTGTAAGTTTTAATTAAAAATAAAAATTTCTTTTTTGGATTCTAAGCCCTAAGGAATTTTTTCATTATTTTTCCCGTAATCAGAGGATCTGAATTAGTAGAAAATGATACTTTTCATTTATATACGGGGTGGTTTAATTTTTAGCAGACTACTGAATATTTGTAGGTACAATTTTTTTGGTTTTTGCATTGTAATACAGTATCAGCCGAAAACAAAAATTGAAAATATGTTAGCCATATGTAGAAACGTCCATAGAATCGAATGGCCCAACCCCCATGCCTCTAACATTTACTGTTCATTAGCTACAGACCGCCAAAGTCAAAAAATCTTGTAAGTTTTCATTAAAAATAAAAATTTCTATTTTGGATTCTAAGCCCTAGGGAATTTTTTCATTATTTTTCCCGTAATCAGCGAACCTGAATTAGTAGAAAATGATACTTTTCATTTATATACAGGGTGGTTTAATTTTTAGTAGACTACTGAATATTTTTAGGTACAATTTTTTTTTAGACTTCAATAACTCCCTTAATATCAAACCCTATGGGCTCAGATTTGGCTATCCATTAGTCCTTTGTCCTTAGTTAACGTATACGAAATTTGAAACAAATCGGAGTCAAAAAGTTTTTTTTGCCAAAAAAACCCCAAGGCTATATAGTCCAACTTTTTTAATTTCGATCGGGAAAAAAAAATGTTTGAGTTAGACATGGCAACCCCTTAATTCGACCCCAAGGATTTCGAATCCGGCGTCCAAATTGGGATTTGACGCTTAGATCTTACGTAATTCGTGTTTTACAGGCTGTTAAAAGTACACTTATTTTTGAATAAATTTTATTATAAACGATGAATTTTTGTCTAGCTCATTTTGTATATTTTTGTCTGTAGCTTCTAAACGGTTAAAGCTAGCAACGGGTACGTTGCAAATTTGGAATCTACATGAAATTTTCTATAATATACATCAGCAGTGATATTTGTATATAGGCTGTTCCAATAGTTACAGGCTGTTAAATGTACACTTATTTTTGAATAATTTTTATTATAAACGATGAATTTTTGTCTAGCTCATTTTGTATATTTTTGTCTGTAGCTTCTAAACGGTTAAAGCTAGCAACGTGTACGTTGCAAATTTGGAATCTACATGAAATTTTCTATAATATACATCAGCAGTGATATTTGTATATAGGCTGTTCCAATAGTTACAGGCTGTTAAATGTACAAAAGTCAAAAAATCTTGTAAGTTTTCATTAAAAATAAAAATTTCTATTTTGGATTCTAAGCCCTAGGGAATTTTTTCATTATTTTTCCCGTAATCAGCGGATCGGAATTAGTAGAAAATGATACTTTTCATTTATATACAGGCTGGTTTAATTTTTAGTAGACTACTGAATATTTGTGTGTACAATTTTTTTGTTTTTTGCATTGTAATACAGTATCAGCCGAAAACAAAAATTAAAGATATGTTAGACATATGTAGAAACGTCCATAGAATCGAATGGCCCAACCCCCATGCCTCTAACATTTACTGTTCATTAGCTACAGACCGCCAAAGTCAAAAAATCTTGTAAGTTTTAATTAAAAATAAAAATTTCTTTTTTGGATTCTAAGCCCTAGGGAATTTTTTCATTATTTTTCCCGTAATCAGAGGATCTGAATTAGTAGAAAATGATACTTTTTATTTATATACGGGGTGGTTTAATTTTTAGTAGACTACTGAATATTTGTAGGTACAATTTTTTTGTTTTTTGCATTGTAATACAGTATCAGCCGAAAACAAAAATTGAAAATATGTTAGCCATATGTAGAAACGTCCATAGAATCGAATGGCCCAACCCCCATGCCTCTAACATTTACTGTTCATTAGCTACAGACCGCCAAAGTCAAAAAATCTTGTAAGTTTTTATTAAAAATAAAAATTTCTATTTTGGATTCTAAGCCCTAGGGAATTTTTTCATTATTTTTCCCGTAATCAGCGAACCGGAATTAGTAGAAAATGATACTTTTCATTTATATACAGGGTGGTTTAATTTTTAGTAGACTACTGAATATTTTTAGGTACAATTTTTTTTTAGACTTCAATAACTCCCTTAATATCAAACCCTATGGGCTCAGATTTGGCTATCCATTAGTCCTTTGTCCTTAGTTAACGTATACGAAATTTGAAACAAATCGGAGTCAAAAAGTTTTTTTTGCCAAAAAAACCCCAAGGCTATAGTCCAACTTTTTTAATTTCGATCGGGAAAAAAAAATGTTTGAGTTAGACATGGCAACCCCTTAATTCGACCCCAAGGATTTCGAATCCGGCGTCCAAATTGGGATTTGACGCTTAGATCTTACGTAATTCGTGTTTTACAGGCTGTTAAAAGTACACTTATTTTTGAATAAATTTTATTATAAACGATGAATTTTTGTCTAGCTCATTTTGTATATTTTTGTCTGTAGCTTCTAAACGGTTAAAGCTAGCAACGGGTACGTTGCAAATTTGGAATCTACATGAAATTTTCTATAATATACATCAGCAGTGATATTTGTATATAGGCTGTTCCAATAGTTACAGGCTGTTAAATGTACACTTATTTTTGAATAATTTTTATTATAAACGATAAATTTTTGTCTAGCTCATTTTGTATATTTTTGTCTGTAGCTTCTAAACGGTTAAAGCTAGCAACGTGTACGTTGCAAATTTGGAATCTACATGAAATTTTCTATAATATACATCAGCAGTGATATTTGTATATAGGCTGTTCCAATAGTTACAGGCTGTTAAATGTACAAAAGTCAAAAAATCTTGTAAGTTTTCATTAAAAATAAAAATTTCTACTTTGGATTCTAAGCCCTAGGGAATTTTTTCATTATTTTTCCCGTAATCAGCGGATCGGAATTAGTAGAAAATGATACTTTTCATTTATATACAGGCTGGTTTAATTTTTAGTAGACTACTGAATATTTGTGGGTACAATTTTTTTGTTTTTTGCATTGTAATACAGTATCAGCCGAAAACAAAAATTGAAAATATGTTAGACGTATGTAGAAACGTCCATAGAATCGAATGGCTCAACCCCCATGCCTCTAACATTTACTGTTGATTAGCTACAGACCGCCAAAGACAAAAAATCTTGTAAGTTTTCATTAAAAATAAAAATTTCTATTTTGGATTCTAAGCCCTAGGGAATTTTTTCATTATTTTTCCCGTAATCAGCGGATCGGAATTAGTAGAAAATGATACTTTTCATTTATATACAGGCTGGTTTAATTTTTAGTAGACTACTGAATATTTGTGGGTACAATTTTTTTGTTTTTTGCATTGTAATACAGTATCAGCCGAAAACAAAAATTGAAAATATGTTAGACGTATGTAGAAACGTCCATAGAATCGAATGGCCCAACCCCCATGCCTCTAACATTTACTGTTCATTAGCTACAGACCGCCAAAGTCAAAAAATCTTGTAAGTTTTGATTAAAAATAAAAATTTCTTTTTTGGATTCTAAGCCCTAGGGAATTTTTTCATTATTTTTCCCGTAAGCAGAGGATCTGAATTAGTAGAAAATGAAACTTTTCATTTATATACGGGCTGGTTTAATTTTTAGTAGACTACTGAATATTTGTAGGTACAATTTTTTTGTTTTTTGCATTGTAATACAGTATCAGCCGAAAACAAAAATTGAAAATATGTTAGACGTATGTAGAAACGTCCATAGAATCGAATGGCTCAACCCCCATGCCTCTAACATTTACTGTTGATTAGCTACAGACCGCCAAAGACAAAAAATCTTGTAAGTTTTCATTAAAAATAAAAATTTCTATTTTGGATTCTAAGCCCTAGGGAATTTTTTCATTATTTTTCCCGTAATCAGCGGATCGGAATTAGTAGAAAATGATACTTTTCATTTATATACAGGCTGGTTTAATTTTTAGTAGACTACTGAATATTTGTGTGTACAATTTTTTTGTTTTTTGCATTGTAATACAGTATCAGCCGAAAACAAAAATTAAAGATATGTTAGACATATGTAGAAACGTCCATAGAATCGAATGGCCCAACCCCCATGCCTCTAACATTTACTGTTCATTAGCTACAGACCGCCAAAATCAAAAAATCTTGTAAGTTTTAATTAAAAATAAAAATTTCTTTTTTGGATTCTAAGCCCTAGGGAATTTTTTCATTATTTTTCCCGTAATCAGAGGATCTGAATTAGTAGAAAATGATACTTTTTATTTATATACGGGGTGGTTTAATTTTTAGTAGACTACTGAATATTTGTGGGTACATTTTTTTTGTTTTTTGCATTGTAATACAGTATCAGCCGAAAACAAAAATTAAAGATATGTTAGACATATGTAGAAACGTCCATAGAATCGAATGGCCCAACCCCCATGCCCCTAACATTTACTGTTCATTAGCTACAGACCGCCAAAGTCAAAAAATCTTGTAAGTTTTGATTAAAAATAAAAATTTCTTTTTTGGATTCTAAGCCCTAGGGAATTTTTTCATTATTTTTCCCGTAAGCAGAGGATCTGAATTAGTAGAAAATGAAACTTTTCATTTATATACAGGCTGGTTTAATTTTTAGTTGACTACTGAATATTTGTGGGTACAATTTTTTGGTTTTCTGCATTGTAATACAGTATCAGCCGAAAACAAAAATTAAAGATATGTTAGACATATGTAGAAACGTCCATAGAATCGAATGGCCCAACCCCCATGCCTCTAACATTTACTGTTCATTAGCTACAGACCGCCAAAGTCAAAAAATCTTGTAAGTTTTCATTAAAAATTAAAAATTCTATTTTGTATTCTAAGCCCTAGGGAATTTTTTCATTATTTTTCCCGTAATCAGCGGATCTGGATTAGTAGAAAATGATACTTGTCATTTATATACAGGGTGGTTTAATTTTTAGTAGACTACTGAATATTTGTAGGTACAATTTTTTTGTTTTTTGCATTGTAATACAGTATCAGCCGAAAACAAAAATTGAAAATATGTTAGGCATATGTAGAAACGTCCATAGAATCGAATGGCCCAACCCCCATGCCTCTAACATTTACTGTTCATTAGTTACAGACCGCCAAAATCAAAAAATCTTGTAAGTTTTAATTAAAAATAGAAATTTCTATTTTGGATTCTAAGCCCTAGGGAATTTTTTCATTATTTTTCCCGTAATCAGCGGATCTGAGTTAGTAGAAAATGATACTTTTCATTTATATACAGGCTGGTTTAATTTTTAGTAGACTACTGAATATTTGTAGGTACAATTTTTTTGTTTTTTGCATTGTAATACAGTATCAGCCGAAAACAAAAATTAAAGATATGTTAGACTTATGTAGAAACGTCCATGGAATCGAATGGCCCAACCCCGGTGCCTCTAACATTTACTGTTCATTAGCTACAGACCGCCAAAATCATTTTTTTCTGTAAGTTTTCATTAAAAATAAAAATTTCTATTTTGGATTCTAAGCCCTAGGGAATTTTTTCATTATTTTTCCCGTAATCAGCGGATCTGAATTAGTAGAAAATGATACTTTTCATTTATATACAGGATGGTTTAATTTTTAGTAGACTACTGAATATTTTTGTAGGTACAATTTTTTTGTTTTTTGCATTGTAGTACAGTGTCAGCCGAAAACAAAAATTGAAAATATGTTAGACATATGTAGAAACGTCCATAGAATCGAATGGCCCAACCCCCATGCCTCTAACATTTACTGTTGATTAGCTACAGACCGCCAAAGACAAAAAATCTTGTAAGTTTTCATTAAAAATAAAAATTTCTATTTTGGATTCTAAGCCCTAGGGAATTTTTTGATTATTTTTCCCGTAATCAGCGGATCGGAGTTAGTAGAAAATTATACTTTTCATTTATATACAGGGTGGTTTAATTTTTAGTAGACTACTGAATATTTGTGGGTACAATTTTTTTGTTTTTTGCATTGTAATACAGTATCAGCCGAAAACAAAAATTAAAGATATGTTAGACATATGTAGAAACGTCCATAGAATCGAATGGCCCAACCCCCATGCCTCTAACATTTACTGTTCATTAGCTACAGACCGCCAAAGTCAAAAAATCTTGTAAGTTTTCATTAAAAATTAAAAATTCTATTTTGTATTCTAAGCCCTAGGGAATTTTTTCATTATTTTTCCCGTAATCAGCGGATCTGGATTAGTAGAAAATGATACTTGTCATTTATATACAGGGTGGTTTAATTTTTAGTAGACTACTGAATATTTGTAGGTACAATTTTTTTGTTTTTTGCATTGTAATACAGTATCAGCCGAAAACAAAAATTGAAAATATGTTAGGCATATGTAGAAACGTCCATAGAATCGAATGGCCCAACCCCCATGCCTCTAACATTTACTGTTCATTAGTTACAGACCGCCAAAATCAAAAAATCTTGTAAGTTTTAATTAAAAATAGAAATTTCTATTTTGGATTCTAAGCCCTAGGGAATTTTTTCATTATTTTTCCCGTAATCAGCGGATCTGAGTTAGTAGAAAATGATACTTTTCATTTATATACAGGCTGGTTTAATTTTTAGTAGACTACTGAATATTTTTGTAGGTACAATTTTTTTGTTTTTTGCATTGTAGTACAGTGTCAGCCGAAAACAAAAATTGAAAATATGTTAGACATATGTAGAAACGTCCATAGAATCGAATGGCCCAACCCCCATGCCTCTAACATTTACTGTTCATTAGCTACAGACCGCCAAAGTCAAAAAATATTGTAAGTTTTCATTAAAAATAAAAATTTCTATTTTGGATTCTAAGCCCTAGGGAATTTTTTCATTATTTTTCCCGTAATCAGCGAACCTGAATTAGTAGAAAATGATACTTTTCATTTATATACAGGGTGGTTTAATTTTTAGTAGACTACTGAATATTTGTAGGTACAATTTTTGTCTAGCTCATTTTCTATATTTTTGCCTGTAGCTTCGAAACGGTTAAAGCTAGCAACGTGTACGTTGCAAATTTGGAATCTACATGAAATTTTCTATAATATACATCAGCAGTGATATTTGTATATAGGATGTTCCAATAGTTACAGGCTGTTAAATGTACACTTATTTTTGAAAAAAAATTAATGATTGTATTTGAGTTAGAGTGGAGGATACACACATATACACACAGACATCGTGAAAATGTTAAAATTGGATTCTAGGGACCTTGAAACGTGGTCATTTACCAAAATCTCGATATGCGATTTTTAGCACGATCCCTATTCCTCCCTTACGAAGGGTAGCGGGAGGTAAAAACTAAAAATGGCCAATTTCGTAAAAATCGCAACTTTTTTTTTGCGATTTTTGTTTATTTTTCGTTATTTGGCCCTAGAACTTGTGTTGTTAAAAAAATATAAAATTAGTATACTTATGTAATTTCGGCCGTAGAATCGAATGGCGAAGTCACCGGCACCCAAAAATGGGATTTTTAAGGTACAAGTTTGCACGCAAATATCTCAGAAACTAAAAGAGATATTAATTTTCGCTTTCAAAATGTAATCAGTATATAAAGTGTAGATTTTTCTTTTTTAATTATTAAAATATCTTACCTGAAAATCAACAAAAGTTTTGACGCCTATAAACGCACAGAGATAGCTAAAGGATGTAGCTAAAGCTGTTCCCAATCCTCGATGTTCCAGTGGAAATAACTCAGCTACAAGTAGCCAAGAAATAGGACTTATTCCTAGCGAAAACGCTACAGTAAATGCTAGTACACACAAAAGGGGCACCCTGGAATAAATACATCATTATTTTATTTTTAAAGCAAACACTTTTGGACCACTGGTTGATTAAGTAATTAATAACTAATTCTGAACAATCTGTATGTTTTACAGATATGTAAATCTATCAAAAACTGACAAAACGCATCTATTTTTGTTGATTAATATAAAATTATACATAAAAGTGACCGCTTTTGTTCCGATTTTGTTCATTATTTACAGATTTGTCTAGAATAGAGTCATTCATTTCTCAGTTTTGTTTTTGTTACAGTGGTAGTAAGATTGAGATATTTAATCTATAATTTTAAAGTTTATATAAATAATTTTTTTAGAATTTTTGAATCGTTCATAATCTAACTACACTATTATTCACGAAAGATGACTATTCAAGGTCATTTGTTCGAAGAAAGAATACACTTCACTTCATAGCAGTAGCTTAGCAACATTTTGTATTACAAAGAGAAAGATTATTTGACCTATGTCTATTTAATTTATGTGGTGTGACAGATATACGTAAATAGTGCCATTACTTTCTAACACACTATAAATAATAATGACATATGTCGTAGAATTATAGACACCTAATTATCTAGTACACTGCCCTCTGTGCTAATATTTACCCAGAGGCGTTGACGTTTAAATCAAATGATTATTCCTTGATTTATAAGTTAAGTCTATGTTTTTGTATTTTGCAAAAACCTAAGTGAAGAACATAAATCTTTCAGAAAGGCATTATTTAGAAAGAAACATAATTTTCAAATGAATTACTCTTAGTTTTTCACTTAAAATGTGTCCATAAATATTTCATGTTGCACGCCTATGCATACTAAATGCAATGAAGTTATCTACAAGTAATATTATATCAGACGGCTCACAAATGACCTTGAATAGTCATCTTTCGTGAATAATAGTTTATCTTATAATTGTTATAACAGGGATTTTTGTATATTAAGTGTATATACTGACCAGTCCAGCTGGCCTGCTAGTGTATGTTTATGTACATCTTCATAATAAGCGTAAGACCCAAATGCTGCTAGCGCTAGTGACATTAAAACACTGCTTGCTACAAGTAGAGGCAATCTAAACAATAATAAATATTACTTCAAATATTATTTCAACATACTACATCATACCTTCCAGCAGTGTCAACCAATAATCCACTAAGAACTGTACTCAACAATTGAACTAAAGCAACAGCAACTGCTGCTCCATGTGGGTTCATACCACCAAACGTCTGTCGCAGAACACTGACTACATAAAAATTAAACGCATTCGCTCCTGAAAACCGTTGGAAGAACATTAAACCGCATGTTACTAATACTGGTTCTCGTAGTTCTATTAGAAGTCTGTTACAATCAGTTCCGTTGCTTCTTTCTCTACTCGTTCTCACGCCGGCTTTAATGGTTGCTAGTTCTAGAAGAACATCTGCTTGGGTACCGCCACGCAACCACCTAAAAATATATGGAAGATGAAATTGTTCTGCGAAGGTTGCATCGAAAATTTCTACAACTAGAACTAGACGCTGTTGCGAGAATTTTTATACCGTATGTTTATCTTAAAGGTGTACATAGGAGATTAACATGGGAAATCAGTTTTTTGCAATTTCCTGCTCGCCTAATTATTTTACGCAAAAACGCGTCAAATAAAAGTTTTAGGGCATAAAATTTTGCATCTAAATCAATAAACAGTATTATTTTTACATGCTTTGTAACGACAGTAATTAAATATGAAAATGTCGACACTACTTTGAAAATATCGACAGCCATGGAATTGAACAAAAAATAAATAAATGCTTGACGTTTTATCTGTCACAACGTAACTTATTTGACATTTCTGACAATTTGAATTTGTCTCTAGTCTTATGGTCTGAAATTATTAGAAAATGAATATTTATGCTAATGAAGAGCGTGATTTCACAATTGCTAAATTCGTGACAAAATTTGAAGACTGCTAATGTCTCTTCAAAAATACACGTTAGCCGCTTAATGAGAATATAGGACGAGCAGAAAAACGTCCGTTACTGGAAGAAAGAGTGTTAGGAATAAGTGTAGTCCCCTTCTGTATTACTGGATGTATTGGAAATGAGTTGGGTATACATCATATACATAATTTTGTTAACCAGTTGAATATTTAATAAATTCATATTATTTAAACAAAACTGTATTTTTTAACTTTATTATATATTTCTCGTATTATCATAATTAACGATATTTTTCAAATCAAATTGTCAGAAACGTCAACTAAGTTAACTTACGTTGTGACAGATAAAACGTCAAGCATTTATTTATTTTTTGTTCAATTCCATGGCTGTCGATATTTTCAACGTAATTTTCGACAATTTCATATTTATTTACTGTCGTTACAAAACATGTAAAGGTAATTCTGTTTATTGAATTAGATGTAGAATTTTATGCCCTAAAACTTTAATTTGACGCGTTTTTGCTTAAAATAATTAGGCAAGCAGGAATTTAAGATAGATACACGGTATATTGTTCTATAAATAGCTTCAAATTTGAAAATATCACGAAATATCCATTAGATATTTTATTATTTATTACTGAAATTTGTGTAATATTTTTAAAAAGTCACTTGATTTGAAACAGTATGTGACGTCAAAGTTCATACAGCTTAACATAAAATAAGGTTTCATTAATAGATTAGCGAATAGTTAATGTTTATTGGTACACTAGAATTTGCGCTAAATCTAAATTTTATCGGTGCAATAAATTTTGGAACAGTTAAAAGCAAAGTTATGCAAGAATGCGGGACCTGTCTAAAAATAATTCGACCATCAATTTTCCCGCGCAAAATAATGTCGGTTGAATTTTTGCTTCGTTATCGGGTGCGTCATTCGCTGCTGTGTGATGTGTTGTTCCAAGTATTCGTTGGATTTTCGATTCGCTCGAAATGAATGAACATATTGAGCAATCAAAATTCGGCAAGCATCCTACTCTCCTGACATGGCTCCTTACGACTTCTGGTTCCCGTTTTGAGAGTAAGAAGAGACCATTCCAAAAGAAGGTGTTTCCAGCAGTGGAAGAATCAGTGGGCTAAATGTGCGGAGGCGCAAAATGCATATTTTGAAGTCCGCCAGGTAAGCAATATTTTTTTGCGAACCGAAGGTCGGATTCTTTCGAGACAGACCTCATATTTTCAAAAACTTTTGGTGCGTTCTACGTATATTTTTGTCTTACCGTAAAGCATGTTCCGCTTCTTGGTCCCTTCCTCTAAGAACTAAAAAGCTTGGAGTTTCTGGTACACAAGCAACGGCTAGACATAAAGCCATAGGGGCAGCAGCTACTAAAGCCGCTAATTGTCTCCAATTTAACCAAGCACCAGCGGCAAATGATACTAGAACACCAATATGGCCTGATATTTTTAGAAGAGCACTCAGGCCTCCTCTAATAGCTGGTACGGATATTTCACTAACATAAACCTGCAAAAGAAACCCATTATTATTAACGGGAAGTTCAGTGCCACATTCTAGCACGCATATTGAAGCTAAACGATTTTTAGAGATATTTTGTTATTTGAGAATGGCATTATTGCAATAAATACACTAAATACCTAGGCTACGTGTAACGGACAGAAAAAAGCACAAATCACTGTCATCAACCTAATAATTCTACCAAAAATATCCCTTAATGGACATTGTCAAATATTTTTATAAAAAAAAAATCATGCAAATGAAAGCCTCAACAGAGAAAATAGTTTAAAACACACGTTCCAGAAGGCAATTCAAGCTGCGCTCTCGTGAGCGAATTTGTAACTTGTGCTTGGACAGATTGCCTTCTGTAACTTATGTTTTAATATACAGTGTGTTCAAAAAAATTCCTAACTCGGAGTAGGCTATGTACAAAGAAACGTATGTCAATTAATTAAATGTCAATTTGACATTGTCAAAAATGCTTTGTAAAGAAATCAAAGCTTCTCTTCCTGCATCTTATTTTCGAAATGGAAGCAAATTAGAAAACGGCGAATGTCAATATACTGTATCCTTCTTTATTGTCTTTTCTCTTTAAAATTACATTTCAAGAACAATTTTGACAACTTGACTTTTGAATTTAATAATGATCAGACACACGTTTCTCTGTTCATAGCCTACTCCGAGTTAGGAATTTTTTTGAACACACTGTACTATTCTTCCAAACTTACCTGAGTAACCATTTGCACGATAGCTACACAAAATCCTCCTACGAAAGAAGTGATACAAATAACTTCGACAGAAATTGCAAACACTGTCAACATCCAAGAAGCTGATAAAGGCGCACTGACAATCAACAATAGTCTTCTTCTTCCGCATCGCATGGCGGCGCCCCCTGTAATTCCTCCGAACAGAGCCCCCAAAAGGCTCAAACTAGCCACCCACGAGGCCTGAAGACAAAAACAATAATATCTCACGCCATCGGTTTGTGAAGAGTTTGGAATTGTCTAACCTGCTGTCCACTGACTGTAAAGTCGGCGGAATCTCTTTGCTGGAGAGAAGCGATGGCTGGGGAGCTATAGCCTTTGCCCATGCCGGCCGCGAATGGTCCGATGGACATTGCTAACGCGGCTAGGAATTGGCTTAAGTAGCGAGGCTCACGGTTTAGGTGGACTGTTGTTGTAGGGGATTCCATTCCGAAATCGGGGCCCGAAACCTAAAACAAGCATTTTTGAGATTTTATAGTTTAATTTTTTGCCTCTACCGGTTTCAGTCTTTTTGTGGATTAACACAAATCTGAAATGAAAGCGTTATTTTTTCGCCTCGTCCACATTTATAAAAGCATTCAATCAATTTTTTTTCTCTGTACAGTTCGAAACTTTCTCTCCCTTAACACACTACTAATGACCATACACTTACACACCGGACGTACACGCGACCATCTCAATATGTCCACCAGAACAAAAAATTTAATAGGGTGTTACCAAATTTTTATTTTTATATAATATGATACTAGACAAAATATAATACCCGTATTTTAAAAAATCTGATGTCTATGTATTTTGTATAAAGGTCATACAGAAAGTGCCTTGCAAAAGAGTCTATTCCTTGTACATTACCTTAAGGCAGTTGTATGTATTTTATATAAATTCCATACAGAAAGTTTCTAACAAAAGATCCTATATTTCCAGTAAAATTATAACACAAACATACTGTCAACTGCACTTGACACTGACACCTTTCAAGCAGAATTTTCTTAATATAGCAGCTGTTCCCAGAATCACAGCATAAGTAGCTAATATATATGATATTTAATTTCTTTATAATTGTTTAACTCTATATCCATTTAATATGAAGTATAAAATGCATTCAAATCGTATAGAGAATAAAATATTCTTTAATATTATTATAACATTAAATGTGAAAAAATGATATTTAACATCGTTTTTTCAAGAAAAACTGTTAAAATCTTCAAAAGAGGGTACTTCCGGTAGACCAATTATAACCAAAATCTAATCAGCTCTTCATATGGATGTAACGAAGAGGAATACGAAAGAATTATAATAATATAAGAGTTATCGCATTAGAAAATTTTGTCACACACAGACACACACACACACACACACACACACACACACACACACACACACACACACACACACACACACACACACATATATATATATATATATATATATATATATATATATATATATACAAACACATAGACATTATCGTAAAAATAGTAAAATCGTATTCTAGGGACCCTGAAACGTGCTTACTCATCAAAAACTCACCAACGAATTTTTTGACCAAAGACAATACCTTCCTTACCTAAAGGTGACGGAAGGTAAAAATTGCTTAATTATTTGTACTTTACGAGAAAATAATTATTAGAAATTTGGGGTAGGGATATGTGACGTGAGCATGGTAGGATCGTGGAAGAAGACGGAAAAACGTGGAAGGAAAGAGATAGTTATAGCTAGCTGTCGCCATGCCGTAACCTACCATGATATTTAGCATCGTTTTTTCAAAAAAACTGTTAAAATCTTCAAATGAGAGTACTTCCGGTTGACCAATTATAACCAAAATCTAATCAGCTCTTCATATGGATGCAACGAAGAGGAATACAAAAGAATTACAATTTTTGGAATTGTAGTATTAAATTGTATCGTAGACGAAAATTTTGTTACACACACAACACACACACACACATCCACATACACATACAGACATCATCGTATAAATAGGAAAATCGTATTCTAGGGACCTTAAAACGTGCTTATTCATCAAAAACTCACCACCGAATTTTTTAACCAAAGACAATACCTTCCTTACCTAAAGGTGACGGAAGGTAAAAATATTATTATTAATACATAAACAGTAATTATTTATATTAAATAAACATAAAATCAAAATCGACGGAGAATAATTCGGAAAGCAGCCGAAAATATCTTGTGGTCTGGTTTTCTTCTTTATTTAAGTTACATTTTTTTAAATAAACAAACAAAAAGAATTTGATATAATTTTTATTGTTATTACAAATAAATCTATAATTTTAAATTAATTCTCTTGTTTACAATTTGTAAATAAATAAATAAAAAAGTTTAGTTTAGTATGTTACTACAATTTTAAATAAATTCTGTAAAATACACTGACATTTGGTTGAAACAAAACAGTTTATAAAAATATCACAAATGGAAATAATCTCCTGAGTGGAGTTCTAAATGTGTTTGTTTATCAGTCTATCTCACCGTGTGTCGATACTGCTCCCTCGTCATCCTTCCTCCAGGTGTACAGTGCTCCACGTGGCGCCGCCCCCTCACATAGCCCGACTGGCTGGGGCCCGGAGCTCTCAGCGCTCTGCACTCTGCATTGCGCTCAGCGCAGCCCTACTGCGACTGACTGGGTCAACGGGTTATTGGAGGGGATATTGACCGGTCTTACGCCCCCAGTTTGCTTCAGTTTGTTTATAAACATACACACATCTTGCGAGGTTGATATTTATTTTCTTCATATCTGACATTACATTAGGTACATGCTTTTACTTATCATATAATTTATTCAGTAATATAATAAACTTTTAAAGTTTAGAATTGTAAATATTAAATAGCTTCGGTAGAATCTGTTAATGAAAATGTTTTTCCAATACCTCCTATATAAAGTGGCATTTTATATACGGAAATCTCGTTGTTAAAACAACAGTTTAAAAAATAGTTATTTGTTAAACAACACAATAAATCCGATTTTTCCGAACTTAACCTTCTAGAACAGTAAATATTTTATAATTATTTTCAATATTTTAATTATTAGTTAACAAATTTGAATGACTATTGACAGTTACTAAACAATAAAATCATATTTTCTCTGCCGGCAACACTAAAAGTGAAACTTTGTTATCTAATAACTGTTTTTATGATATTGTCAATATTTTAAATTATATTTTAAATGTTAGTTCCATCGTCATCTTATATAAACGCAAATTTGCATATTTTTATTCAGTAACTTGGCAATGAAATTATACTTTCTCTGCCAGTGGTTGCAAAAGCGAATCTTTACTGCTCAATAACTGCCAATAAAATCATACTTTTAATGGCAATCGGCGAAATCAATGGTGGCTCAAAGTAAATAAGAACAACTGATTAAGGGTGATTAGCGAAAAGTTGACTAACACTGTTTTATGTGTCAATCGTTCATGGATTATTTTGGAGAAAAATACTTCAAATGCATAATTAATTTTGTACTTCCTTGTACAAAGTAAAGGAAGTATTGTAACCGCGAAAAAGTTCGGTTTTCAGATTTCAACGGAAATATCCATTTTGACGATCCCTGAATCCATTTTGACTAATTTCATCGTGACGTCTGTACGTACGTGTGTACGTACGTATCTCGCATAACTCAAAAATCATCTAGTTGTGCACCTCCCTTTTTGGTCATTACATAATTTCCAGAAATGATATTTTACTTGAAGCCTATAATAGATTTTAATTAAAAACTATTTTAAAATATAATCCAAAACTTTTCAAATTTGGTATATAAGACTTCAATGTCAATTGGAATAACATAGTAGATTTTGGCTAACCGGAAGTGATATATTACCTGAAGTTGTTAATAGTTTATCTTGAATAAAATGGTTTTATTTTGGATTTAGAAATAAATGCTTCAAATAAGAGTTTTAGAGAATTAAATTCTGCGTCTAGCACATCAAGTATTATTAAATTAGCCCTTTGTATAAGCGAGATATGTAAATTTAAAACTTATATACTTTTTGGTTTTTGTAATTAGGACAAAAAAATAAAAAAATAGATGTTAATGTCAAATTACGTCAAATACGTGCAATTTTATAATTGGGTCTATACTTCATATTGGTCTTGCGTACAAGGAAGTCGTGTGGTGTCCACATCAGATTTTCTATAACTGTTATTTGAAGTATTTTTGTCTAAAATAACTCATAAACGTTTGACACACATAAAAAGTGCTAGTCAACTGCTCGCTAATCACCATTAATTAATAGTTATCATTAAATTTAGTCGATAAGGTATTGGAAAAAAATAGTATACCACTCAAAAGTAAAGACATTTGATCCATTTTTGTGGATAGAATATGTCTTTAATGACTTGTATTATAATCATATATATTTTAAATTACATAAGTGTACAATATTTAAAACTATTTCAGTCATGTTTTAATATTTTGTTGTTTACTTAAATGTTTATTAAAATTGCATTTTTATTTACTCTTCTGGTACGTAGAGCGAAGGAAATAAACGAAAAACTTATCCGTTCTCCAAATAGTAAATTAAAAACATCCAGAATAAATCAAACAGGATTACATTCCTGTGCAAATAATTTACTTTCCATTTTGTATATTGATTCCCGGTTCCTTTCGGTTGAGCTGAACCGGAACTAGCAGAAACAGAATTTCGCTGTTCCATGTTCGATCCACGAAGCACAGCACGCATTAACGATGCATCTTCCTAATTGACGTTTGTGTTATTGATTTCCGTATCCTTGACCAGCTAGGCCAGAGCTATCAACATACCTACCGATGGAGTCTTCATAGAAATTGACTGTACTCGCAGATGAGCTGAAAAAGGTCTGAAAGGGATGAGTTTATGATATATAGACGCTATTCTGTTTCATGTTACAGTATATTACTTTTATCGATCGATTCCAAAGCTTTCATGCTTATACTCAGGGGTGTATGATATTTGATGAACAGTAGGTATCATCATTTGGCCCACATTTGTTGTAAGTTTTAAGTCTATATTTAAAGTAGCCAAGAGAATTTTGTAGAAATTTCTTATCAATTTTGTAGGTTTTATAATTTGTTGAAAATGTGAGACAGCCGAATTATTATTTATAGTACACATCAAAATAAGTCGAAAAGTTTTAACAAACGGTTCTTCTGAGATAGGTAGGATTTTATTTTCACAAAACAGTTTTTATGCACAATCGCCAGACCAATAAATCACCTGATTTGGCACCCATGCACTACTTTTTGGTTTCTGTGGGGGCAAAATTCATTAATAATCTTATGAAATTGTGTCAATCAATTGGACAAAGTTTCTAAATAATTCGACAAATGTCCGGCTTCTTAAAAAAATCGTGGTTCTTTTTTCGAAGGTCTGCATTTACTGAAGAAGATATTTAGAACATCTTTAGCTTTACAACTGTTCGCAATAGACCTTTTCAATTTAAAGAGGTAGAAGATATGCGCAATGGGGATCTGCGCATAGTAAGAACAACTGGGATCTATGGCGTTTGTTTCTAAAAAAATTGCAGCAATAGAAAGAGATAGCAGTTAAATTGAAAAGGTCCATTTAGTTAATTAATTGAATTGACACTATAGTTCATTCGCTGGGACGAGAGAATCTGGAACTAATTTTTGAATAGAGACATTCTATTGGTCAAAAGAGGATAATTTTGGAGCCGAACCAATAGAATAACTTGTTTCTGTTCCAGAATTAGTTCCACATTCTCTCGTCACAGCGAGTGGAGTATAGTCAGAATAAACGGTAAGATTTAGGCTTAATGTCTAAATCCTAAATTTATATGTCCTAAATGATGTCATTATTTAAGATATTAGGCGTTAAATTTTATGGTTTTATAGGAATACGCTACGCCTTTATGTTTACGCGCACTAATTAATCAAATTATGCTCTGTTACATAGTAGATGGCACTGGCAACAGCGCAAATCTGAAGTAGCCGAAATTATATTGGGTAAACTTGTCTCTAATTTCAGCCAACCAGAGAGGTCAAAACTATTCCCTATGCTCCGCAATACTGAATGACTTAAATGAAACAAGGTATACTTGCGTTACTACAATACGACTACAAGTCAAATTTATTGTCAAAGACAATCTTCTTAACTTCTATTTTATGAAAATACATTTGTTGTTTTAAAGTGTTCTTATACAAACCAAAAGATGTCGTTAGTGAGCCATTCCGAGTGGTGTTTATGTGACGTAAACCTAAATCTGTACCTTTAGAGCTTAGGGGTAAAGAATTGTATGTCCATTTTTACATATTTAAAAAAAAACACCCAGAATTTAATTCAAGATTTACTAATAATCCATTTCTTATTGTCATTTTGTTTAACAAACAATAAAGCATTAATCTCGTTTAGATAAAAAACGATCCTTTAATTAATAGATTTCATTGCTTAAAACGATACTCTGGACCTACCGACTAGCTATCCACAAATCCTAGCAGTTAGAGAATGGCGCCCGAGAACCCGATAAGTACAGTAGGTACAGAAATACAAAGTACCAAAATGCGGACACAGCACAAAACCTACCTCTCAGAAACAGTTCGTTTTAATGTTTATTACGACCTTTCGACTTATTTTGTTTTTTAACACCTGTATATATCTATGGAATGTAATAATAAAAGATTTGCATTTAATTGATTTACATTTATTGCTGAAACAGTATTGTACAATCTAAATTGATAATAGCTTCATTTCTGGAAACGTAACAAAACTGCATTAAATGTATTTATACAAAAGTGAAGGTATTAAAATTCAAATTGTACAAGGAGTTTGTAACTGCGAGATAGAATTGGATTGATGATTTAAATGAATGATGACAGCAAATGAAACAGAACAGCTTGTTGTTGATGATGAATAATAGTAAGGTATTTTCAACATTTTCATTTCACACTCTTTATCCATACAACGCTCATGTAACATATTTATACAACAGCGTATAATGTCTGTTGAAGTACGACTGAACATCGACTACGCTAAATTGCGGAGCCTGGGAGCCCTCGGAACAACCAAAACAAGGCCGGGGCTCCAAGGACCCGCTAACAAAACCACCATCAGAACGAGACGGCGAAAGAGATCGCTTCAGATATATTAAGCATAAAGCTATATTCACAATTACTTTACACTCTGCTTCATTTACATATGACGAAAATATTGTACCGCACTTGTTCCTAAAATTTGACAATTATATTGATTTCATTAATTCGCATTACACACTCGGGGATGTAAAATTACCGTAATTTTTCTTTTGGTAAATTACGCAGTTTATATTACCCCTTAAATATATTTTAAATTACCAAGAAATTACTGTGCGTGCAGAAAAATACAAATAACTATTTTTTTTACATATAATTACAAAATTAAAAACATATAGGGTGAATATGAGAAACCCTGACATGCGTTTAAGATGGGAATAGTATATTAAAATAAATCATAAGTTGCAGAAGGCAATATTCTAGCACCAAATCTGCGCACGAGCGCGCATCGGCGAGTGCTTGAATATCCTTCTGTGTGTTATATACTATTTTCTATTCTGCCCGTTGCCTAGATATTTAGTGCATTTATTGCAGTCATGCCAATCTCAAATAACAAACATCACCAAATATAGTTTAAGAATGAAGCTCTTTTTACATCAATATGCGTGCTAGAATGTGACATTCTAATTCCGAAACAGAGAAACCAGGTTTTCTCAAACATTGTGTCCCATAAAACATTAGGTAGTGTTTTATACATAAACATTTGGAGAAAAAAATACTGAATGGGATTACAGCTCAATCGAATTAAGAGAAATTAGTAAAAAATAGTGAAAGTATATGCTTAATAATGAATATTAATAAAGAAATTACTACGAGGCATTTAAAATGACTTTAGCTACAGGATTCAGGGATGTATTTAAAAAATATAATACCGCAAATTCTAGTTCGTTCGTCTCAGATGTAAACAATCCTCGAGTCGGAATTACTGTTAAAGGAAATTAAAATAATCCTGTTTCATAGAATTGCCGAACTAAATAATTTAAAGATCAAAATATTTTGTTATAATCAACATAAACGAAAAATGTTTAAAATATTTTAAACACACCCCTGTTTTGATATTCAGGTACCCTAGTCGGCCATCTATTTTCAGCCAGACATAGTAATGTATTTCTGTGCTTTCCTAGTTCTGTGTTTAAATGGGATCACGCAAAAATTGAATAATTTCGTATAATTCTATTCTTCTCTAGGGTTTCAAAAGAAACCACATCTACAAAATGATTTAAACGTCAAATTTCATTCGCTAGTCATACCATAAACGTTGCTAAATCATTACACAGTTAAAAAATTAATAAATCTGGGATATCCATTATTATCTGTGAAAATAAAACGTTTGTACGTGTATACATAAATATTAAAATACATGTATTTTATGTTAGAAAATAACATAAATCACTGTTTTAAATAGTTTTTATGTACACCACAAATTCAAACTCACTGAAACGTCTAATTGACAGATTTAAATTTATACGGCGTCATTAGTTCAAAACATAGTATTTTAGCGATCCCCACATTTATGACGTCATGTACGAAATAGTTTTGAAAACATTACGAAACTGGTTCAACGCCAAAAAATTCCTATTGTCAATTTATGCAACTTAAAATTTAGGCGTTAGGGGTGCATCAAAAGAATAAATTTAAAAATTTGGTTGCACCATTTTCTAACGTTTAATTTCTGTTTGCAATAAATACAGTGTGTTCAATAAAATTCCTAAATCGGAGTAGGCTATGAACAGAGAAACGTATGTCTTATCATTATTTTATTCAAAAATCAAGATGTCAAAATTGATTTTGAAATGTAATTTTAAGGAGAAAAGTCAATAAAGAAGGATACAGTATATTGACATTCGTCGTTTTATAATTTGTTTCCATTTCTAAAATAAGATTCAAGAGGAAAAGCATTGATTTCTTCAAATAACATTTTTCACAATATCTCTTATCAAATTGACATTTAATTAAATATTTTTAAATTGACATACGTTTCTTTGTTCATAGCCTACTCCGAGTTAGGAATTTTTTTGAACACACTGTACCTTGACGGGTGTTTAGGTATCGTTATTTAAAAAGAGACCTTCATTTATCCCCTCTACATTCCAATATGCACCACCATCGCACAGGATATAACTACGTGTAAACAACATGCGTAATTTCTTAAATTATTGGTAAATTCTCAGTAATTTCTCTGGTAATTTACGCTTTTACATCCCGAATTGCATTTATTAAACTAAATTGTTATTAAACAACATCAAATACAACCTCAAGAAAACAAATAAATGTCAAATATGGCGATTACAATGTGCATCGAATTGACTTCCCAGTTAAAAGTTTGAAATTGTACAGAGTTCAATATAATTGTGAATATATCTATGCTGAATACAACTGACAACATTCCCTCAGCGATCAGTTAACAAATTTGAGCATTTGAAAAACAAACCAATGAGTGAAAACGATCTACCTATAGTTTCTTCTATACACCTTAATAAATCATTATTACATTTTATTGTGCTTAGTTCAATACTTGCCATAATATACGTACTTTTAACATTGATATTTAATTAATAAATATATTCGAATTTATTATTATTAATCAATTATTGTTTATTATATTTAGTATAGCTCGCTTTAACAAGGTTTAAAAGTGAATCATTTGTGCCGGTGGCCCCCAAAAGATCAGGAACTTGAAAAATAAACAACATTTGATAGATGCTATATACGGACAGCTTGTTAAACATCAGAGGACAGAGGGTACGTGTAATGTAAGAACTAGTGATACTCGCATCATATTCATATCGTAATCGTATTGTTAGGTCTGTTCGATAACTTACACTAGGTAGTTCCAATGTACACTTTTTTAAAAGGTGCAATTTTTGCAGCCGATAAGAAAAATTTCAGAATTACTGCACACTTTTCTGAACTGCCTTTAGGTGGAGAAGTTAACTTTTTAAATTTATTGGAAGATTCAAATTTATCGGCACTTATATAGAGCGCTCTTGTTAAAAGAGACATTTTGGATTTAACCCCATAAGAGTCATAATAGCACGACTTCAAAAAAGGTTTTGTTGCAGTTCATTTTTGTCTTTGTAATTTAACAACATTGCAATTGATCTCAACATTTTCATGAAATTTCTGCTCTTCTGTTCATTTTATTGCAAAAACTGTAGAGTGCGAAGTTGTTCAGAATTAAAAGTGACATACAATATTATATACTCAGGGACTAAAGTGCATATTCAATCCCATGGGTGAAGTTTATAATAATCACCTGAGGGATTGAATGCACTTTAGTCCTGTGGTATATACGCTATTTTTCGCACTCCCGTATCAAATGGAACCATATTAGTGTAAAAGAAATTAATCTTACAATTTGACAATACAAATGTCAAAAATTTTGTTCAAATTTAAACTCAACGCCTGCTCAAAATGTAGTGCAGATACTATATGATGTTATGGAAACATCTTGTTTATTTTTACTTTAGTCCCCCAGGGATTTTTTTCATATTTAATCCCTCGGGAGTGCGAAAAACTTTTGTTTTTGGTTGCTTTTGAAATTTATTTTATTCTGAAACCGGAGCGAAAGTACTATTTTCTCTGACTAGTCACGAAAACATTTAAATGTTTTATTTAAAACTTTAATGAATAATAATATTTATTGTAGGGATGATGAGAAATAATTGGAGATGCAGTCGTAGTAAAGTGTTTATTAAATAGTAATTTAATTAACTTTCCTGCGTTTCGATTCCAAATGAATCATCATCAAATCAAAAATGTATGGAAAAAAATGTCGTCAAAAAATATCAGAGGTAATAAAATACCTGCATACATCAGAAATAACTAAAGATAACTACATATTTTACTACTTCTCATATTTTTTGAGGACATTTTAATTATTACATTTTTGATTTTCTAATGTAATGATTTTATTTTCCAACTGTACTTTAACTGTAAGTAACTTCAGCAAGTTTTATAAAATATTTTTTCGTGACTTTATATATATATATATATATATATATATATATATATATATATATATATATATATATATATAAATGTATTCCAGATTCCTGATGATGATTCATTTGGAATCGAAACGTAGGAAAGTTAATTATTATTTAATAAACACTGCACCACAACTGCATCTCCAATTATTTCTCATCATCCCTACAATTATACATCATACTAATAGTCAAGTAATACCAATAAATTTATATTTATAATTGTGTTTTGTACAATGGATATGTTAATCCCAGAATGTCTAAATGAACCTTGTCGCAGTTGTTTGCTTTGCAAGACATTGCAAATGAGTAAAAACACACATACCAAAATTGTAAAACTGACAATAATTTATTGGTTTTCGTTTATTAGAACTGTACGGGCGATCACGGTACCTAACGAGCTAGCGAAGCGAGCTTCTTATCCGTGCGAGCACGTAAATTTCGGGTAAGGGTTGAGCATTGTACAATGTTGTATGATATACTGAATCGTAAATAACTTGAAAAAAAATATTGAAGCACACTACAATACATTAAACTATTTAATCGAAATAGTCTGATAACATATGGCGAAATAACGAATAAATAGAACTGTATATATATGTTGCTATGGTTTCAACAGCCTGTAAATTTTCTAACGGGTGGAGTCCATAAAATTAATTATAATCAAATGTTTCAGAAAAAAAAAATAATGCATGATTCTGCCATAACATACTCGGCATAAAGTGGCTCGTAATTCAATATGGTTCCTCGTCAATAATATACCATTTTTCTGACTCTTATCTAAATAACTATTTTAAATTGTTATGCAACTTTTAATTTTTAACAACCTTGCACTCTTTTTTTTTTGCTGTAAATTGCATATACATATGTTCATCTCTAACGGTCTGGTAGGTACTGGTTATACACTGTTTTTTTTTTTTTTTAGAAGATAAAACTTGTGTACAATGTGTTAACCCGCACTGCACTTTTAAAATGTGATCGAACAGACCTAAAGTAATGTAAGTAAGTAGTGGAGGGAGACAGCGAGCAGACGTAGGGATGATAGTGGGAAGTCGCTCGACACCCCATCTTCGTTATCGTTAGTCTGCGAATGCGATGATCCTAGCGAATGATAATGGCACATATATGGCAGTATTGCGCGCCTACTTACTTACATATCTCACTAATATCTCATTGATATCAGCCTACAACTACCCACGTATAACTTCCTTTTCCCTATCTGTTCTAGTCCACAGCACTCTCGCATGATATGGTATTTTATGTTATGAATGTACATTTGATATATATATTTATACAAGGCATTTGTAATCTCCCAACTGACTCTTGGTTCTTGTTCTGATCGCAACAAACTCCAACAGAACGTTTAGTACAAAAAGACGTGTCACGTACCATTTGTGTTTTCGTGTGTTTGGTGTGTGTGTTCGTGTATACGTTGTTTGTGTTTGTGTTGCGTGCGAAGAGACAAAGGGTCACTGAACATCGCCTCTCTCGCGGACGAAGAGGCGTTATTGTCACTTCCAGAGAGCCGCCTTCAAGCCCCGTCCGCTACCTGCATCGTCATGAGGAATCTTCTTCGTATAACATCAAAGCCATACTTTCATCACGGGTTTCTTCTGCAAGATTGATGCTGAGCTCGTTCTACAAACATACAAAACTTTGTATACATATATTCTAATAACGTATGTCCCAAAAGTTTTGTCACAAATTTGTTTAAAACATTTTAAAAAGTAATAATGGTTTTTACGGCAATTTTTCAGAACAGACAGAGGTTATTCTAAGAATTTTTTTCCACTGCACATAGAGGAAATAAATCTCGGTATACTCTGTTCCATTTAAGCCATTCAGCAGTTGTCGGTCGCATCAACGCCAATTTTAAGTAGCTAAAATTACATTGGATAAACTTGTACATTGTCTCCGATTTCAGACAATCAGAGAGTTCAAAACTATTCCTTATTCTCAGCAATACTGAATGGCTTAAATGAAACATAGTATAGGTTTATAATATTTTAGGGAAATATCTTTATTTAACTTAATTCAAGTTGGATTATGGCGAAATACTAGAACAATTCACATATAGAAAAGTAGGGGGAAACTGACGCTTCCAGAGTTAGTTAAGTTCTTAACTATTTCTTCGGAATTCCTTACGGCAACTAAAATTTTCGCGCGGATTTTTGCTGCCAAACCTTATAGTGCGGATGTGGAAAGATTTAAGTACCAACAACACTCTAAAAATCGTGTCTCGGAATAGCTTGTAGATAGATTCCGAAAATGCATTTTTGAATATTTATTACAACATGCCTTCTCTGTCAGAGTGAGATTTCCGGCAAGCCACAATGATTTGGTTAAATAAACATGAGCAGAGTCAAGGCAACCCCTAAAGCCAAACAACAAAGATGGTACAATCGTATTTTTGCTTAGGCCAATGCCAATGATGAGGATGAGGCAAGCGAAGAGTCTGTAGATTATGGCTGACGGAATAGCTGGCACAATTTTATTGCTTATACAGGTGTTTCTAAACATGTGTCATAGTACTGACCAAAACGAGTAAAAAAAGTTGAATCATCATAGGTCTGATCTTCAACTGTTTCCGGGAAAAAGGAAAAATCGAAGAAAAACTAACAAAGATAGTGATCGAACAAAATTTTGTATATGCCAATAAATATTGGCCAATGTCGCCACAACATTTATATTAGTACAATTATTTGATTTTTTAAAAAACAAAAGTCGTAATTCATAGTTTTTGAGATAGAAGATATAATTCCCTAAAAACTCATGCCTTGTATCTCGGAAACTATTGAAGATTTAATTTGATTAAGTGTTTTTACTCATTTTGATCTGTACTATATACTCTTAAAATTTGTGACACAAATTTGGCCTTTGGCTTGTATTTTATATCGTCTGGACATTCTTCTACATTGTCCGTGTAAAAACCGTCGTTTCCTTTAATTTCGGAATTACTTAGAGTAAAGTACTTTTCATCATCTATGACGATGACTTTATTATTTGCAAAATGAGTGCGCCTTAAAGCACGGCAACATCTTGGTATTTTAGCTAACTGATTTGGCGTATATTTAGGACATTTCTTTCTTTTGCGATATTTTATACCTTCTCTCTTCAGTTCTCTGGATATTGTATTCTTAGAAACACCGTAACGCCGTGAAAGTCTTCTCAATGACTGTCCAATTTTATTCTTGGCACTTTAGACTAACTGGTTTGCTCTATGTTCAGTTAACACTTTAGGTCTTCCACTTTTCGGAAGATTTACGCATGGTATACCTTGCTCACATTCTGCTATCGCACGATATATGGTTTTCCGCGACACATTTTGATTTTCAAAAAGTCGGACTATTTGAACTTTAGGCATCTGCCCAACTAAATTACAAACGCTTTTTCTAAGATCTAATTTATAAGCCATTACAACGCAATCGATTTCGGTAACATTAAAATGACAAATCATTGAATTACTTTTGTTTGCAAAGCCAAACCGATATTTTGATATTTTTTATTTTTTTCATAGTTTTATTTTGTGACAAAACTTTTGCGACATACGTTATTATCAGTCGATTATTACTTCTTTTTTAAGCCTCTCCATTAGTCTGCACTTATCTTTACGTAGTTGATCCAACTCAGTAGATTGGCGTTCTGTACGAATTCCAGACATTTCTAACAGGGCTATATGGGCGTCTTTTTCGCTTATTGCAGCTTCTAACGCTTCCTGTCTACAAAATTTATCATTAAGTAAAAAGGCAATCTTCACTTTGCTAGAATTATTGGAAATAAGAAAATCAGATAAGCCGTGATGGTTTTGACAGCTTTGGCAGTTTTTAAGTCACCAGAAATGAATTTGCCAGTTTCGCCATTACTGTGGAAGGAAACTACTTTGAACATATTTAAAATAAAATTTTAAAAAATATGAATCGCGTATCTCATTCTCAATAATTCTACCGTGACCCTTTTATAACATACTTCATGTCTGCAACTTCTTGTAAATGCGTTTTTCTTTCAGACAAAAGTCGATGCAACGTAGATTCTAATTTTCCTAGTCTGGATACAAGTGGTCTACAAGAATGACAGCGCATTGCTTGTGCTGTTTGCAGGGAGAGAAGACGTTGTTCTAATTTTGATACCTGGAAATAAGATAATATTGTTTCCCTATCATGTTGTAAAGCTGCTATTCGCTGGCCGCGTTCAGTAATTGTGACCACCGAAATTTGCCGAACGTACTGACTGGACCAATGAGAGGTGTCCAGCAAATGCATTCGGCAAATATCGGTGCTGAGCACTAATAGGGTACTGAACGCGCCCAATAGTTTCGTGGTGTTAGCTGGTCAGTCTATTTTCTATGGGCAGGTGTTCATGTGTCCACTTGTTTGATTCTATATATGAAATAGTGCTCAAGATTTGTGGTTAATAATTTCTTTGTTTGGTGTTAGGATGCTCGTTACATAATGAAAAAAACTACCCTCCATTCTGTCGGTGAGTTGTTTGTTTTTATACTTAATAACAGTCTTGTGACAGATCAATTTATAAATGATTAGACCAATTACAATTAATATGTACTAGATCAGATCATAAGCCAATTTCTGCGATAGGATCTTCTTTTCAGATCAGATCAGAAATTTGGGATCTATTTTTCTTAGACCATAAAAAAGATCAGTAACAATTTTCAAATGCTTTTTATTTATTATTAATTAAATAGGAATACAAAAAATAAATGAATTACAAAGAATATACAGTGTGTTAAACAAACCCTTATTCGGAATATTAAATTAAATGAAAATTTGACTTTTGAATTGAATAATGATCAGACATTTCCCTGTTCATAGCCTACTCCGAGTTAGGATTTTTTCTAAACACACTGTCCCTAGCCTTATACCTTACTTACTCATGGAAGAAGAATTAGATACATACTTTGTTTTATTTATATTAAATTAATGAATAAAGTAGGAACAGAAACAAAAATAATAATTTTAAGAAGAATTGTTGAAATGTAATAAATTAAGACATTCCATTAATTTTATTCAAGTTTCCCTTTAAAAATATCAAAGATACAAATTTACTGTCACTTAAATTGCATCTTCTAGGAACTAATATTTTACTGCCAATACTGATTTTCACTAAGTTCCATTGGTGCAGATGACGGTAGAGTTATTCGAACTAATTAATTCTAAGGTATTTATTTTATTTGATCTTTTCTTTTAAGATCATATATTATAGTTTTTAGATCTAGGGCCAGATCAAGATCTGAATACATAAAATGAATTAGATCAGTGATTTAGATCAAATGATCTGTACCAGTCACAACACTGGTTAATAATAATATACGGTACAAGTTATATTGTCTCCCAATTTTTTTAGTCCATTGATGAAATAATCAAACTTGTGTTGTTGTGATGTATTTTTTTTAAATAGGCTCTTTCTAACCAAATCTAAAGTCGCTAACGATTCCTGAATTCCCTTTACGAAAAATGATATCGGGCTTTCGAACAGCTTTTTCCCCAGATTCTTTTAATTTATTGACTATATGTCTATCAATACGCGACCAATGTGTAACAAGCTTAGGCGTAATTCGGGGGTGGCAAGGGGTGGCAGTTGCCACCCCAGAATTGTCGAGCCCAGTATTTTGCCACCCCAGAATTTTTAAGTAAAAGTTTCAATAATTTACGAAATCTTAATTGAAAAATACAAGTCTACAACATGATGATATTGAGTAAAAGATTTTTTTGTATCATGTTTACTTGATTTTTTCCTTTTATCATAAAAGAATGGGCTGAGCACGCATAAATTAAAATTAGGCACACTTTTGAGTTGTGTATGAACGATAATTACTCGTCATTAAACTTATTGTTTTAGGGTAAATTGTTAGCAATTAAATTGTTGTAAAAATAGTCTGAAAATGCTTCAGAAACTAATAAATTTAAGGCCAGTTTTTAAAAAATTTCCGGGGGAGGATCCCCGGACCTCCTTTCACCTGGGGCCTGGGGGGTATCCCTAGATCCCCCGGTACGTCTTGCCACCCCAGTTAGAAAGCTGAAATGTCGCCCATGTGACAAGCAAATTAAACTAGCAATATTTGGATTATGTTAAAGAATCATTATTAAATAATTTTCAATTTCAGTTTGTTTAATAATTAAACTTAGTTTAATTACGGGATACTTAAGATTGTACACCTTATTGTGACTTACTTTTTCCATGATTTGTGTCCTCTTGAGCTCCTCCTGTTGTAAGACATGTTCACGATCGGTAGCAATAGAAACACTTTCCCTTAAGGCGTCCTCCAGCTCGTGGATTCGTTTCTCTTTGACATCAACAAGATCCATTATTTCTTCGACGTCGACGTCGTCCAAAACCAAAGACAAGGCAGCATTGTGTAAGGGAGGCTCAGGCTCAACGCTAACGGTAACATTGTCCGTGACTTGATCGGTTGCTCTCGGTATCTAGGTGGGTAAAGTCGGCGGGACAAGGGGAACGAAAATGAAAATCGAGTGAAAACGAAACACAACGATAGCAGTTTGCGATACACCAATACACATAAGCTTTATAAGAGTGCACACTCACTAAAATTTACATGCCAACAGAACACTATGAAAATCATAACAGAAAAATGAGGCAAACTTGTGTCCACGTAACATTAGGCTCAGAGAATTAGAAGAAGCTTTTGAGGAAACCAGCTGGGCCGGCCTACCATTACGTAGTTTCGATCCATCGTTAGGAATAGCGTGCAAAATATGATGATCGTTAGTATTTCATGATGCTATCGTTTTACACACTTCTACAGACCTCCTCTTTCTTCCTTTGTTCCTCTAGATGTGCGGCGGCTTGCTGGGTACTCTTCAGCTTCGCCTGCGCGTTTTTCAGCGCTCTATAATGCATTACAGTGATGTCAAACACACACAATCACTTCTAACAAAAATAATACTTACTGTTGCAAATCCATTATAGTCTTTTCTTTGGCGTTCTGTTCTTCCTGGCTCATCTGTACAAGCTGTAACAAACGTTCCATCTCTGCTCCTGATCTTTGTGATTCCTCTTTTGCTTTCTGTAATTGTTGACGCATACTATCTAGTTCTTTGTTCATTTCTGCTACTGCTGCTGCATTTCCACCCGACTACAAATAAGTACAATTATTATTACCAAAGGAAACGAAAACCATATGCCTTAGGAGGAGGGAAGAAGAGAGAGAGAAAGGCAAAGAGGAGGTGAAGAAGTTGCATTAGACAGCAATGAGTGGAAGAGGAGAATAAGAAACAGTGACCCCAAAAATAGGGAAAGCTAAAGAAGATTATAAAAAGTAAATAAAGTGAACTTTAAAATGTCTTCTCTCTTTAATAAACTTCAAAACAGGGCCGCTCCGTGCGGGTGGGCAGGTTGTGCCCCGCACAAAAGCGCCTGACTTTGAGGGGCGCCGTTTCAAGACAGAAAGTAAATAATAGTAAATTTTTATAAAATGCTCTTATTCGTAAAGACAAAATTACTATAAAACTTACAAATTAACGTGATAGAAGTGAACAATATATTTTTTTAATTTGTTTACATTAGAGCTCTGGTTAAAAGTAAAATAATTATCGTACCAATCGGTTCCTTTTCCTTATTATTCTAGCATTGTTATATTGAAATAATAAGTATGAAAATGTTGATTACAACAATGAATATATTGATTATAACTCAAGAATATTGATTACAAGAATGAATCCCACAATGAATCCAATATTTAAATACCTACTATCATTTTGCATTACATACAATTCTGAAATCTGATGTAAAATTGCTGATTACAACAAACGATTTTGATTATAACCTATTGATTACAAGAATGAATCTAAGAAAATTACATGAATATATTAAATCTAGCATTTTTGAAGAACAAAAAATATAGTTTAAACTTTAATTTGCAAAGTTTATATCGTGAGGGGAAGGGGCGCTAAAATATAACGTAGCACAAAGGCGCCTTATACCCACGGAGCTGCCCTGCTTCAAAATGCTACGTTTTACTATTAATTCACATAGAAATAACTGATATGGGAATGTATAAAAGGGGTAAAAGACATAAGATTTTCCATACCTTCTTCAGCGACATTTCTAACTGATCTAATTGGTCTTTTCTTCGCTGAAGTTGTTTATCTAAATCTTGCAGCGCCTTTTCTCGTTCATTGATTTGTTTGAGTTTGTTGTCAACATTTCTTCTCTGATCTTCTATTTGTCTACTTTGCTCTTCCATCTTCCTACTTTGTTCGTCTAATTGTTTTTTAATTGCGGTCATATCTTCTCCAGGTCTCGCTGCTACTCCCGATTGGAGTTTCTTGTTCGCCTCGTGAAGGTCCAACTACGTAAATAATGAAAATATTAATATAATGAATATGGAAAATATTTTGTTTTGTATTACATGGAAAATAAATCATAAAGTAACTAAATATCTATAAATATATCTGTAATAAATTATACACAGTGTATGTTTTTGTATAAACATGCTTTACAACACAATAAAATTGAGACATCTTGTGCGAGGCGATGAGTTGTGTAAATAAATGAAATGTGTACATCCAAATGAAGGTTGGAGAAAGCCCAAATAAACAGTAAAACAGTTGTAAGCACCGGGCTTCTCTCCAACTAACCTGGTTCTTTTCGAGTTCTTGAACGAGCATTTCAAGTTGAGCTTGAAGTCTTTCTTTCTCAACAGCACTGTTTTTAACATCCCCTTGTGCTTTTTCCAGTTCTCTCCGTAATCTCTGCATCTCCTTGTCGTCGGCAGAAGGTGGATGAATGCCTTTTTCTTTCTGATAGGCAGCCATTTGTTGTAACTGTTGTTGGAGTTGTTGCTGTTGCGCGTGGAGTTGTTTTTCCATGACTTGAACTCTCTTTTGGAAGTCCTGAGTTGTTTTCTCGGCAACTTCTGCCCTGTTTCGTTCCTGTTCAACGAGTTTGCGCCATTGTTCGAGTTCTGAGTCGCCGCGCGCTCCAGTTTCTTGGAACTTTTTCTCTGCTTTCTCGGCGCGTTGTTTGAAAGACTCTTTGTCTCTTTGTAAAGAGGCGATTTGTTGTTGAAGTTTCTGGATTTCGCGGTCGCGGTTTTCCAGCATTTCCTTTGTGCCTCTTTCGACGTCTTGGGTAATGCGTCTTTGTTCGTTCTTTAACCTGTTGACTTCTGCCTTTTGGCGGTCTAATTCTGTTTCGGATTGTGTTAGCTCTTGTTGGAAGTTCATTAACATATCTTGGGATTTTTCTAATTGCATAACAAGTTGATCTCGTTCTGTTGTTAATTGTTTTATATCGGCTTCATATTTAACTACTTGTTTTTCTATTGTGTCTCCTTGTTTGTCTCGTTTATCAATTGCTTGTAACATCTTATCTCTATCCCTAGTAACTTGCGCTAATTCTTGTTGTAATTTAACAATAGTTTCTTGCGCGCGGTGGTCTACAGTGCGTCTCTGCTGATCCAATCCTCCTCTTAATTGTTGAACTTCAGCTCTTAATACGTCTCTTTCTTGTTCGAAAGTCTTCATTTCCATTTTATTTCTTTCTATTTTTTCGTGCATTCTGGCTAATTCCGTAGACATTCTCTCGAATTCAATCTTAGTGGCTTCATTTTGTTCGAGAGCTTTTGTAAGATGCATCTGTGATTTTTCTAATTCTTTGGCGAGTCGTCCTGCTTCCATTTCAGTGGCATCACGAGCTTGTATAGCTTTCTCCATTTTATCTCGCAGTCTTTCAAGTTCCAATCGCTCCTCGGATCTTAACTTTTCCCCTACAAGATTTTGTTTTCGTTCCCATTCTCTAAGCTCTAACTTGAGACGCTCGTTTTCTTTCTCTAGTTTTTCTGTTTGAAGTTTGAGTTTTTCATGGCGGTCTCTGACCTTTTCACATTCGATATGTGCGCGTTCGAGGTCCATTCGTTGTTTCTCTTGCGAGCCGGTGACCTTTTGAGTTTCGGCTCTGGAAATATCAAGTTGAATGTTAACCTCGTGCAGTCTGGTTTCTAGTTGTTGGTTTTGGTTCATGACTTTTTGCATTTCTTGTTGGGCCATGTCGAGTCGTTCGCGGAGTTTTTCACATTCTGCTTGTACTCTGTTACTTTCTGTGGACCATTTTTCTTGCTCGTATTGGTATTTACCTCTAACGTTCTCGACCCGGTCCAGCTCATTGCGAAGGCGTGCTACCTCTTGTTCGGATTTCCTTGCTCGTTCTAATTCCATCTGAGATTTTTCGAGGCGGTCGCGAAGTCTTTCCACTTCAACCTTGAGACGCTCGGCTTCTTCTTTATGAGATTCTTGGTATTTGCTGTATCGGGAACCATATCTGTCAGTGTCTTCTTTAAGAGTTTCACATTCTGCTTGAGTTTTGCGTAGTTCTATCTGTAATTTATCTTGTTTATCGTATACTTTTTCTAATTCTATTTGCATCCTGGCAAGTTCTTCCTGAGATTTTTCGTGACTGGCTTGAACTTTAGCGCATTGCGTATGTGCTCGTTCAAGTTCGAATTGCATTCTTTCATTTTCAGCTTGGAGCTTTTCTTTGTCAGCTTGAACGCGACGTAACTCCATTTGTGCTTTGTCATAGCGTTCGCGCACCATTTCAATATCAACGGATAATCTGTCCAAATCTTCTTTGGATTTTTCTTCCAATTCTTTCGTTCTGCCGAGTTGTAAAGCTGCTCTGTCATACATTTCTTGAATTCGTGCAAGGTCTTCTTGTGCTTTGCGTTGTTCTTCGCGAGCTTTGGTAGCTAAAAGTTGTTGTTTTTCTACTTCTAATTGCAGTCTGTCTCTTTCGGCTTCGGATTGGTCTAATTTGTTTTGTACTCTGTAATTCTCGTTCTGTGACCTGAAACATAATAAATATATAATACATGTTAATGTTTTTAAAAGGGTATTTTGTACCTGTCATATTTTTCTAACATCTTTTCAAATTCTTTGTTGGCCAGTTCTTTGTCGTCTATGGCTTTTTGTGACGAATAAATGGCTTTTTCTAGTTTATCTTTCAAGATCTCAATTTCCGTAACGGCGTCATCTCGTTCGATTTGCATCTTTTGATGCTGATTGTGAGCCTTTTCCCATCGTTCTTTCAACACTTCGAGTTCAGTTTCCATTTCGGCGCGATCGCGTTGTGCTTTAGAGACGTGACTTTGTTGAACTTCTAATCTTTCCTTAAACTTTTCACATTCATCCTGGAAGCTATCTCTTTCTTTCTGCAGTCGACCTATAATCACCTGAAACGTTTTATTGTTTAGTAAGAGTTTTCGTTTGGAAATGGTTATAAATTACCTGAGATTTTTCATACTTATCCCTGAATCGTTCCGCTTCTAACTGTACACCTTCGCGTTCTTTCTGCATGCGAGCTGCCTGACCGAGAGCTTTGTCGAGTTGCGATTGAACGTTTTCGAAATCGTAGCTTACTTTTTCTTTTTCCATTTGTATCTGTAATGTAAAAGAATGTTGGCAATTGATTAGAAATGTAAGGATTACTACTAACGTACCCTTCGAATCTCTCCTATCGCTTTATCTAAGCGTTCTTGCAATTTATCGACTTCAGTTTGGGCTTTATCGAGAGCATTTTGTAGTTTATCCTGCTGCAATTGAGCTTTACCTAAAGTAGCTTGAGTTCGTTCTAATTCCTCTCTTGATTTTTCTAACTCAGCTAAACATTTATCTTTTTCGGCATGCATTCTTGCAACGGATGACTGAGCTCGGTCATACTCTTCACGCAAGCTTTCTTGCTCTCCTTGTGCGTTTTCTAAGCGAGCTTTCAAACGATAAACCTCTCCTTGGGATTTTTCGAGCTTTTCCTGCAAAGCACCGGCCTCGTTTCTGGCACGCTCATTATCTGCCTGGGTTACGCGTAGTTCAGCCTGCGTTCGCCGCAGTTCAGCGGCTTGTTTCTCAGCCTTTTCTTGCACGCGGTCTAATTCCTGAGACGTGCTAAGTGTGCTACGACCGAACGTGGCTTGTGAACGTTCCAAGTCGTGTTTGAGTCGCTCGTTTTCTAATTCAAGACGAGCCAGGCGTTGTTTAGCTTGCTCCCAGTCTGAGCCGCTGCGACCGACTTCGCTTGCGGCTTTGTCTAGTTCGGCTTTAGATTTGCCGAGTTCGGACTGAGAGGTTTCTAGTTTGGCTTCCAGCCGGTCTTTCTCAGCTTGAGCGCGTTCCAAACGAGCTCCAAGCTTTTCTACTTCACTTTCTAATTGATGAAGTTTCATTTTGTATTCCGCGATCTCCCGTTCGTGGAGTTCGCGTTCTTCTTGTTTTTCTTGTTCGGCGCGGTCGCGTTGTTCACGCAATTGCGCCATTTGTTTTTCTTTGTCTCCAATGGCTTCTTCGAGAGTGGTTAGAGCGCCTTCGGAGGAGCAGTGGTGTGCTTGCATAGCCGTGAGCCGAGCGCGCGCCATGTCTACCTGATTGTCTTTTTCCTTCAGCAGATCTTCGAGATTTTCAATCTGTGGATCATTGCAAATACTGATTGTTTTTCTTACCGTCACGGCCATGATACACAGCACTACGTAAGCAACGAAATCAATAACTAAATCACTTCACTGAAGACGCACAATGCACAAACATCAAGAAGAAAATAAAAATAAATACCTGTGAAATAAAACCACCACTAGCGCTAACAAACAAGAACCAAATCGATACTGAACGAAGAGCACTCTACAAAATAAATCATACATATGTGCTGAATGCGTAACAAGGTACTACTAGTAAATAACAGAACGGAATAATAAAGAAATGCGTGAATTCGATCCACGCTACAAATACAGCACGCAACAGCTACCAGCATTGATTACTATTGCAGTAATGCACTCACCTTACGTTGCAGCACGTTAATCTTGCGGTCCTTGATGTCCATATGCTCCTTCAGTTCCGTGAGCTCGCTGTTTATGCGGTTGCGATCTTGTTGAGCTTGTACAGTCTGCTGTGTCTTCTTTTCTATCAGCCGGTTCTTTTCGTCAAGTCTCTGCCGCAGCTCTTCAACCTGTAACAAAGCCACGATGAAAGTGTCACTTGAGAGCACTTCACTCCTCTCATATCACACATCACTTGACGCTAGATATGAGGCACTTAAGATATGGTTTCTCTAGGGCTGTCAACCGCCGCAGACTCTAGTTATGAACTCCTTGAAATAGACCGCGAACTCACGGGTACTAATATAAAAAGACTCCCAAGTTTACAGATAAAAAGTTATTTTATGTTCGTAGTAGCAAAGCTATACCTACATCAGCTTGGAGCATGTTGTAGTGCTCTTCCTTGGCACACAGAGATTCCTTGAGCACAGCAATGTGCCGCTGGTAGTCCTGGTGCTGTTCTTCCAGCGTTTTCATCTTGGCAGACATGGCGAGGATCTCTTGGTCGCGACGCTGGATCTCAACGCGGAACTCATCCAGCTGCGGGTGATGGTCAAGGAAGCGGCGAGACACACACACATACACGTCAGAATGTCCCGCTCCTCAACTTGGCTCTCAGGCGACACACTTACCTCTTCATGCACATGCGTGCGAGGGGACAACATCGCAAGACATTTGATTTATAACTCTGATACTGCCTAACTCTACCAACAATCAAACCTGAACTAGACAGGCCGGGCACTGACATTGGACAGGTGGTGGATAATTATTAATGAACAAAGGTGGATGAAAAGTTCCCGATTTAACACAAAGACAGCATTAGACGCACAATTATTTTTGTGTTTGCGAAGTTTTATGTTAATCTGATAATTTGTGACTTAATTGAAATTCTGCTCCACTGTTTTGACTAATGCTTTAATTCAAGCCGATAGTAGTGAATTGGGGTGTAAAGCTAGTTTGTCTCGTTGTGGTGCACCCTGGGTAACGCTACATGAACTAGCACAAGTCGGCGTCCAGTCAATCTTCAGGATCTCCTGGTCACTACATTCATCACAATGGATCAAACAAAGTGGTAGGCACCATCTTCAAAGGCGTCTTCCACCACCTCGACTATCGACCAACTTACTTTTTTAAAGGGTGATTCCACAGCAACAAGCGCCAATTCCAATTGCGATCTTGCCCAACAAATAATTTTATTTTTACTTTACATGTAATAAGCTAAATAAATAAGTGGTGAACTTAAGTCTCATCGGTAGCACAACGGAGCTACAAGTCAGATGATGACAGAAGCCGGGGGATCCAAGTCGCAGAAATTTTTACTGTTCACAGCCTCCACCATTTCTCGAACTTTTATTTGTCGATCTATCATAATCATATACCATATTGTGAATCAAATTGATGTTTTCTTCACTAGTAACAATTGCAGGTCTTCCATTTGAAATATTGTCTTTAATGCTTTCGCTTCCACGTTTAAATTGATTGGTCAAAATGTTTTACATCATTGATAAAAGTTGCCCACAGTTTATGCCATTTCTCGAAACTTATCGAGAATCAAATTGATGTTTTCTTTGCTGTTAACAAATGTAAGTGTTCCACTGAGAGAGATAATCTTCAATGCTTTCCTTTCTACGTTTAAATTGAGCTGTCCACTTTTTACTATTGTGTACGAAGGATAAAATTTTTCCTAAGTAATTGCAATGTCTTCATGAATTTGTTTCGGTGTCAAGCCCTTTTTGTACACTGCAAGGTGTTCTATTTTTCTCATTTAGGTCCAATTAAGTTATAAATTAACGGATTAACGTAAAATTTTGCAGAAACTTCACGAAAAATAATTGTGGGTTTAGTACTGAAATTTTCAATTCACCCAGGTAATCTAGTGGTATAGTAGTCTATGTAAGTAACAGTTCAAGTTTGGTTGAAAGGGTACAGCTAAGAGAAGCAATGCGAAAAAGAAAAGTGTGAACAACAGGTGCTTCTTATCTCGTCACCAGAGTTCTGTGCATATAAATCAAACATCTTGCAAGAAAGGACGACAGTTAACATCTAGAACGTGCGTGCGACAGTGGGACCGTGGTCAAAGTGGTGGGAAAGCATGCAACAGGGTGGGCATGTCATGCGTACTAGAACAGAATAGAACACTGACTACCCCGCTAACACTGATAACGTCTAAACGACGAAGTGGCAACACCGAAGTCTAGAGAAAGGAGTGAGGGTATTGGCATTGGCTGGTGCAGTGACGTGACAGTGACCAAGTCAAGCAGCTTAGACGGTGGGAGGCAAAGGCAAGGCACACTGGGTGTCTGTCTGCTGCTGCCGCGCTGCGTACGTCTGTCATGGTATGAAAATGCGCGCCAGTGTATGTAGTGTGACAGTAGTGTGGTGAGTGAAGTGAACTGATTCTGAGCGTTTCCAATGGGATGGCAATGGCAATGAAGCGAAATGAGCCATGAACGCCATGATCATATGAAGATGATGTATGAGTGAGTGAGTGAAAGACAGGACGCACAGGAACACAGAATGATTGACAGAGTAAGAAAGAGAGAGATAGGTGGTAAATGTCTCACTCAACTTGTATCAAAGGATGAGAGAGCAGGGAACAACTTAACACTTATCGGAGCTCGAAGTGGCACTGGTCGCTTCGCCGCAGTGGAAGTCAAATGAAACCAGTGTGTTTTGCATTTCAGAGCGTTTTATTGAGGTACCTCACTCACTAACATCATGAACCAAACCATCATCATCATTTGACTATGTAAGACTATCGTAAAACGTAATATATATAATAATAATAAGTATGTAGTTATGTACAATTGTTGGTTGGTGGAATAGAATACGTACGTATACGGAATAACAGAAACAGAACAGAACCAGAACAGAGAACGCTTGTGTTGTTGGGTGGCAGGAAGTACGTTACGTTACGAGCAGTTTTGTTTAAGTTACAGTCACATGATAACAGTGACTTTCCCATCCTTCCGGATCTGCACATTGTTCAAGAGAAAACTTACTTGGCGTTTAAAGCTAGGATCGTGTTTTTGTGGGGTGAGGGTCGTTGGTAACGGTGGCGGTAACGGTGGCGGTGGTATTGGTGTGAGCGAGACGGGCACCGACATCGGCATTGGCACAACTAGCGGGTGGTGCACAGCCACGGCATCCAGCGAGAGAGGGGCCGGGGGTGGCGGTGGCGCGAACTGTGCGCTGTCCCGCACGTATGAGCGCTGCAGTTCTCGCTCGAGCAGCGACACCTCTCGCTCCAGATTCGCTATGCGAGCATCTTTCGTCTCCATTATGGCTTTGTATGTGCTGCTGCTCGGGCTAGGCGTGTGAATGGCTTTCTCTAACTGCATCTGGAGCGCTCGCAGGGTTTCATTGGTGGCCCTTAGCTCCTGACACGGACCCAAACAACAGAACAGAAAGAACACACGGGTCAGGTCAGAGAGAGCGGCTGCAGGAGGGGAGAGATTTTGGCCGGTGCAGACGAGCGCCAACAAACGCACGGCTTTTTGCTCGCCGTCGGACGTCCACAAGCAAGGGCAGTTGCCTCCGTTCTCCCACCGAAACGCAATTGCTCCAAGTACCTACTGTGTCTAATTTCTTTGCCATATTTATGTAAAACGAATGACAGAAAACAAATTATAGTAAAACACTCTATGCTAAAACGTTATTTGCGGGTATGTGCGTTTCAAAGTGTGAACTTAATTGTTCGTGTTAACATTCCAAATTCCTATGTGACTGAAGGAAGATACATTAAATTAAAAGCAATATTTACAGCGCCTCTGTTGAAAAAAAAAAACGGCAATAACAATACGCATGCGAATTCGCTCCCGACTTGAAGTGAAAGCTGGACCTTGCAATGTTTAAACCGACGTGCAATCCGAAAATTCTCGTTGTAAATTCAATAAGTGCCGGTTCAAAATTTTTAAGGAAATGCGTCTGCTGAGCTTGCAATTTTAAGGGCCACTTTTACAATCATTAGATAAACCTCGTATAACGCTATAAAAGGTATAAAATAGGAAATTGTGTTTTACAAACCTCGGATAAATCGGTCGTATAAACCTCGGATAACTTTAACCCTGGTTATTATGGTTACCACGTAAACACAGACGATGTGTTGTTATTCATACGTTTGACAGACGTCAATAATTAATTCGTCATCACTGTCAGAATCAGAAATAATACTTATATCATTTAACATCATGAAAAATGCAAATTAAAAGGTATAAATAATAACAATCTTGAAAAAAATAGTCTAACAAGAAGGACATTTTATTGTGTCAATACCAACCTATAGTGATTTAACGTGATTTATAGTATAACTATCTGATAGATAAAAATGCATTGTAAAAGACAGCCTTGTTTATCGAAAGTTTAGTTGGTAGGATAAAGTTATACCTCTGATAGCTGTACCATAGTTTATCCATCAATTGTAAAAGTGGGCCTAAGCCAGCATGAAATTGTGCTGTAAATGTATCTTAACGAATGAAAATGTTTAAATAAGTGAAAAGTTCATCATTGTTCATTAAGATGGCGCAAAAAATCGAAAAGAAAATTACTTCACGTTTGCACTACTCGCTTACGGCAACGGTGCGTAAATTGCCGCTCGTCTGCACCGGCCTAGTACTGTATACTGCTTTAGTTCAGTACAAATCTCTCTCTCTCTTTCATTTTTTCGTTCACTGTATCTGTACTGTATTCTGTACTGACTGAGTGGAGTGTGAATGTTGTGCAAGGCAACGCAGCCGGCGGGCGAACGCTAACGCTGAGCGCTCACTTACCACCAATCTCTCTCTATTGTCTCTACTCTCTATCAATCTATTGTATTGTATATAGTATAGGTACGGTACGTGAGACGCGAGCGCCAAGTTATCCGAGAACCCCCGGGCCCCGTCCCGGCTGGTGCTCTCAACCATTCCATTCTAGGATAACTTGCCAGACGTACGAACGTTACTCTCGTTAACAGTGCAGGGTTCTACCAAACATGGGCCTGGTTCTGGGCTTGGGCAGGGACCACACACAGGAAAACGGACACGGTATGGTTCTCAATATTTAATGGTTTGTGTCAACACGCACACACTACACAACTAGCAAATACTGCATGTTCAACCTGCTTCTGTGCCATTGCTTGCATCTGCTGGAACATCTGCCTTTCTTCCTCCTTCCCTGTAACACGACACCGCATTCCTTATACACCTTACACTGACCTATCACTGCTCAGCAACTCACCCATGCCTTTATTCTGCAACATCTCCAGTAACTTCTTGATGCTTTCATCTCGGGCTTGCAGCGTTTGCTTTTGGGTCTCGATGCGCAGCTCCAGCTCCTTGATGGTGTCCCTCAAGATGGCGATCTCCCGGGTCAGGTGTTCGTTCTCTTGGAACAACACCTCCATCTGTTGTTGCATTTCGATACTTGGACCCCGCATCCTCATCCTCAGCTCTTCTTCTAGTTGTCGGACTAACATCGCTTGTTTCTAGTAAAAACAAATAATAAACATTCTTTAAATGTCGGAAAAATTCTCGACTATGGTATAGATTAGATGTTAAAAATTACTCGAAATCTCAGTTGGTACACTTGATCTTCTTCAAGTTAAGTAAAATTTTGCAAGATCTTACTTACACTGCCGAAGATACAAGTACGTATCGGAACGTCGGTTTTTGACGAATAAATGCCATATGACTACGATTTCAAGTAATTGTAAACACCTAATAGCTAATAATATTTTATTGTATTTATAATTTTACAAACATTACAATTAATAAGGTGACGCCTGGTAAACGCCCACACGGTACGAATATATTTATTTTATTTATTTATTACAATTGGGTGTGAGTCAATTATTGTAAATTGTAATTATATATTTGTATCGCTGTCTCTAACGTCCCGAGAATGAGCCCGCAGGCTGGTTCTGATTTCAGTTATAACGTCTCATTAGTAACAACAAATATCCGGGATTAGGTTTTTATTATGTCGTATTTTTATAAAACCTGGCCATATTGTCAAACCTTCGTTGACTTAACAATGTTTTACAATCTGTCTAGTCGTCTAAGCGTTTTATAAAACGACGCACAAAAGTCACGCTTAGAAAACTCGGACCGAGTTTTGTGTATTAAGTTACTGTTGTTATATTTATGGTCAGTTGCAGCAAAAAGGCTTAAATAAAAAAATGCAGATCGAAATTTTGACAGAAATATATTATAATTAATTTCGATGCAATATTGTCAATTTAAGGGCCGGTATTTCCATCTCCGGATAAAGTTCAGGATAACTATCCGTCAGATAAATGATAAAATATCGCATCGAAATAAAAGCATAAATGAAGTAAATTGTATTGAATGTCATTTTTTGATGCGATATTGTTCATTTATTCGACAGATAAGTTATCCAGCACTTTATCCGAAGATGGAAATACCGGCCCTAGTCAAGTTTCATTTTTAAGTTACGTTGTTACAACCGGCCGCTAAATACAGCCTACTTATATACGTTGCATTGATGGAGATGAGATCTTACCCGGGATTCGAACCCGAGACACTTGGATCATAAGTTAGTTACGTTGGTCACTACACCGCCGGAGTTGATAAAAAAGAAATAATCATTAAAGATTCCTAAAATAAGATGGCAAGATTCTTGTCGTAAGACCGAGGAATGGGATCAATAAATTATAGCGCATTTCAGATTTGCTATTTGAAGAATTTCATCTATCCGAATTGCGTGTTCACGATTTTATTCAATTCAGGTTTAATGTCAAAATTATGTACGAAATGTTATTTATAATGCGCATGCAAACAATTAAGTAATTTCAACAACTCTTTAATGTTTGCTTTTAATTAAAAAAAGAGATACATTTTCTGATAAATATGTAAAGTTAAACATATATTTTTATGAATAAGAAGTTCAAGATAAACAGAAAGCTATCAATTTTGTAACGCCTGTGGGATCTGGGAAAGAAATAAAACAATTTTAAATAAGCTGTCACTTCCGGTTGAGCGATTGAATTAAGGGAAGGTCAATCCCGCAGCCTATTTTAGCGCTGATATAGATTTTTATATTGCTCGTTTCTTTGCCAAGTTTTACGCAAAAATGTTTTATCCATATTACAGAATCAATTTTTTTAATAGAATTTTTGCTTTGTAATTTTGTTTCGGTTTCGATGTGTTGGTATCAAGGAAGTAATAAGGGTTTTTCAATGACGTTACATAAAAATAAATCAATGTTTTTTTGCTAGCAATATTTATGTAGTTTAGTTGGTGGTGCACATGGGGTAGTGAGCTAACGAGTCGCTCGCGTGCTCACGTGCGAGTGCGCCTCGGTCGTCGACCCGTTCGCGATCGATCACTACACCCCCGCGAATGACTCCCCTCTCCCCGCAAACCCTTTCTTGCTCTCTGCCTGCTCGCCTCAGGGTGACCCAATAAACTCATTCCCTTCACAAGTCCTATGTGGCTATGTGTATCCCGATTACAATAACCAGACATTGTAATTTGTAATCGATCCTATTTGTTACACTACATAATTATATACTATTTATATGTTTATATTGATTCGTTTGTTTAACCTGTAGCATTTAAATTATACCCGTATTGATTTACAATTTGTCATATTCTTAGATTAATTATTAGATGGTCTACTGGAGTAAAATGATACTTGTGAAGGTAGTTATTTTGAGAGTAGTATTTATATTTATGATAGCGTGTGGCTGAACAAAACGCTCATATTTCAAGGGTTAAACATATTTGTGCGTATCTGGTGTTCGTGTTTTTATCGATGTGTGTATGATGCGGGTGACACGCAAGGCAAGGCGTGATTGGGGGGCGGAGGGCTAGGGGGGCCGTAGCGAGGCCGCATGAGGCATTCCAGATGCTATGCCAAGTTCATCTCATCGTCCGCGCCAGACGTCAGATTCATTTAGTGGCTGACGTCACGTAGTTGTAAAACAGTGGCGTGCGTACACTACCTGATTCTCCGAGCTGAGCAGCTTGAGCTGATCGTTGATGAGGCTGTATTTAGCGGACTCCTCCTTGCGTAGGGCACGTTCCTTCTTGAGCTCCGGTGACCAGAAGGTCTTGATGCTGTGCATGGAACTACCGAGCTTCTGGTTGGTGAGCTCGAGTTCCTTCTTCAAGTTGCCGAGCTCACGCTGCAGGTCGGAGTTCTGGTGCTGCAGCTCGCCGATGAGGGGCTGGTGTGGAGATTGGCGCGCGCTGCGACCGCCGCCATAGAGCTCGTCCTCGAGGTAGAGGCCGCGCTCTAGGGAGCGGTCGCGCGCGCTCACCCCGCGGTCGAGCGAGCGGTCGCGAGGCTCGCGGATCGGCATGAACTCGCGCTCGTGCTCGGCGACGCCGCGGTCCAGCGACTGGTAGCGCACGGTCATGGGCGCGGCCGCCATGGGTGGGCGGCTGGCGCTACGGCTGCGGTGGTGGCCTAGGCGTCCGCGGTCCTCCAGCAACGGGCTGGCTAGCTCGTCCTCCCGCGTGTAGTACGGAGAGCCCATCTGGTGGTGGTAGTAGCCGGCATGGTCTGGCGAGTTGTTTCCGGAGCGCGTCTGCCGGATGCCCTTGCGGCCCAGCGGGCTGCCGCGGCCCCCGCTGGGGTACGCTCTGGACGGCGAGCGGTCCACGGTGGGCAGCTCTCCCACACGCCTCACGCTTCGCGGCGACCGGTTGCCGCCCGCTCCCACATATGCGTCTCGAGACATGTTCCTCTGGCTCTAGCTGCCTGCGTCCTATCGCTGCCGCTGCTGCTGCTACTCCCCCAGCTGCCTCCGATCCCGGTCCCGGTCCCTGCGTGCGCTCGTCCGGCCGGCGACGGCATCGCCAACTGCTCCGGCTCCGGCTCTTACCACCTCCAAGCCAACAACGACGTCGTCATCGCAATCTCATTGCTGCGACGTGCACTACAACACCACCCCAAACAACTATATACCTACTCCTATTCACACTATCTACAATCACTCTCCACTCGCACTCTCAGTTAAGTGTTCTCTGCTCTTTGCACAAGCTCTATACCAGACAGTTCCACTCGTTTGTCGCACACTTGCTTTACTTGACAGACTCCATGGCGAATGACGAGCACCAAGTGGATCCGGCCCCGCTCCGCTGCTGATCAATGAAGGCGACGCGGGTGTAGTACTCGCTGCGCGCGCACGCAATCATCGACCTGACGTCACGGAGCGCACGCACTCACTCTACCCCGCCCCGCACCAGATATGTGTCAATGGGATTTCTCTACACTCATCCACTCTACCAGCAAAGCCACTGCAACAAACTCTTCTTTCCCCCTGCCAGCCTGATTCATTACATTACGCTTCCTCGTCATTTATTAAGCCTGTAATTTCCGCTTGCACATTGCGCACTCGGTCTCTGGTTTGCGTTTGCCCGCTCTGTCGCCTCACGCTTAATTTTTAAATCGAATCATCATTTCGATTCATTTATTGCATTGCATTGCGTCCTAACTCATACTGCTTAATTAATACAAATGCACTTTTACTTTTAATCACAGTGCTCACTTTGCGTGCAGTTCACTACAAAAGCTTTGGCGATGCTCCAAAAATCTCAAGATACAATCGTAAACAAACTGAAAGAGTTATTTCAATTTTTCAATGGAAATTATAAACAACTAAAACTAAAAACAATTATTAATTTGGAAAACGTTTTAAATTAAATATGGTAGCAAACGATACAAAATGTTTTGAATCAATTCAATACTAGTATAACTTGAAAATGTAAAAATACATTTCTAAAATTATATTGTGAACCATTTGAAATAGCTTTCTTCCAGTAAATTCGCTATCGTCTTATAGATGTCGCAGGCAATATGGATGCGTAGTATAACTAACTCGCACCTTAGTAACATAAAGGTAGTCATTTATAATAAACAAACAACCTTTTAGTTTTATTTCTATTGTACATTCAGTGTACAGGAAGTCTAGGCCCTCTAATTAACATATTGTTGCCAAATTACACCACCTTCCTTCTCAAATATTTGATGAGATTTGGCATAATTAAAAGAGCTACGGATATTATTTGTCATCCTAATAAATTAAAACAAGAGAAGAAGTAATTTCAAATATTTTTATGAAGAATAATTTGTCAATTTCAAGAATCAAAACATGTTTAAAATCCGCTTCTGTATTGAGACAAGTAAAAGACGTTAACTCTCTACAATAATCAAGGATTTATCAGATTACATATGTGTCTTCGGGAAAGCGGATGGCCAGAGTGGTAGAACTATTTCTATAAGATTAAATAAACACTATAACGATAACGATCTATCGGATTGAACCAGCTTGAGGCAGTGCCGGCCCGAGACTTCTGAGCGCCCCAGGCGAAAATTGTAAATTGCGCCCCTCATTTATTACAATTTTGTTTAGATTATATAGGTACAAAAATTAGAAAAGAGGCGATTTGTGTCCATAACTCGCGAACAATCACAGAATCTTAATCCGAATGAAATTTGTTTGAAAATATTTTGGATATTTAAAATACAGAGTTTTTTTTTCATTTTGTCTTATACCGTATACAGGATTAGTCACTGGAGAGTTACTTTCAAAATCCGTTTGAGTGCTACCCAAAATACAATTTACAACAGCGTCTAGCTTCCTCTCTTAAAATATAGAATATTTAATTCACGATTGCTTTGCCTGTCTAGTGATGGTTCTGTCATTTTGACTTTAAACAATTAAATATGGTCTGTTGTCATTAGTATTTTGGGTTGCAAACAAACGGACTTTCAAAATAACTCTTCCGTGACTAATCCTGTATATAAGGAAAGAAAAAATATTTCTCAGTGTAGATATAAGTCTCGGTATAAATACTTTTCGTTATTTTGCAATGCGGAAAATCTAATTTAACTCTTTAACTGTTCATCTTAGGTAAAAAATATAAGAATCTTGTATTGTATAAAATTTCGATACGGATCACTGTTTTCAAGAAAAATGCCAAAAACCAAAATATGTCGCCTTTTTCCAAATTGGCGAGGGGCTGTTGCATCAATGTATTCTGTTGTACAGGATTCCGTATAAAAGTTTTTTTTTGCAAATTTTTGATGATTTTTCAGTAGATTTCCTGAACAACAATTATTTCTTCAGTTTTTGATATGACAATGTTTTTAATTGATATAATCGCCAACGAATTTAACCTTTCTTCTTTTTTAGTATAGCGTAAAAAAATATAAATAGGATTTAATTAATATAAGTTTGCTGCAACTGGAATTGTCAGCATTACGATTAAAGCTACACACTGAACGCGTCAATAAATAATAATTTGATTTTTAATTTATTTTGCAAAAATAGTCTCAAAAAATGTCGCCCTAAAACCAGGCGGTCGCCTGGCTTGCCTGTAGCTTGGGCCAGCTATGGCTTGAGGAATCGTCATAAAATAAAATTTCAATCATTAGATTAATTAGAGAATCCGTTGATATTTTTAAAACTAAAAATAATAATCTCATTCATAGTGATTTTAAATTATAAAATTAAATAGGGCATGGTTTGTTTGCTTTAGTTTTGTCACTTATTTTCCGCTCTGAAGAAGGCAGCAGTTTATGCTACCGAAACGTTGGTTTTTAAATAAATATATCACAGAAATTAAACTAACAGGATGTTTATTTATTTCATTACGGATCAATATTTACATCTCTGGTTAAAATGTTTGTTAAATTGAGACATGTGTAAGTTTTACAACTTATGCAATAATATCAATGCTATATTTTTCGTTTTAACTGTCGATTAACAGACAGTTTAAACCAGGGATGCAAATACCGGGCCTGTATAGTTCTGAAAAATATTACTAATTTAGTAGTCATTTGGCTTTGATGTTTTTATTGTTTATACTACGTATAAAACTTTAGTATCTATTACAAACATATTATTTAAATAATGATATAAAATTAATATGATATTCACAAATTAAACTAAGTACAGTACGCGTTATCGAGTGAATGCTGATGTTAACTATCGAATGACGAACAATAATCACTATCACACAGTTTTTCATCGGTAACTGTCTTTCGAGAACGCCAAGTCAATCATAGTCTTTAGAGATTAACAATTATTTGCACGTATACTCTTCGGATTTTTCACTGCAAGTCTCGCAGTTGACGTGGCAACACCAATGGAACTTACAACGACATTGCCAAGTTCGCATGAATTGGTGAGTGTTGTACCCTCTTCCGCAACACATTAAATCACAGCCATCTGTGCCTGGAAGAAAAAAAAAACGTTTTAGGTAGGGTGCCATTTGTTTGTGTCATATAGTTAGTAATTATGACAAGGCGATAACTGTCATTGCTTGCTTTTACATTGATTGTCAACGACCATTATTTGTGCCACTCTATTACAATGAAAACATGCATTGAATGGAATTCCTACTCTGTATGATAATAGTTATTTACATAAGAGTCAAGAAAATGGTACATTACAGACGAGTCATGTATTATTTTTTCTGGTACCTCTGATTATAACAAAAATTAATTTTAAATTTAATAATTAAATCTGACTTTCTGTAAGTATTTAGTAGAGCGCATCTCTTTCTAAGGTGATAGAAAAAATCTGATGTGGCCAGCACATTACCTGGCGTCAGTTCTATGTGTTTTGTATAAATGTCATACAGAAAGTTCCTTGCAAAAGATCTTATTTCTTGTACATTACCTTAAGGCAGTTGTATGTATTTTATACAAATTCCATACAGAAAGTTTTTAGCAAAAGATCTTATATTTCCAGTAAAATTATAACAAAAACATACTGTCAACTGCACTTGACACTGACACCTTTCAATCAGAATTTTCTTTATATAGCAGCTGTTTTCAGAGTTATAGCATAGCTGGCTAATATATGATATATAAGGGCCCTATTCTGTAACTCGGTGGTTAATTTTTAACCACTGGTTAAAAATTTTATCCAATAGATATTGATTTGATAACTAAAAATCCCTCTTTTTGTTATATGTCAACATATTTGATTGGTTAAAACAATTAACCAATGGTTAAAAATTAACCACTGAGTTACAGAATAGACCCCTTAATATCTTTATAATATCCATTTAATATGAAGTATAAAATGCATTCAAATCGTATAGAGAATAAAATATTCTTTAATATTTATAATAACATTAAATGTTAAAAAATTATATTTAACATCGTTTTTTCAAGAAAATTGTTAAAATCTTCAAATAAGGGTACTTCCGGTTGACCAATTATAACCAAAATCTAGTCAGCTCTTCATATGAACGTACAAAAGAAGAATACGAAAGATTATAATTTTATGAATTGTAGTACTGAAGTTATCGTAGACGAAATTTTTGATACACACAGACACACACACACACACACACACACACACACAGACACACACACAGACACACACACACACACAAACACACACACACACACACACACACACACAAACACACACACAGACACACACAGACACACACAGACACACACATACACACACAGACACACACAGACACACACAGACACACACACACACACAAATACACACACACACACACACACACACACACACACACACACACAATCAAAATCGTATTCTTCTATTACGTGCTTATTCATCGAAAACGAAAACCAATAAATTACTGCCAGTTTTGAATTTTTGGAATATTTTATCATTACCGATATCTATGTACAAAGCAGATTGGCACACCCAGCAATGGGTAATAAGCCGTGATGATATTTATTTATTTTGGTTCCTTTAGACATTCTGGGATTAATATATCCAAGGTACAAGACAACTATAAATATTAATATACATTAAAATTTTAGATAAAACGTTTAAGTGTTTTCGTGACTAGTCAGGGAAATGCAACTTTTTCGCCTCATTTTTGGTGCGAAAATAGTACCTACTTTCGCTCTGGTTTTGGAAAAAATAATTTTAATATTCCTTTGCATAAATGCTATTTTTGTTTGAAATACATTAATTTCTTATAGTAATATTGCAGTTCCAAAAATTATTTCAGCCTACAAACAATTTTACCTTTGGAAGTTCTATTACAGCTTCTTCCGACGGTACCTAAAGACCCATTTACAAGGTCTTTCTCGCAATAGTTTGGTGAATTTTGTAAATAAACCAAATCAGATCTCTTGGGAGTTCTATTAACAGCTCCTCTACTTTTTCGAAGTAACAATTGTAGTTTCGGTTGTTTCTTCGGAGATTCTGAAGGATCTGCAGACACCAATCTCGCCCTGAAGTACTTCCTCATTAAGTTATCTCCAATTTGTCGAAAGGGCGGTAGGGTTTTCCAACAGGTTTTCATGGTACAGCTTCCGGATACCCCATGGCATTTGCATTCGGTTTGTAAGCTGGCTTTCACCGCCTGAAACATAGAATAGGATATTATATATCGGGAAATGTTCCATTACAGTACAGTCGAGCGCTGAGTTAGATGACCGAGATGTGCCGAAGTCAGTTGTGAGCGCGAGGGTGGAATAAGCAATCTCACGAAGTGTATACTATTTTATTTACAAATAATTAGTAATCTTTGAATTTTAAACATTACATTACATTTTTATTACTACGAATGAATATTTCTCCATTTTTTTTTACAAAAGTTCTTTATTTATCATATGCTGCCTTATTTATTTATTTATATATTTTGATTCTCAACAGAACAAAATATCCCAATAAAAGAGAATATCTATATATATATATATATATATATATATATATATATATATATATATATATATATATATATATATATATATATATACATATATATATATATATATATATATATATATATATATATATATACACTGAATTGAGTACAAATGCTACAATATTAAATAGAAAAATTGTTGATATTTAAATTACGTTTAACATATTGAATATTACCGAAATATAAACAAGTGAAGTATAAATTTATTGCAAGTATAATGATAAAATACGTTTAAAAGCAAGTAAATGTGAGGAGAACATGTCTGGCATATTAATTTTTGTTTGTATTTCGTTCTGCATATTACTAAGTCTAATTACAGCTGAATTAAGAGCTAAGTTAGTTCTACACCTTGGAATGCTAAATAAGTTCATCCATCTAGAATCATGGTTACAAACCCTAAGATTAAATTTTGATAGTAGGTACGGCGAATCCGTCATATTATTAAATAATTTGTACAGAAATATAAAATCTTAAAGTTTTCTCCTATTTTCTAAACTTAGTAACTTTGTTCTGTATGTTGGAAATCTGTATTTCAGATATTTTATAAATTTATTTTGTATGCTTTCAAATCTGGTAATGTAAACTGAATACCATGGATTCCAGCATACAGAACCAAACTCTAAATGACTTCTTACTAAGCTGTAATATAAGGACAGAAAAGTTGATGGATGTTTGAAGTTGGAACTCGCTCTAATAAGGAAGCCTAGCATTTTAAATGCCTTTTTAACAATTTCGTCTACATGTTTATCAAACATAAATTTACTGTCCAAAATTACTCCTAACTCCCTAATGCTGAAAACTGTTTGTATAACATTTTCATTAAGATGATAATTGTATTTGAAGTTAATTATTTTTTTAGTAAATTTGATATAGCTATATTTTGAAATATTTAGTAATAGTTTGTGTTCTTCACAAAATTGAACAAATGCATTCAAGTCGTTCTGTAGTTCTTGGCAGTCATGCATACTTTGGATTTTACGATAAATTTTTAAATCATTAGCGTACATAATGAATTTGGAAGATTTGAAACAAGATGAGATATCATTAATAAATATAGTGAAAAGCAGGGGTCCGAGATGAAATCCTTGTGGTACACCGGACATTACAGGAGCATCGTCTGAGGAAAATCCATTCACAACAACACGCTGTTTTCTATTAGTTAAATATGAGGCAAACCATTTCAATAATTTTTCCGTTACACCAACTTCAGAAAGTCTGGAGATTAGTAAGTCATGATGGATTTTGTCAAAAGCTTTACAGAAGTCCGTGTAGACGGAGTCAACTTCTATTTGGTCATCCGTTGCCTGAAGTATATAATCACAGTATTCTAATAAATTTGTTTCAATTGATCAACCAGAAATAAAACCATGTTGTTGAGGAATTATAGATTGTTTAATAGAAGCGTATAATTGTTTTTAAACGATTTTTCCAAAAACTTTTTTAAATATGCAAGGTTTGGAGATAGGTCTATTGTTTTCTATATTTTTTTATTGCCTTTTTTATGTATTGGTACCACGTAGGCCAAATTCCATTTATCAGGAAAATGACATTCTTTTAAAGACTTTTGGTAAATTAAAGTTAAAGGATGGCATAATGTGTGTGGCACATGTTTTTATGAAGAAAGCAGGGATGTCATCTAGACCCGCACCTTTATTACTATCAAGATGTAGAATTTCTATAACTATATCTTCATCTTATAATTATGATTAAAATTTACTCTTTCTTCGCAATGGTAGAATACCACATTGTAGTACCAGTATAATTTGATGATCGAAGCTAAAAACTTGTCTGTACCCCCTCGTATTTTGACAAATTCAATTCAATTTATAGGTAGAATACATATCGATTCAAGAAATTCTATCAACGTATAGTCGTGTATGTGACATCTGAATAACTTTGTGATTTAAATGAGCGCGCTCTATTTCTCAATATAAATTGGGACAAAAACAACTGGTATCTCGTGTATTCTATGATGAATTTTAAACATTTATCAAAACCATATGCGCTGCGTATATTTATGAACCACGATCAATAATAATCCATTAACAAAGAAATATAATCTTTCCTGTCTTGTTCTACACATATCTGTAAATAGTTAGTGTATTTGTCATCGTATGGAACAAGATTTGTCTCTGTTAGTCTGCTCTTTTATGTAGACCGTCTTAGCTAAATATGGAAATTACAAACGAACTAGGAAACGATAGGATCTACATTTGTTCTTGTCAGATAAAACAAAATCTTGTTACTTTGCGGCGTTTTTTATTTCGATTCCCACACATGACATTTCATATGTAGATCAAGGTAGAGGATTACATATTTTTATTCACAGTCGGTTGGTAATATGTGTGTTTCTAACCTACCAACATTGTTTAGCTTGCTAGTAGAAAAAAAAATCGCGGCTAGCTAAATGTTATTTTTAACCGATAATATGTGATTATCATTTATACTAAAAATAGCAATGAGCTTTAAGTAAAATTTCACTTCCGGGTGATCGTTTGAAAACAAAATCTAATTTGTTGTTTCAATAAATAGAAAATAATACGAAATTTTCGATTATATTTTATTGTTTTTCCTCGAAAATCTGTTAAGAGTTCCAAGTTAAGTACCACATCTGGTTCCGATCTTCAATAGTTTCCGAGATATAAGGCAGTGAAAAATGAATTTTTACGAAAACGAAACTATAAAGGTGCATTCACAAATGAAAATTAGGTTTAGATTTAGGGTTTGTACTTTAGATTTAAAGACTTTGGCCGTATATTATGTAATAACTCCATTCACACTTCAGAATTTAGGGTCTCTAAATCCAAATCATAAAGCTAAACATTGCAAGGTCCAAACTTTAGGTTTATGATTTAGTTTGACGTCACGAACTTCACCAATAAGAACGAGTCTGAAATGATATAGATATATACACCCATCTTTATTTAGTATCCACTTGGTGGATTTGGCTTTTTAAAAAAAATGCGAGAAGAACATGGAGACTGTCATAACTTAATTGCTGAAATATAACCAATAATGCCAAGCGAATGACAGTTTCACGGCGCACAGGTGTCTTTACTCCTTTACCGACATTTTAATCTTGTTTTTGAAGCATTTACACAGATGTCTGTACATATAAAACTAATTTTTTCTACAGTATATATACAAAGTAGCCATTTGCGCTCTCTTTTGTCAACGCAAAATGTCACTTTGCCGCTCTAGAGCGACAAAGTAGAAAAAACGCTCGCTCCTCAAATATACAATGTTGAGAAATGTTACTTGGCTACATTCTTAATGGAAACGTTTAGTCAGGAATTAATGACACTGTAGTTACACATTACCCACTTAACAAGTCAATCTGACGGTATATTACATAAATAAAATATAAATATATCATCACGGCTTATTACCCATTGCTGGGTGTGCCAATCTGCTTTGTACACAGATGCGGTAATGATGAAATATTTGCACCGTGCGGGCGCTTACCTCACGGGCACTCATTGCTGGCGTGGAGAGTGCACCACAGGGGTCAATTTTGTGCCATTTAAAATTGAAAATATTTGGCGTCGGTCGGGATCGAACCCGGTTCTCCAGATTCGCGACCTGACACTCAGGCACGCGGCCACGAGACAAACCAAACATAACCAAACAAAATGCCGCACTGCTGTGAAAATAAAATAGGGCATTCATTTACAAAAACGAAAGTATAAAATGCTTAGATTAGATTAAAGCAATAGCTCAAGAAGAATGGAAAATACCGATAAGTAAAAATAAATAAAAAATAAATTTTTGTTATGGTGGAGGACCCCATTGTGGCGTCTGTAGAAAAAATCTTGTGTGTGTTTCGAGCGCAAATGGACATTGTCGATTTCGAGAGAATGCCGCGCTCCTGCGTCGCGCGTCAACAACCTCTCAATCGACAATGTCCCATTTTGCGCTCTTAATACACAAATAGCTATTCTGGTAATTTAAACTTACATTTATGAATGACTAACTTAAACCTAAACAAAAACCATAAACCTAATTTTCATTTGTGAATGCACCTAAGAGTTACGACTTCGATTAAATAAGACTTTTTGTTTGCCTTTCAGAGATCAATTTAGATGTGTTTTTGTTTTTTTAAAAAAATCAAATAATTGTACTAAGTTAAATGTGGCAACCTTGACCAATATTTGATTTTCAAATAACTTCGTTATTAGATATTTTTAGTCTATTTACTGACAGACAAAATTTTATTCAATCACTATCTTTGTCAATTTTCTTTGATTATAATAGTAAATGACCTCTTTCTCGGAAACGTTGAAGATCGGAGCTATGTTGATTAAGCTTTTTCTACTCAATTTGGTTAGTATTATACGCCCTTTCATTTTTCCCGAAGTATGATTACACCCCCAAAATCTAACATGAGTTTTAAAATTTAAATACCAAATTTGAGAAGTTTTGGAAATATATTTTTTCACGGAAATCCGTTCAGAGCTTCAAGTAAAGTATCACTTCCGTTTTATGAAGCCAAATTTTAATATTTTGTTCCCATTGCTATATAATTCTTAAATACTAAAATTTAAACGTTTTAGAATATATTTTAATATAGTTTTTAATTAAAAACTGTTATGGGCTTCAAGTAAAGTATCACTTTTGGTTGTCCAATTTTACCCAAAATCTAATCAACTCTTTATGTGAATGCAGAAAGCTTAAATACGGAAAACATAATGTTTTGGAAGTTTGATAATAACAATAATTATTTTTGGACCGAAAACATTATCTACCTCACTTACCTTAGGCGGAAGGTAACAATATCCAGAATCTACTTATAATAGTAACAAGCACAGGTAAATGCTCCTCGATAACTATGTTTTGAAAAAAGTTTTTTACAACAATAAAATATTTGATTACAACAATGAAATTTGTGTAGTCAACAATGGCCATTAGATTCCAAAGTTGTTTTCTTGTTTGGTGAACAAAAACTAGCCAATCCGGGTTGAAATGACCCGTCGAACGTTGGGCCATCAAGAATTCGACCCGCAGATTCGGTTTCCAGTCATGGTTAATTGACAGCGCTGCAGTGAATGATGGCTTGTGCCCCGGGCAAAGTGCAACAGCATGCGAATCATCACAATCTCAAACTCAAGGTTCCCTTCAGACTCAGTCAGTCACAAATCAATGCAAGGAGGTATTGTCTTTGGTCAAAAATTAGTGAGACAGACAGGGGCGTCACTATATACTTTTAACAGGGAGTGCGCAACAGGGCGCACCTTTAGAACGAAATAATTTTTGACAGTCTGATTCTGCATTTAAATTTTTTCATGTTTAAAACATAAAAATATTTCTTTTGGGAGATTTTCAGACGTAATTAAGCGAACACAAATACTTATCTGTTCTTCTGCAGCGATGTCCCGAGGATCATCTACTATTATTGCAAAATAATCACAATTATTAATTTCCGGAGTTATTTTGCGTATTATACATGCACTACTCTCTATAACATGATTTTGTGACGCAGTGAACAATAATATGCATTTTGAGGTACATTGTAATTCTGGAGAAAAGGATCAAATTTTTTAATAACTAGAGTCTATATAATTTTTATGTCCTTGCAATGGGATAGCCTTAAATAATTTCGTCTCTTTTATAGCCTGAATGGTGCATCATTTTGATTTTTTATAGTACCTTTCTTAAGAGGAAAGCTTACCCCTATACTAAAATATGAAGCGAATATTCAATTAATTGTTTCGAACTATTAACATTTTAAAAAACTCAACACACGACACGCATACATCCGATATTAATCTGAATTAAAAAAAAAAAATATTGAAATCTATTAGTATTTGACATTGATTTTAATGGCAAAACGAGAAAAGTCCAGTATTAATAGACTTCAAAAAATTTTATTTTAAAATGCAGTTTAATATCTGAAGGATGCTTGTCGTGTGTTGAATTTTTAATGCGTTAATAGTTCTAATACAGGAATAATTTATTTGAATTTTCGCTTCATATTTTAAAGCAGCGGTAACTTTTCCTCTTCCGCAGATAAATAAGTGCATAATAAAATAGTAAAAAAATCAGATTGATTTTTAATAATTTATTTAAATAAAAACACGGAAAGGGGGCGCAAAATTAAACAGGGAGGGCGCAAGCCCCCTCAGAAATGGTCTATCGACGCCACTGGAGACAGACAGTTTTCAATGAATAAGCACGTTTTATAGTCCGTAAAATAAGTATTTACTAGTTTTGCAATGATAGAAATATTACGATTACTTTTATGTTAATCTCATTTTTATTGATTTTATATGATTAAACAAATTTTATTTTTAACATTTTTATTAAAAATAATGCTTTACTACATTTTCAGGTGTAAAGCTAGCTTAATATTTTATTTTCATAAAAGCAAACAGGCAAACAGGCTTTGCTTTGTCTGTTAGATTTAATTCGTTTATTTCTGTTCAGTAGTGATTTGTCTTTTGAGGCGTATATATTTGTATGTGGTTTTTCGCCAGTTTACAATAAATAAAGTGTAATAAACACTTAAAATATTGATTATAATATTGAATTAAACATATATCTTCATAATATTTGTTGAATAGTAGGCTATGCTTTGGCTACTGCATTCTATTAATTCATTTGTTTATTGTTGCCGTTTAGTGTTGATTTGGCATTTGACGTAAGACGTGAGTGCAATTGTTTGTGATTATTTAGTATTTTACGAAAGAAAATACAAGAAACTATTTAAATAATTGACTGAAGTAGATCAGCACATTTCCTGAGTCCAAATTCGAGAGACATAACTTACAAAGTGAGTACAAACATATTTTTATTTTTCACATAATTTGTGTTTAAATATTGAATATTTCTTTGTGTATACACACACAATGTCTATAAATGTTTTATTTTTATTTTGTTCAATTTTTTATCCTGCGAAAAATAAATCTATCATTCATTATTTTTTGAACTTTTTTCGTTGGTCAAATGTCAATTTAATCCAGTGCATGACATTATTAAGATGTATAAGGCAAGTACATTAACATAACATCACTGTATCAAAAGGAATATTAAATAATTCAAAGAAAAACCTTCGATTGAAGCCCACTTTGATTGTTTTTCAAACAAAATTAATTAATTAGTGCATTGTAATTCATTTAATTAATAGTTATAAATAATATACAACCAGAACTATTAGGTTTCGATTAGCATGCATTAGGCGTATTGGGAAAAAATGTGAAAAACCAAATGTCATCAAAGAGTTACTTGAGATAATTATGTTAATTCATTAATTTACACAATCTCAATCGGAATCGAAAAATGACCGACCTTTTTCCCCAACCGCATAGTATTCGGCCGATTTACATTTTCAATAAATTCTACACAAATGGTTAGAAATTTCTACAAAATTCTTTCGGCCACTTTAAATAATGACTTAAAACTTTAAAAAACTGTGGGTCAAATGACTGGTGTTAATAGTTCGACTGGTATTTTAAGGGTCATCTTCTAGTCCAGATTTCACTTCTACTGAGACCCTATACTTTTGGCAAAATGAAATGCAACTTCGTAAAAACCAAGTGCGTGCAGTAAAGTCTACTTTGCAAGATATATTCACAGGAAAATATGCAGGGGTTAGGGATACAATCAGTACCGACTTAAGAAGTTTTGCCGCCCGGGGCTAATTTTTAAAAACCGCCATTCTCAACAAACAAAATCGTTTTTCCAATATCAAACTGCCAAGAGCCAGGGGAAAAAAGATAAATGTTACAAATATTGTTTTTTCATTACGCAAATTTTAATATTTGAAACCCCATCTAATGCTTTTGGAATAATAAAGTGTATTAATTTTATTTCGAAACTCAGATTGGTCATTTCTGAAAATTATTATACTCACAGATGGGTCAAGTTTCAACTTATGTGGGACCTAACAGAATTTCTCCGTTATTTTTGCCAGTTTACGGTTTTCGATTTAGCTCCGGTTCGAAGTCCTGGTTTAATGAAAGGTCTCGTGGAATAGACTATAGGTAGAAATTAAGAAAGTCCATGAACTCCCATATTTTTGATATTCAATGACAAGTTATTGGAATTGGTTCTGAAACGTTGGTTAATAGAACATTTCAAATGTTCACAGGAAAAATCTTCATCAGTTTGACGACTTTACAGTCGGAGCTTTTTCGCTACATCAATCACTCGTCCAAACGTTTTGTGTCGTTTGGTGGTTTTATTAATTGTTAATTTTTAGCAGCTGGTTAAAAATTGTATCCAATTCTTAGCTTAACAAATTTCTGTTCAGTACGAGTACTGCACAAAAATCGGCTGACCAATATATAATTTGCGCATATCGCTGTCGAACATTCATCTTTTTATAACTCTGACGTTTTGACCGTCATCCTTTTTAGATCTTGTCTTACAATTTCTGAGGCCTGTATCTTAGGATTATTACCGTTTTGCCTCCTTTACATATACTATTTAAAAGCGCCCACCTTCAATCTATAAGCACCAATCATCTCATTTTGCTAGAAAATGGACATTCATCATTTTCCCCCTGGCTCTTAAATTCGCTTTAATTAGATTTTTTATTTAAAATAATTTAAGAACGTGCTCTGCTCGGTGTACCGCCCTTTACGTATCTACCGCCGGGGACTATAGACCCCAAAAGCCCCCCCGTTAAGCCGGCATTGGATACAATAAAATGAAAGTTTGTATTACTAACAAAGTTAACTTTTGTGGCTCTGATGTAGGCACGAATTTATCACTCTTTAAATTGTATGACGATATTTTCATCCTCGTATTAATTAATTTTCGTAATATAATTGCTAGTTTTATCAACTATATATTGAGATAGCCCTGATGATGGTTTATTAGGAACCGAAACGTCGAATTGTTAAATAAATGACAATTTAATAAAATCATTTTACCAAGACTGCAGCTCCAATAATTTTTTTCCTAACATCATATCAACAGTTAAGAAAAACCAGTAACTATATTACTAATAAAGGCAATGTAACCCAATATTAAATCCGATTATAACATTTTTACGATGATGTCCGTATGTGTGTGTGTGTGGATGTGTGGATCCACGATTTCTCAAATACTATAATTTTTAACTACGGATTCCACAATCTAACAATAATGGGAATTAAGTTTTGGTAACAATTGTACAACCGGAAGTAGTAGTTACAAGAAAAAAATCATCTAAATATTATTTATCGAAAATTTATGTAAATACTTATATTAAAGAACATTAAACTCTTTATTCGATAAATATAAATTGATTATTATATTTTCTATAGATTTAGAGATAAATAAATGTATATAAAATAATTTGATGTAAAAAATCTCAGATCAAACTACTTCAAGGCAAGAAATTCAAATGTTTGTAATTGACACATAAATGTTACTGTCAAAAATATTTGTATGCCACTGTCAAAAATATTTGTACATCATTATGAAGATTATGAAAATAAAAAAAAAGTCAACAACGCAAAAGAATATACGTAAAAAAGAATATAAAAGAAAAAATGACGAATATAAAGAAAAAGAAAAGGAAAGTAGAAAAATAATATTTCAGGATATTGAATATATAGAAAATGTATGTATTGAACATAATTTATATTAAAATATCCCATATATTTTGCAAATATATGTGAGAATTATTTTGTAGTGAGACATAAATATATGTATTTGTATTTCAAAATATTTTTTGTTTTATGCGTACAACTAGGTAAAATATCTGGCGAGAGGTTATGTGTTTGCCACATCAGATTTTTATTTTTAAAGATCTTTTGGTGTTATTGCCTAAAAACGAAATCTTTAATAAAACCCCAAAGAATGCATTTGAATTTTTTCTTACACGTAGTATATAACGCGTTCACGTACGCGCGCATATCGTATATGGAAATTAAAATTATAAAAATAATTATTTTTTAGATATTATACAAAAAAAAAACGTATTTTTGTTGTTATTTTAATAATTTTCTAGCAAATACATACATTTTTATTATAATTTATATCTTTTTGTTAACTTTGATAAAAATCAACGATTTTTATTTAAAAAATCAGTTGCATATCATGAGTTTGGGCTGATAGAAAAAGTCTGGTCATATTTGTTATTATATATTTGGGGACTCCAAGCACTATTTACTTTTAAAATTTATTTTCTCAAAATTTAGAGGAAATAGCCGCATCATAAACGTCTGGTGTATATTTAAAATTATTAAATTGAAATTTAAGCTTATGATAATCATATATAAGCAGCTGATCTTGGATTACTACGGTTTTAAGGTGTAAGCGTATAAGACGCTTGTATATCACAAAACCTGCTCAATAAATTTCATTTAAGTAGAAGTAAAAAAAAAAGTTAATCATCAAAACACAGCAGTCATCCGTTGAAAAAATGAGAACGGGCTTTTCTTTCTGGAGATCGTGTTACTGTCTTAATATTTATGCAAACGAAATGGTTGTTGGAGATTTGTGGTGTTTTTGCAATGCAACAAATGCGTGTTGTGTCTGTATTAGGATTCAAGTCAAAAATATATCACATTACACAGTTTGCAACAGGAGAAATTTGTAGTTAACGTTTTGTAGAAATAAACTTTACGTATTTTGTAGTCTTATTGCTCGAGGACATAAAAATAATCATATGTTAGAGACCTTTTGTAAGCATAAAAACAATGGACTTTTTATGACCAGTGATTTTAGAGTTTAAATGGTTATAACTTTAAAACTGTAAAAATAATTAAATTCCAAATGATAACAGGACATTTTTATAGCTTTTTACATCAATCAACCATGAGTCAATTTTATACTTTATATGATGCGAGTTGAACATACAGGCTGTTCCATAAGTCGATATTACATTAGTCAACTTTGGTTGACACAACTTTTAACCCACCTTGACATCAATTTTTGGCAGAGTAATGACACTGACAGATAAAAACAACTTTAGTCAGTAGGCGAACACAAAATTAATTAAATTTAAAAAAATATACATTTCAAAAACTATATACATTTCGAAAGTGTAACAAACGCTAAAATTCATAATTTTATTCAATCTTTCAGAAAAAGGGCTGTTGCAAGAATTTTTATATGGCTTCTAAGTATTAAATTTAAAAAGATATCATTATTTAAATACCCTCAAATTTGAAAATATCACCCAATATCCATTAGATATTTTACAGTCAATTTTTGAAATTTGGATATTTTGAAAAAGTCACATGATCTGAAACAGAATATGACGTCACAACACATTTATCTTCATCGGCTCCAATTGGTCCCTTATAGTGTCAATTCTTTGTGTTTTGTTACAAATGTTATGATAAATATATTGTCAAAGTTGTCAAACAAGTGTCAAATTTTTGAGTTTGGTTCGTGTTAGATAATAAAAAATTCAATATAAAATGAGTAATTTACAGTATCGTATTGTGCCTTCTTGCAAAAATGCGCTAGGAACAAACTTACTATTGAATTTATAAATATGCCAAAAGATGCGAAGAAAAGAAAATTGTGGCTGGAAGCAGTAGGTCGAAGAGCTGATGGTTGGATTTTTACATTTTATTTTACATTAACTCTTTAACACACCTTATCACCACCTTATTTTGATATAAATTCAGTCATCATCCAGCTTTCGATTTTCGGTAAACTGTCCGACTTAGCTTGAGTGTATTCTGTATAGCCATTAAGTACGTTCTATCGGTGTCAGAAATATTCCTACTAGAATAAGAATATTTTTAAAGCAATAGAACGCTCAGTAGCAAATAAATGTCGAGCTGTCAAGTAAAAAAATAAATACAATAAAACAGTGGCAGTGGTTATGTTTTATTGTTAGTTAACAACTAAAGATAACTTTGTATGTTTATTTTGGATCTTCAAAATGTTATTATGCAAATACTACAGAGATTATAATTATATAAAAATATATTAAATAATAAAAACGTAAAAGAGATATTTTTGTTGAGCACAGTCTACTCTAGACATTCACAAATGTGACAGAACGACCATTGATGTTCTACTAGAAGAAGTAGGAAGATTTCTGACACCAATAGAACGTACCTATTATTACTCATTTATAATGGAAAATGTCAGCGTCAAATGTCAAATTAGAAGTTTGTTATTAACATGTGACAAACTATCGCCTACGTTTATTTATCTAAATAACAAAAATAAATGTAGGTGATGGAAAAACTGTTTTTCTATTGGCTGCGAATGACGTAATGTATGTGCTTCTACGATACAGGAGTGGGGGGTTGTTTTTCATAACTATTTTTGGCGCCAATATTCGTATTTAATTATTTACGAAAATAACAACAAATTATTAAAAAAATAATTATTAATAAGAAAAATATTGCATAAACTTTCATTTAAAATATTTTTTGAAAAATATGAAACAGGCTCAATGGGATTTCGGAAACTATAAAAGATAATATGAAGTCGGTTAAATTAGTGCAAAATTTCTCCATAGGTATATGTATTAGTAATTAAGGTATCAAGGGCATTATTGTCCGTTTAACTCCCGCGGTGTCTTCAAAGTTTAATGTCGCACACAAATCAGCTGATTCCAAGTACGTTAAGGACGCCCGAGTCACGTGTCTGCTCGCGACTTATAGCAACAACTCATAACGCGCCCTTGGGTGTTATTTGTTATATAACATGCCAATCAGACATTAAAGATGATGAAATTTTAATGAATAAGTACATATTACTATCTATCTCCTATTTAATTATTTTGAAAATCGTCATCCCTTACCTTTCTCCCTGCTTTGTTATTGTGGAGATTCATAAGACTCCTCGCATCCCCTTCAAGTTCCCGTGCATCCAAAAACTTCCTCGCGAATTTCATGCCGAAGGCGACATCTGCAGAACATCCGCCCCACTTCCAACCGCTAGGAGGGGGCTCCCGTCGTTTGGGGCCTGGGGCACAGCCACAGGCTGAGATGTTGCCCCTGGCACACGCTGCAGTCACTGCGTAGGTTACCCCGGCGGAAGAAATTGCATAAGTGAAGGCGGCTTCGCGACTTCCTAAAAGAAAGACATAATGTCAAATACTGTACTTTCACTCAAACGGAAATAAATTATGAAAATAGTTGGGTGACTACTTTTATAAAATCATTAAATTTTGAGTAAATGGATTTAAGCGTGAAAGACTAACATTGAAGATGCACCACGTCCTGATGCCCCGAAAACAGCAGACTGTTATTTAGATTTGATGTTAAACACTTACGGTTGTTGCAAGAATTTTTATACCGTGCGTTTTATTTAACTTGAAACACGGGATTTGTCATATCCATAGTAACCAAATGACAGCAATGTATAAGAGCGTTCCATTTAAAATAGAACATGGCAAATAAATATGTATTTTGATTTAATCATTTTAGAAATGAAAAAGATTTCAATAAATATAAACATTTAATAAATGTTCACTGTTACCCACAACCAATTCTTGATGGGTTTGAAAGTGATACGATTTAAAATGTTCTCTCCTTAGTAAACGATGTACACTGGTTTTGCAGCATGCCCTATCGTTTTCGTAGATAATCTCTTATTTCGTACGCGCGTAATAATTTCGGCCATTTTCACCTCCGTTAAAACATTATTTCGTCTTGTTTTCTTTACAATGTCACGTTTAACGCAACCATCTTTTTTAAAATTGATAACAATTCGTAATATAGTTGAAGCACTTGGTGTTGGTCGATCAGGAAATGATTTACGATATAAATCAGATACCTGTCTGAGGCTATCGTCAGCATTATTCCATTGAATTATTTGCACTTTTTCTTGAACTTATTATTATCAAAATAATTGTTTAGTATTCAGAAAAATTTTATACGGCACATGGCCGGAAGCTGCATTAAGGCCTAATGACTTAAATAGCTATTTAAAAAAAATGTGAAATCGGCGGAATTACGATTTGAACTGTTTCCGCATCCACCCTATTCCTTTTCTGTTTGGAAAAAACATGTCAGATGAAGGAGTCATAAAGGGGTAAACGATTATTTTGAGGAATTCTGAACCTGTTGATATGTTGGTGCAAGTTCGTTGTTCTCGAAGGGGATTATTTCGAAAAATAAAGCGTTACAAAAGTCAAATGATAGTCTTTTATATATGCAAATACTGGCAACATTGGAAAATATTGTGACATGTTTACAATTATCTTACAATTTATTAAGCTCAACCTATTTCACTTATTTATTAACTATTGGAGATAATAATTAATTAAAATTAATGAGTTAAAAATTTATATCATGTTAAAAGTATTTCAAAGTTGTTTTAAGTTTATTTTTAAATATTTTTTGCCCTGAAGCATTCTTAAAATATCTTGTTTATGGCCAAACAAAATATTTGATGCAAAAATTATTTAAATGAATTGATAAATATAAATAAACTATGTTTTAATTACAATAACTTTCAAAACTATTTGAGTTATTTTCTGAGAAGAAAATTAATTAACAATGATGAATAAATAATGTGCGCCGTTAGGACTCACGGCTATTTCATGTAAAACGTTTGAAAGATGTGAATAAAAGGTGTAATAATACACATAGTCGAGACTTCTACGACAGGTAATAGTTATCCTGACTGGCCATGACATGTGTTAAAGCGATAAAACAACGATTTATCCAGGGTTGTTACCATTTATTAGCCGTAACAACATCTAGCCTAGGGAGAATTCTTCTTACAACCATAAATTTTAGTCTTATTGTTATTACGGAATTATACAAATAGTAGCTATTGTCTCATGAGGAATTTCTTAACCTCTTATGCTGCAAGGCTTTAATATAGCTGTTCAAATGTAAATCTTCCTAATTATAAAATGGAAGAATTGAATAAGAATCTCATGTCTTAATATATATGGTCTTCGGATACATAATTTTGGATCATTAGTATCTGTCAAATTCATTGCCATAGGGAACATTTCCAATGGAATACTTCGGTAAAATATTCAATAACAAATTCTGTGGAAAACATTTGATATGCTCATCACAGTGCCCCCCGCCAATTTGATTATAATATCTTTGGCACCCTGTAAAAGAAAACTGATATTTTTACATCCCGCTACCCTTGGTAAGGGAGGTATAGGGATCGTGCTAAAAATATAAAGATATGGCTAAATGACCACGTTTTTTAGGTCCCTAGAATCCAATTTTAACATTTTCACGATGATGTCTGTGTGTATGTATGTGTGTATGTGTGTGTGTGTGAATCCTCCACTCTAACTCAAATACTATCATTCAGAAAATTTTGAAACCTTGTATTTCGAACTTTTTCTGTAATGGAAAGAGTCTACTATATTTTGAGATAAACCGGAAATGGCACTTTAGTAGAAGCTCAAAATAGTTTTTCTTCGAAAAATACCTTTAAATGTTATTTTAAAAATTAAAGGTTATTAAATTTTCTACAGATTTGCATTAATACTTTTTCTATATATTTTATGGATAAATTTATAAAGATCTATAATTTAAATCCCGGAGCCTACGCTTTAAACAAACAAAACTCCGTGGTTGCGCAGTTATTCAAATGTATGTAACTGATAGATAAATGTCACTGTCAAAGAACTAATCATTTCAATTTAATAATAGTAACGTTTTAAAAAGAAAATAGGAAATAGAACAATAGGAAAGGAAATCAATACAGTTTCCAGCATATGTAAATATGTAGGTATGTATTTAGACTAATAAAAATTAACGATTCGCAAAAAAGTTTAGCTAATTCTCATTTTTGGATTAGTGAATTATATTTTATCCCGGTATTTAAAATTTAATCTTCATTTTATTATCAAAAAAGTTAGTTGCTTGGATTAGATTGGACTATATTTTAAGAAATAAACTGCCAAAATTACAGTAAAATTTGCTAATCCAAAAATAAGGATTATCTTAATCTTTTTGTGATTTGGGCGGTAAACGGCCACACCAGATTTTTTTATTTATTGGAAACACTTCAGGGGGCGGCTCGAATAAAATTAGACTTGACCCCTTTTAAGGTCCACCCTAGACCTGGGAACGCCACTGAGCAAGTACGAAGAAGATCCTTGGAAGGCGATATTTCTATTTATAAAAGTAATATTATAGAAATAAGTCTTGTTTGTTGTAGATCGCTTCAACCCAATAATTCCTTCATACCGAATACGGTTGCAATTAAAAGAGACACAATAAATCCATACGATTGAAACTCTACCCTAGTACTACTGCCGTCTTATCTGAGATTACCCGATCTTTGCGCAGTATTTTAATGCAGAAATGTAATAAATATCCCGAGTAATGAGACTAATTTATGTGGAAGACCATCTGATTTGCATAGAAGATCTCTGGCGACAGTCGCTCATTCGCGATTGTTCGCAATCTTCCAGTAATTAGGTTTTAATTGACATGTAGATTAACAGAAAATGTTCACGTGTCAGTTTGTAGTTGTAAAATCTCGATGGGAGGTTTACGTATAAAACGCAAAGTAAAAATATCAATGCGGACGATAAGTTCATTTGTAGTTGACCATATTTGACGCGAAACAATAAATATACAAGCACTAATGAAGCAAATAAATCCAGCTTCATTTTTACGAAAGTTAATTTATGGATTGTAAAGATCTAAGGCTAATAGAGAAATTGGTTGCTTTATTATTTCACAAAATGAGAAAGTTTCATTTGATAAGCCTACGTAATACCGTAAATAGAATTTTCTGACATTTTCTACGTTATCAAGAAAAGTTAGCCTTACAAGACTGGAATAATTAATTCTTCTGATTACGTTTTCTTCATATTTATTACTGGATTTAATCCAGCTTGACAGGAGTAAGATTTATTTCTTAAATCAATAATAATTTTTCCATATAATATACTTACATTTAACATTCAGAACCATGAACGATTCAAGTATTAAATTAAGAAAAGACAATTTGTGAAACAGTTTATAATATAATTACTAAACCACCAAATGTTTTTTAAAAATTCTGATGTGGCCAGCACATAACCTCTCGCCAGATATTTTACCTGGTTGTACGCACAAAACGAAAAATATTTTTAAATACAAATACATATATTCATGTCTCACTACAAAATAATTATTTTAATATAAATTATGTACAATACATACATTTTCTTTATATTTAATACCCTGAATTTTTTTTCTACTTTCCTTTTGTTTTTCTTTTATTCGTCATTTTTTCGAAAATTCCTTTTATATTCTTTTTTAGGTATATTCTTTTGCGTTGTTGACTTTTATTTATTTTCATAATCTTCATAATGTACAAATATTTTTGACAGTGGCATACATATATTTTTGACAGTGACATTTATGTGTGAATTACAAACATTTGAATTTCTTGCCTTGAAGTAGTTTGATCTAAGAATTTTTACATCAAATTATTTTATATGCATTTCTTTATCTCTAAATCTATAGTAGATATAATAATGAATTTATATTTATCGAATAAAGAATTTAACGTTCTTTAATATAATAAATAATATTTAGATGATTTTTTTCTTGTAACTACTACTTCCAGTTGTCCAATTGTTACCAAAACTGACTCGACTCTTCCTATTATTGTTAGATTGAGGAATCCGTAGTTAAAAATGTCTTACGTCTTATAGTATTTGAGAAATCGTGGATCCAACATCCACACACACACCCACACACACACATCCACACACACACATACGGACATCATCGTAAAAATGTTATAATCGCATTCTAGGGACCTTAAAACGTGCTTATTCACTAAAATCTGGATATGCGATTTGTAGCATGAATCCAATACATCTCTTAGCGAGAGGTAAAAAGTATTAATGCAAACCTACCGAAAATTTAATAATATTTAATTTTTATAACATAAATCTCGAAAAATAACATTTAAATATCTTTTTCGAAGAAAAACTATTTTGTACCATTTAAAATTTGAAATATTTTGGCGTCGGTCGGGATCGAACCCGGTTCACCAGATTCGCGACCAGACACTCTTATCTCATTTTTATAGGAACAACCTATATAACAACGCTTCAATAAAAAATTCTTTCTATTTGATGAAAAGGTCTAAAAATTTTCTCAAAACTTTTGTTACATAAGTTATAAATTGAAATATCGTCTTCCATGAATTTTCTTACTTATTGGCTTTAATTCTGCATTTCTGAAAATGTTGTTGCACTAATTGGGATAGCTATATATTAAAAATTCACCTTGTAACCAAGTTTCACGAAGTCCTTGGCGAAACATAAAAATAAATGCCACAAATCATGTCTATCACTCAGTTATTTCCCGTCGTAAACAAACTTATCATCCGATCTTCGATTGAGCTGGTTGAGATTAAGCCTAATTAAGCTCTACACATCAGAAACAAGCTCTATGTAAGTCGGTACACCTGTAGTTTCCGGTAGCGGTAGTATAGAAACCACGTTCCTTTTCTTCGAATAAAGAAGATCTGGATCTGGTTTATCTGTGTACCAGCCTGATGATATCTACAGTTTCAATTTACGTCTGAGTTGCCCGTACAAGGCAACTAACATTGCTACCGAAGCTACGGGAAAAGAATGTAGGATGCGATAGTTGTTTTAGAACATCCACGGTTTATATCATTCAATATACATGAGTTTGGTTTTCTTTCACTTATACTGGTATGTTGTTCAATACAGTAAAGTTGTGTCCGATGTCGATTTCCCATAAATATATTTCAACAAATTTAGTGTATATTAATTAATCACTTTCAGTTAAAAAGACTAATTAATATTAAATACAAACTACAGGGTGTTTCAGACCATCCGTCCCATGCTTTTTATTCAGAACTACGACGTCGTAGAGCAAGGGTGCTCAAACTTTTACTATCGGAGATAGACCATAAAACTTTATGGCGGTAAGCGATCGACTAGGTAGGAAAAAAATATACAGAGTCCCAAAAAATGCGTTATTTCGAGGGCTAAAAAAAAGGATTTAAATTAATGTATATAAAGATGAAAAATAATGTGCTACTCTTGCCCTACGGCTTGTCACTCCAATTTCTTTACTGGATATAAAAGTATATGGCCTCCTTAATATTCAGTTAAAATTTGAAACAGAAACTATTTAAAATAATGTACATAAAGATGAAAAATAACAGAACAGAACAGAAACTATTTAAATTAACGTACATAAAGATGAAAAATAATGTATTACTCTTGCCCTACGGCTTGTCATCCCAATTTTTACTTCCTTGTACGAAGTAAAGGAAGTATTGTAATCGCGAAAAATTTCGGTTTTGAGATTTCAACGGAAATATCCATTTTGACCATCCCTGAATCCATTTTGACTAATTTCGTCGTGACGTCTGTACATACGTACGTGCGTATGTATCTCGCATAACTCAAAAACGGTAAGCCGTAGAAAGTTCAAATTTTGTATTTAGGACTGCTATAATATCTAGTTGTGCACCTCCCTTTTTGGTCATTACATAATTTCCAGAAATGGTACTTTATATGAAGCCTATAATAGATTTTAATGAAAAGCTATCTTAAAATATAATCTAACATTTTTCAAATTTGGTATATAAGACTTTTATGTCAATTGGAATAACATAGTGGATTTTGGTTAAAACAGGCTAACCGGAAGTGACATATTACCTGAAGTTGTTAACAGTTTTTCTTCAATAAAATGGTTTCATTTTGATTTTAGAAATAAATGCTTTAAATAAAATTTTTAGAGAATTAAATTCTGTGTCTAGCACATCAAGTATTATTAAATTAGCCCTTTGTATAAGCGAGATATGTATATTTAAAACTTATATAAATTTTGGTTTTTGTAATGAAGCTTGCTATGGATTAGGACAAAAAATAACAAAAAAATAAAAAATAGATGCTAATGTCAAATTACGTCAAATACGTGCAATTTTATACTTGGGTCTGTACTTCATATTGGTCTTGTGTACAAGGAAGTCGTGTGGTGTCCACATCAGATTTTTTTACTGCATATAAAAGTATATGCCCTCCTTAATATTCAGTTAAAATTTGATACAGAAACTATTTAAATTAATGTACATAAAGATGAAAAATATCAGAACAGAACATAAATAATGTAAATATTAGAAGAGTTGAAATACTTGACGAAAAGAATTCAATCCATCCCGTTTTTGATTATGGTAAGATAATGTCAACCACAGAACATTAGATGAGTATTCAGCATAGATAATAGCACGAACCATCTATAATTTAAAGTGAAAACTTCCACGAATACAGGTTTGATTTTATTCCACAAATAAAAACCACAAACCCAATCGAAGTATCTTTATAACGCACTAGGAGCCATCATCTGACTTTGATATATCTGCAACTACGTGGCCAATAACAAAGTCTCGGGGCAAGGGGGGAAATCACATATATTACATGCGATTATCACCGAGGGGTCCCCATCGAGGCCCCCCGTGGGGCACAGTCACCAGGGCCCCGTACGCTAATCCCAATTTATATAGAAATAAAATGCGCAAAGGATTAATCATTAATTATAAATCTATTGCCGTATCGTGTGTCGTATTCTTTGTTTATTCTTGACATATGTAAATTGAAATAATAATAACAACTTGTTTGTTATTGTTATAGATTTTTACTATCATAGATTAGATAAATGATCGCATGAAAAATGATGTAATATACCTTAGTACAGTAATAAATAATACGCGTATATATGCTAAAGGTGATACTCATTAATTCATTCTATTTTTGTCAAAAGTTATCGTAAATTTTTTACTGATCGGTTTTTGTATGCAACTGTTATTTAATTTACCGGTTTCAGGAGATTAATGGGTCGATTCTGTTTACATCCGTAAGTCTTACAGATCTGTAAATCTGTAAAAGACTGACAAAAACGCATCTATTTTTGTTGATTAATATAAAATTGTACATAAGAGTGCAGGTTGTGGTTTTGTTCATTATTTACAAATTTACAGATTTGTAAGATTTACAGATGTGAATAGAATCGACCCATAAACTTTTGTTTACATGTACAAATGTAGGCAGGTAACTAAGTAATAATTGACTACGTTTATCTCGACGTTTGAAGCCGCTTGAATTTAGTAAATCCTTTTTCAATCTTCGAAATAAACGATCGACTTTAATATTTCAAGTCGCTTGAAAATGTCAAGTCAAACCTATAAAATAACAGGCTTGGACTTATGAAGCGGCTTGACTTCTGTCGAAATAAACAGTGAAGCTTCAAATAATGTAACTACGCATACGCACATCCGCAATATGTTGCAGTGTTACTAAATTGATATAATTTGTTGGTTGTTTACATTTTACCACATTTTATAAAAGTCGCGACATAAAACTTAGTAAAATTATCGAAAAGGCGAAATATTTGGAGTAATGAAGAAATAAATGTTTTTTTAATGTTTTGAAAGAGAAGGCAAATAATAACATGACAATTTTTAGATTTTAGGATTATATATCCAGGATGAAATTAGATCATATACCTCTCCCTGTCTGTCTGCATAATCGAGTATTTAACTATCTTTTTTTAGTCGATACGAATTTAAAGAAGATTGAAAATAACTCAGTCCTATTTTCAATCCGCTAAGATAAACCAATGGGATTTTTTAAGTCAAAATATACTTAAAGCCGCTTGAATTATCGAGATAAACGTAGTCATTGTATCTGTACGGTAGTATTATTACAATACAGACTTGTCAACAACAGTCTACAAAATGAAAATAAAATAAAATGTTCATGTGTTTTACTGTCTAAAAATTATAAAATATTGACATTTTAGCAATTCAAAATCAAAATAAGTCAAAACATTGGTCTTGTCAACATGACATTGTCCTTGTCAAAATGACATGCGCACACAAATCAGCTGATTCTAAGGACGTCAAGGTCCCTCTAGTCACGTGCTTGAAATCAGCTGATTTGTGTGCGCATGTCATTTTGACAAGGAAAATGTTACGTTGACAAGTCCAATGTTTTGATTTATTTTGATTTTTAACTGCTAAAATGTTAGTATTTTTAATTTCATATGTTTTACTGCTTAAGAATTGTAAAATAATAACATTAAAGCAGTTCATAATCACAATAAATCAAAACATTGGTATTGTCAACGTGACATTGTTCTTGTCAAAGTGACATGCGCACACAAATCAGCTGATTCCAAGCACGTCAAGGTCGTTCGAGTCACGTGTCTGCTCGCGCCCTATAGTATCCTCGAATCGATTAGATTAATGGTACGAAAAATGATGTAATATAGTATAGTAATAAATAATATGTTAAAGGTGATACTTCACATAAATTCATTCTATTTTTGTGAAAATGCTCGTAAATTTTTTACTGTTCCGTTTTTGTAGACAGCATGTTAACTATTAAACTAATTGACAATTTGCCTCATGCTAATAAATTCTGCTTTAAAATATTTTCAGGCTGCATTCTCTACCTGCTAAGTAGAGCGAATATTCGCATTTGCATTTTCTATTGTGTGCTAAAAGGGTTTAACATAATTATAACTTGACCAAAATATTTTCCCAAAGTAAATTGCTTACAAATTCTGATCCCTGTCATTAAAGATATAATCTTCTTAGCATATTATAATGCGATGAGTAGGTGTCAACTTTTATATGTTTATTTTTCACGTGTGTCTTCTTTTACGTTTTGCATGCTTCATTTTATTCATAATTAACGAGTAAATACATTCAACTAATAAGTGATATTAACATGAGACGCAAATAAGTTAAGGTAAATAATAAATAATTGAAAAGTGTTACAAGTTCACTTAATAACTTTAATGATACGTCTACTTCCTAATGTAAGTACAATCTAGTTAGTCGGAGCATTGTGTTCGCCTTGCCTAATTGACATATCTCATGACTATAATCGTCCAAGACTAAAAGTATCTATTATAGTTATGAAATTGCGTTTCTCCTGCACTCAAAACTAAAGTTCAACATCCTGCATAGATTAATAGTGCAAGATAAATACATTTTAATTGTCTATTTGCTCCACTAATAGATGATATTAAATATGCATTCAATTTGCAATTAATCTACTGAAGATATGCAACTTTCATCATCGTCTCTTTCAGATAAATACCTCGAATAACAAAGTTGATAGGATCAGGAACGGACTGGCACTTTTATTTTTTCCGGGCATATGATAGTAGTGTGATAAGGCCTTTACAGTGATGAAAAAAAGAACACATCGAGTAAGGCTTCCTTGAACTGATGATAGAATGCAAATTTTATATAAATTAATATTACTCCTGTCATAAATCATAATAAGTTGTTTTGAATAATGTAAATAAATTCCGACATTCATCTTATACTCGAACATCTCAATTTGAAGAAAAGCCATTAATTTAATTGTCATTTAAATGCGTCCCAATTCTTTCCAGCGACATTAAAACCATAATTAAGTAAACATCTAACAAACGGATGTTAATTAACAGGAAAATTATTCTAATTAATTGAACACATTTGTCTAGGAGATTTGAAATAAAATAGAAAACAGTTATATACATACCAACATCAACATACCGGTTGGGCTTTCAAAAGGATATTTTGTAATTAGTCTGTAATCTAACCATTTATTTGCTCTTAAAATAAATATGGGGCTATTAAATTCGTTTAGAACAGTGGTTTCTTACCACAATTTAATCTCTGTGGGATCTAGTAATAAGACATTAGTCCTCTATTTCTCAATTTTAACTTAGATCAAAAAACTGAATATCCTATAAGATTTGGTACAAATTTCATCAATTTTTTTTTGTAATAAAAAATACATTTACTTAAATTTTGTTATACTTAATAATTAACTGTTTCACAAGCAACAAAACTGTAAAATTAAATTAAATAAAGAGGGCCGTGTTCTTCCACACGGCCGATGATTTTTTTAAATAAAAATCTGATGTGGCAGCACATAACCTCTCGCCAGATATTTTACCTGGTTGTACGCATAAAACGAAAAATATTTTTAAATACAAATATTCATGTCTCACTACAAAATAATTATTTTAATATAAATTATGTACAATACATACATTTTCTTTATATTCAATATCCTGATTTTTTTTCTACTTTCCTTTTCTTTTTCTTTTATTCGTCATTTTTTCGCAAATTCCTTTTATATTCTTTTTTAGGTATATTCTTTCGCGTTGTTTTTATTTATTTTCATAATCTTTATAATGATGTACAAATATTTTTGACAGTGGCATACAAATATTTTTAACAGTGACATTTATGTGTGAATTACAAACATTTGAATTTCTTGCCTTGAAGTAGTTTGATCTAAGAATATTTACATCAAATTATTTTATATGCATTTCTTTATCTCCAAATCTATAGAAGATATAATAATGAATTTATATTTATCGGATAAAGAATTTAACGTTCTTTAATATAAGTATTTACATAAATTTTCGATAAATAATATTTAGATGATTTTTTTCTTGTAACTACTACTTCCGGTTGTCCAATTGTTACCAAAACTGACTCGACTCTTCCCATTATTGTTAGATTGAGGAATCCGTAGTTAAAAATGTCTTAAGTCTTATAGTATTTGAGAAATCGTGGATCCAACATCCACACACACATCCACACACACACTTACACGTACACGTACACGCACGCACACACGCACACGCACACGCACACACACACACACACACACACACACACACACACACATACGGACATCATCGTAAAAATGTTATAATCTGATTCTAGGGACCTTAAAACGTGCTTATTCACTAAAATCTGGATATGCGATTTTTAGCATGAATCCAATACCTCTCTTAGCGAGAGGTAAAAAGTGCATTTTTACATCTGTTCTCGGCAATTTTAAAATGTTGAGAATCACTGTTATAGAATGTCCATATTTGCATTCGAAATCATTTGGATTTACCTGCATCAAATCTATCATAAACACTTGGTTTTATGGCGGGTTTGAACAGTAAATCACCTTCGATTCTTAAGTTCAGGTTCATGAAACAAGCAATGTTTTTTACAGAAATGTTTATGTCTAGATGTGGTTTGTAAAACCAATGACATATACCTTATTTAAGTAGATATGATTTATGTAGTAGATAAGTACCTAATACTGCAGTTGACAGATGACTAGACTTGAAAAACTTGTAATGAAATATGTAATAGATTACTACTTTTTACACCAGCAACCTAAGTAAAGGAGTTATTGGAATCACAAGTCTGTATCTCAACCTAGACATTCACATACGGATTTAAAAATCTAGGATTTTGTATAATAATTTATTTATTAGTAATCACTCAACAAGAACAGATGTTCTCAATTACAGAGGATTATTGACAAAAACAAGGATAAATACAGTGTAGTTACAAGAAAAATTTAATTGCAAAAGATCAGACAAGAAATAGTTCATAATTTGTTTTCCAAATTTGGACTGAGTATCATAGAACATATCAAGATTGTTAATGTATATGGACACAGTATTGAATATAGCAGAGGTTATTCTAAGGATTTTTTTCCACTGCACAAGAAAATAAATCCCTGTATATTCTATTTCCTTTAAGCCATTCAGCAGATGTCGCTCGCATCAACGCCAATTTTAAGTAGCCGAAATTACATTGGATAAACTTGTCTCTTGTCTCCAAATGCAGCCAATCAGAGAGATTAAAATTATTCCCTAATCTCTGCAATACTGAAAGGCTTAAATGGAACAGAGTATAAGTTTATAATATTTTGATGAAAGATCTTTGTTTAATTCAATTCAAGTTGAATTATAACGAAATACTAGAACATCCACAAATAAAAACGTTGCGGAAACTGACACTTCCAGAGTTAGTTCTTAACTATTTCTTCGGAATTAAATTTAAAAAATATAAAATCGTGTCTCGGAATAGCTTGTCGGTAGATTCCGAAAATGCGGTTTTGTATATTTATTACAACATGCCTTCTCTGTTGAATGAGATCCCCGGAAAGCCACAATGATAAGCGTGAGCACCTCTAAAGGTATTTTTGCTGAGGCCAATGCCAATGATGAGGATAAGACAAGCGAAGAGTCTGAGGGAAAAGCTAGTACAATTTTAGTGCTTACACAGGATGTTTCTAAAACTGTCACTAATTTTAAGGGTATATAGTACTGACTAATATGTTTAGTTCATGTTTTTTTTACCTCTCGCTAAGAGAGGTATTGTATTCATGCTAAAAATCGCATATCCAGATTTTAGTGAATAAGCACGTTTTAAGGTCCCTAGAATCCGATTATAACATTTTTACGATGATGTCCGTATGTGTGTGGGTGGATGTTGGATTCACCATAACTCAAATATTATAAGACTTAAGACATTTTTAACTACGGATTCCTCAATCTAACAATAATGGGAAGAGTCGAGTCAGTTTTGGTAACAATTGGACAACCGGCAGTAGTAGTTACAAGAAAAAAATCATCTAAATATTATTTATCGAAAATTT